>CAMZMU010000085.1:55816051-56045000 GCA_947311845.1 Poa pratensis | reverse complement strand
GGGGGGGGGGGGGGGGAACCGACGGATGCGCCGCCGTCTTGTTCTTCTCCGGCGAGACGACGACCAAGCCGAGCGGGAGCCGCCGGAGGCGCGGCTGGCCGCGGCGGAGGCGGCGACGGCGAGGATGGACTTATCGAGGTGGGGTGGGGTCGGGGAACCTCTTCTTCTCCGGCGCGTTCCTTCTCGCGTCGCTGTCCGAACCCACACTCGCGCACGTGCGGCTGTCGGAGAACCGCGCGAGCAGTTGCGCGCGCGCAAGCTAGACCCGCCCGTCAACGAGAGTAGGCGACGACTAGCGTTGGCGGGCAGAGGAGCAGCACACACGTCGTACGAAGGACTCGCGGGGATAGGGAGAAGAGCGGAGCGGCCACATCAGCAAAGATCGCCTCCACGAGAGGCCCAATCGCTGGCGAGTCCGACGGTTAGCAAGCCAGTGAGTGCTACCTCCTCTTCGGTTCCTTCCAACTTAATTCGCTAGCCTTTCAACTGGTGTTAAAGTTTGTTGTCAAATTGTTCAGTGAACAAGCGAGCCAAGACAGCGGAGCCAGAGGTGCAGACCGCCATTGTGGGTTCTGCCGTCGTCCAATTAAGAGTAGACAATGACCAAACCATGAAATTTCCCGTCGGCAAGGCCATCCACTCGACATCGTCTGCGCCGGGGGACACCTATAGTGCATTGAGTGCTACCCGCGTGGGTCAGATGAGAATGACAAGTATTGCAACTATCTTTCTATCTTCCTCAGAAAAAGAGCAATCCAGTAAAATCACGGCCTTCTTCTCGGTCTTCCGTATGGGTAGTGACGCCAAACCATGTACGCCGGATAAAAGGATATTTGGATTCTTTGAAAATAATGGCGACAACTTAGGATGGCGTCAGTTCGTCCATAGACCTACACTCGAGGACCTTTACGCGACTGAGAACCACATCACATTTGTATGCACCATCATGGTCATCGATAACAGCCCTATACCCGTGCCACCTTCAGACATCGGGGCCATCTTGTCTGCCTACTAGACCGCACTGACGGGACGGACGTGTCATTTATCATCGACTGCACTAGACTCCGGCGTCCGCTAGACTCCGCCGGCCGTAGTTGTCCCTGGCCTCTACAGTAGATAGACAACACATCTCAATGAGCGTCTACAGTAGATAGATGCAGCTCAATATACACAAACAGAACAGGCTCACCGGTCACCGGTCTTCAGGGCAGAGCTCTTCGGCTCTATGAGTGAAGCTACAATGCAGTCCATCACCCTACATGAAATGGCGCCGGCAACGTTCAGAATTATGCTTCGGTTCATGTACACCGATGTCTTGTCCGGAGAAGACGTACTTGGGGACTCTCCTCTTGAAACATTCCAGGATCTACTTGCGGCGGCTGATCGGTATGCACTAGACCGACTGAAGCTTATGTGTGCCCAAAAGTTATTGGAGAATGTGACCAGATACAGTTGCAAACTATGTTAGCCAGCGCTGAGACCTATAACTGTCCAGAGTTGAAAAATAAGTGCTTAGACTTCTTTGCGGTGGACGGACATTTCAAAAAGGCCGTGTTCACCGATGGCTTTGTGACATTGATGCAGAAATTTCCATCAATTACTGATGCGCTGAGAGATAGGGTTGGGAATTAACATGGCGTAATTCTTTGGGTGAACACAGTGCCAAGGGGTTGAGTGAAATCATGGCTGAAGAGTAGGTTCAATTGTGTTTTTTTTCAAGTTACCAAACTTCTTCTTTATTAATAGATTTAATAGATTGGGCATCGTTTCAGTTTTCTTTTTTTTTGAATCAATGGTATACAAATGTGCTGCCATGTGATAACACTGAAGCACATCGAAACTTATGAATTGTGCATTAACTAAGATCAAGACCGCCCAATCCAGCAGGTTTTATTGTTAAAGGTGTCAGCTTCCCTAACGATTAGCATTTGATTTGTTGTACCTGCAAACATCACTAGTAGAGAACAAGGCAACAGTACCGATCTTATTGGTCCTTTAGTACCGGTTGTGCAACCGGTACTAAAAGGTCGGGACTAAAGGGGTACCCCTTTAGTACCGGTTGGTATTACCAACCGGTGCTAAAGGTCCTCCACGTGGGAGGTTCCTGCTTTTTTTTTGCCCCCCGCCTTATTTTTTTAGGGGGGTTAGGTTTTCGGTTTTTTTTCTTTTCGCTTATTTTTCGGGGTTTAGGGTTTCTGTTTTTTCCTTTTCGCTCATTTTTCAGGGTTTCGGAGGAGATCACGTATAAAGTACTCACTACACATATAAAGTACCCATTACACATATAAAGTACTCTCGTTACATATAAAGTACTCATAATTACAATGGAGATCACCGCTAGCTAGTACATGCATAGAGGGAGTCTATTTATCGACATAGTGGAATTCACCGAATTCATCTACGACATGCGTCAGAATGAATCCCGCCAATTCCCCGGCAATAGCTTTTACGCGTTTTTTGGTAGGAGCTGGTTCCGCTTCCTTGCCATCTTTAAAAGAAGGAGATCAAATCAGTTATGATCGAAACTGAACACAATTGATGGTAGCAAAATAAAAGTTGTGTATGATGTTTACGTACCTCTCGATTTCTTACACTATTGACTCTCTCATTGACCCTCATGTGAATAAACTCGCAAACGTAGTATCCACATAGTTCCGTCCCCTGTGGTTGTCGCAGACACCACTATACAAGAATTTAATTTAATCAAATAATAATCAAGAGAATGATAATGGTATTAGAAAGATACACAGACCTAGATACGTAGTAGTACTTACGTTGTTAGCCTTGAACTGCAGCTTAGGTTTCCATTCACCGCATTCTTCCGCGATGAACTTTTTCCAAACCCTGCCCGGAAAAGAAAATGAATTGAGGAGTTATTACTTATACTTTTGATATCCGGAAATAAACGAAAGAGGCCGATATAGTGCGATTGAAATTACCTCTTGAGCATTAGATGCACGCTTTTGTACTCATCTTGATCTCTCCTTAATGAGTCCTAGACTTCAACTTCTCCTTTCTCGAGTCTAATGATTAGCAGAATGAAATGGTACCTGCGCACATTTATATACGCAGGTATTCAGAACTCATCAATTACACTTAATATCAGGAAAGCAAAATAAAATGTGTACAAGACAGTAACACTCACCCGAAGTTGTAAGGAAAAGTATTTCCTTTTTGGTACTTTGTCGCTTAAAAAGCGTTAGCAAAACGTCCTCTGTGTCCTCGGGATGGTCAGCTATGGTCTTGACATGAACTTTATCCGGGTCAATGAACCCAATGTCCCAGATTCCTCCCATTCGGCATTCACGAATCTTCATTCTGCATAATAGCGTACAAAATAATGTTGTGAGGATAATTACAAGCAATGAACGAGCTTAACTATAAATAATTAAATTACACGAATAAATTACTTACAGACAATAGCAGCTGATGATAGATTTGTCGAGAGCAAGTTGATTGTACATCTGAAAAAGTTCGGAGAACTCAACCTGCACACCATATTGTCGGAAGTAGTGTTGTTCCTTAACTCCCGCCATGAGATAGATTTTCCCTTCTTTTGCGGCGGCCATGTACCAGTTATGCAATTTATATAACTGTGTTGTTAGAGCACTCGGATTTTTGACCAGAGGCAGCCCGAGTTCAAATTTGTATTGAATTGTTATCTGCGCTATGGGTAACCAGCTAAAACAACCGGTACTAAAGGTCCTCGCCGCGGTGCCACGAACGCAACCGGTGCTAATGCCCCTTTAGTACCGGTTTTTGTAAAAACCGGTACTAAAGGGGGGCGCACGTTGCCCCCTTTTCTACTAGTGCATCCGCTAGTGAACAATTTGTAATTGTACACAAAAATTAATTTTATCAGATTTGAGTATATGTGGTGATGTATGAGTGAACATCAAATAAGTTCTCTATGATTCATTTGCTTTGAATAGTGTCAGATTGTGAAGCTGATAAAGTGTTGTAAATGGATCGAGGTACCCTCGCGTCGTCTCCTCTGGACGACGGGAGGGGCAAACCCTAGCCGCCGCCGCCACCCCCTCCCCTCCCCGCCTCCCTCCCTCGCCGTCCCCGGAGGCGGCCGCCGGACAAAGGCCGTGCGCCGCCCGTGAAGGGGACGGGGGGGATCTACCATCTGCGGTCCGTGTCGCCGCTTGGAGGAAGCCTCGACCCCGACCTCTGGCCCGTCCTCGCGCGTCGCCGGCGACCCTCGTGCGGCGGCGTCTCCTCCCCGTGCTGCACGCAGGCCTCGCCTCCGTGGCAGGCGCTGCAACGCTCCTCCCCCGTGCTGCGCGCTGGTCGGCTGGGCGTTGCCGGCGGCACCGGCGCGGAACGTGCGGGGCTGCTTGTCGGCGCGCTCTGTCTCCGCCCGGCCACCCCCATCCCTCCGCCACCATCCGCCCCGTTCCGGCGCGCTCCGCCTCGCTCTGGCGCGCTTCGCCTCGTCCCGCCTGCTCGGCCTCATTCCGGGCCCGATCTGGGCCCTGGGTGGGCCGGCGCGGGCCGCTGCCCCGCTGCTCCCTCGACTTGCGGCTCGTCCGCCTCCCTGGGCACCCGCGCGGGCGCTGCAGTGCTCCTCCGGGAGCCGCTGCGCCCTCTGGCTTTCGGTTCAGGTATGGCACGGTGGCGTCTTGATGCTAGCTCCTGGGGAAACCCACGCTCAGGCTATGTGCCTGAGCAGACCACGGCGGCGCCTCCGGTGTGTTGCTAACCTTGTTGAAGGCGTGGTGTAGGAGCTGTTGCATTGCTCGCAACACCGATGTGCAGGTGAGGTCCGAGTGAAAGCTCTGCGACGACCACGCCCGTGGGCGTGGCTCCCTTCTTGAAGGCGTTGCAAGGACCCCCTGCTCTTCGCCATTGAGCCTGATTGGCGTGATGAGCTTGCTGTTCTTGGGGGTGTATCCGGCGGCGAGGCTTTTGGCCTCGCAGTGCTGCCTTTTGGTGCTCTTGGCGTGCTTGTTGGCTGTGCAAGCTTGGCAATTATCCGATGGGGATGGTAGCGGCATTGTCGCGAGCTTCGTGTTGTTGGTGCGGTCTCGGTTGATCGGCCCCCTTCGGCGGCGAGGTCGCCTCCCCACGTGGCGCTGGTGCTAGGCCAGAGTGCTTGGGGCTGCCCCTTTGGCTGAGGTTGGGGTCAAGGTTCGTGGGGCCGGTGCTAGGCCAGTCTCACTCGTTGGTCCCCGTTCGCTCCTGGTCCGCCATCTTGTGGGGTAGTCGCCATGCAAGCAAGTGGTGGTGCTGCAATCTGCAATGTCTCGGGACCGTGATGCCCTTCGACGGCGTCGGACGCACTCCTCAAAGCACTGTCCTGCCCGTCTTCCTGGTGGTGGTCGTCATGCGAGCACACCTGTTAGTGCTTCTCAAGTGCGCATGTTTCCCACCCCCGCCCCCCTGTGTGTGTTGGTGTGCGTTGTTTTTGTTTTATCTCCTCTCCGGTTCCTCCCCGTGTACTCTGGTTCATTTGAACCCATCTTGTAGAAGTTGCAAAACCTCATAGGCAACTTTGATATAAAAAAATTCAGGTGGGGACTTTGTCCCCCCGGTGACCATAAAAAAAAAGTGTTGTAAATAGAATTACTCAGAGTTATTTGAAATTGGAATTTGCGATACGCACTCACGATGCCCACCCGCGTTTAGTCCTAGATTCTGCAGGTAATATCATTCTTTCTATTTAAATTGTTGTTGATGGCTAGTGTTTGACTAGGATGGTTTTCCTCAACTCTATTGCTTGTCGTATTTGTATGATTGCAAGAGATGAGAAAGAATAAGTGTAGCAACCTTTTTGTCTCAGAAATCAAGTTTATCAGTGTTTAATCTGATTTCGTTTGTTTTGAACCTTAAATCAAGTGCAAACTGAGAGCTCTAATGTCAATTGTCTGGATATTAATATGCATGCATGGCATGATGAATCTGAATTTATATATGCATGGTGAAGAAAAGACAATTCATCTCTGAAATCAAATGTAACTCTTTATGAGCACTGTGCAAACTTGTTTTGTGCAAAATGGAGTGGTTTCCTGGAACTATAAGTGGTTTCCCGTTTTCATATTCATCAACGCCGTGTTGGTGTCGGCCATGGTTCGCTAGGGCGACATGGTCGTCGACTCGTTTTGGGGCGTGGCCTCCGGGTCGGCGTGGTGCATTGTGTTGTATGCTTTTTGGCCGGTTTCCCTTATAAACCGTCCAACTCTTTTCGACTTTATCAATCAAAGACATTGCCGAGCTTCGAAAAAAAAAATTACCAGGACAAAAACAATAAGAGATGAATGTCCTTGCGTATAATCCTTAATAGAAAAGTTGAAGCTATCTGAGGGCTGAGGCACATGAGAAGTACGAACTGTGGCCGGATTACATGTCTCGGCTCTTGCCGCGAAGGACTGAAGAATGTACACCTGATTTTGAACCAGTTTTTTTCCCGTCAAGATTACCCTCCCTGTGTGGGCTGGCCCACCTAAATCACGGGCCGAACTGCTCAAACGCCAAAGCGACCTCCTTGCCTCGTCGGTTGCATTCAAGCGAAGACGCGCTCAATTCTCAAACGCGGGCCTCTGCTTTGCACGCGACGAACCCTAGAGAGGAGCGGCGGCCAACCGAAGGACACGCCGTTGGCCGATCGCAGAGGGAGCGCTCTGGTGTCGTAAGGCGAGAGACGAAAAGTGGGGTGCCGAGAGCGCCCCCGAAGGGAGGACCGAGGGGTGTCGTCGGGAGGACGCCGGAGGGGGCCGACGGAGTAGCCACAGCTCGATCCACCTACAATCGCAAGAAGATGCAAGCCCACCGGGAAGGCAGTGAGTTCGCTCTTCTCCAGTTTCTTAATCTTGCGGATCCATCTTTTTTGTTTTTGTATCTGAACTGGTGTTAGTCTTAAGCTCACCAAAATTGGTGGATCCAGTTAGGAAATGTGAATCTCGTATCAATCATTTGATTTTAACAATTATTCAGTGAGCAAGCGAGGCACCGGTACTGCGTTGGAGGCGCGGACCACCGTGGTGGATTCTGGTTCGCTTGAGTTCGTAGTAGACTACGACCAACCCAAGGACTTCGGCGTCATCTCGCCGGCGGGCACGAGTGGTGGATAGAGTGCTACCCCCGTGGGTATAAGAAGGCTCACGATGACAAGTATCTGTCTCTCTACTTGGCGAGCAAATCCGCAACTGTCAGAGCCATCTTCAAGGCCTCGGTTTTAGGCAGGCATGGCAAACCAGCTTCCTGGTCGGCAAGGTCACTACTTTGTGAGTTCAGTAGCAAGGACAACAGAACAGATTGGTGGGGGTGGTCTAGGTTCGCCAAGCAAGACGATTTGGAGCCAAAATATGTAATTCAAGGGCGAGTCACATTTCTCTGCCACATCTTGGTTATGCGCGATAAACCAATCCCTCTGCCACCGCCGCGCAAAGGAAATCATTTTAGCAAACTACTGGATGAAATGGACGGGACGGATGTATCATTCACCACCAATGGTCAGACTTTCCATGCGCATCGAGCAGTGCTTGCTGCCCGCTCGCCTGTCTTTAAAGCCCAGTTCTTCAGCTCGCGGGCTGAGGCTACATGTTCAAGCATCAGCTTGGATGACATAGACCCCGCAACATTCAAGGTTTTGCTTAACTTCATCTACACCGATGCCTTGCCTGGACACGACGGGCTTGGGTGCTCTCCTCCAATTCAGATGTTTCATCATCTGTTTGCTGCAGCGGACAAGTACGCATTGCACAGGTTGAAGCTTATCTGTGCCAGAAAGTTATGGGAGCATGTGTCACTGGATTCAGTTGCCACTACTTTAGAAATTGCAGAGATGTACCGCTGCTTGGAGTTGAAGAGCAAATGCATTGACTTCTTGGTGTCGGGCAAACATTTCACCAAGCTTGAGTTAACTGAAGGTTTTGTGCAGCTGGGACAGAAATTTCCATCGCTTATTGCTGAGTTGAAAGAGAGGGTTAAAGCATAACATGAAGATATACATCTTGGGTTTTATGTGTCATTGTTTCAGGCAGTCAAGAATAACTCCATTATGGTGTTTTTAGTGTTTTAATAGTGCTCTCTCATATCTTTCCACGCATATTGGGTCAAATACTTGATGAACTAGTAGCTTGATACTTAAGCATTTAGGGTGATGTCATCACACTACTCAGATGCAAAGGGTTATGCCAAATCAGTATCCTAGCGTGTTCTATTTCTCTGTTCTCTTGAACATTATCAGCATGAATCACACTTTCGCTACTAACTATACTCTCCACAGTCCACATTACTCTAAGCTGTAATTTTGGTCAGCTGTGAGCAGTGGCGGAGCGTGGACAAAACATAAGAGGGGACCAATCCCATAGAAAATACAAATTAGGCATGAAGAAAAGGCCAAGTGATAAAACAAATACAATGGATATTGGATGGCAGTACCATGACAAGATATTTTCTGTTTCATGCAAAAATAGCAGATATATATTTTGATGATCCAATGTTGTTTTTTTGTAATGGCCAAAATACAACTGAATATGACGAATAACTTTTTGGAGAAATGCTCTTTGGTCCTTTTTAGCTTTTAGCTTTCACACCAGAAATTTTATCTTCCTACCTTTTTTGAATAAATTAAATTTACAGGTCCGTTTGATTGTTGTATTTCTTCTCCCTCTTCATTAAGATTTGCATCAATACATCTGAAATTCTGAATTGCCTAACCTGGAGGACTGAGGCAGGGTTTTTTTTTCTTGGAGAGAAAGGGCGCTGACAAAGTAGGCAGTAGAATGCAGCGGTATAGGAGGTACTGCCAGGCAGGTGAGGGGCAGCAGCTACGATGGCTTCTGTATGGTCGAACTGAGGATAAGAGAGAGAATGTTGGCTAGGATATGCTGATGGGCTGTGCCGTGTGTGCTGAGCATACGTAGTAAACGCGCTGGGGGGGGGGGGGGGGGGGGGGGGGGGAGGGTGGCCTAATTTGGCCTCCACGACGCTCCGCCATGGCTGCGAGCTTCCTGACGCAGATCTGCAGGATCCGGTCACCCAACCTTTGATGTGTGGCCATCATGTAGATGGTGCTATCGGGTGTGCTAGGATTTTTCCTGATTCTGTGTTGCAGGAGTTCAAAGGATATCCTCAACATGGGACATTCGACAACTTGAGCTTTCTTGCCCTGAGCCCTGATCTTCGTAGCCGAAAGGCGACCCTCCTCAGCACTAAACGGTTGGCTGCTCTTTAATTTCAAGGTGTGAAGCCAATGCGGTGACCATCCAACTGCTCCACCCAACGTCTTCTTCTCAAGTGGCGCGTCCCCGGCGACAAGGATGTTGGCTAAGAAAACGAGCAGAGTTCGTCGTACGGTTGAGAATGACTCGATTGAGTTTATGATTTAAGTTTTAGGGTCAATTATGTAAACTTGAAGGTTCTAGTGGTAATTTTTGTTTCTTTTTTGACCTATTTGTAAGCGTGATTGTGAGTCACGTCATGCTATGAACTAGTGATCAAGTATGAGTAACCGGGTTATGTCTTAACGTACATGCATGAAGGACGGAGTGGAGAGCGGTGGCGGCTTTGCCGGAGTGGAGCGTGATGGCGTGGCAGGAGTGAATCCGCGGTGGAGGCCCCGATCGGGATAGCAAGCGGAGGAGGCCATCCTCCTCAGCTCGCAGGTGACCCACTACCCATCCATGGCGTGCAGATGTTTGTCGCCCATCTTCGACTTCCATTCTCGAGTCAAGCATATCTCCGCTATTGTGTTTTCACTCTTTTAAGAGTGTTCTCTGGTATCTTTCCACGCATATTGGGTCAAGTATTTGATGAACGTAGCTTGATATTTAAGCATTTAGGAGGATGGCATCACACAACTGCAAATGTGTTCTATTTCTCTATTCTCTTGAACACTAACAAAATGAATCACAACGAGCATGCCACTGATATTGTCTCGACTGAGGCAGCTGCACATGTTGAAGGTCTGAAACTTGCCCAAAGAATCGGTTGCAACTCAACTTTGGTGCAGATGGATAATCCGGTGATCGTTGAAGCATTTCTTAATAATGGATATTCCATGGTAGCAGCTCCAATTATGAAGAGTGCTGACAGTTACTGAAAGAGTTTGGGAATGTCGTTATTGAGTTTTGTAATAGAGATACAAACATGGTAGTTCGTGTGCTAGCTCAGAAGGGGCGTGTTGATCCTCCGTCGTTGTAACTGGACTCACCCCTGGTTTTATTTCCGAACTTTTGGCAGTTGATGTAAGTGTTATTTGAGGTAATAAAGCTAGCCATGAGGCCTTCCCGTGACAACTAGAGTTTTCTTGTTATAAGAGATGTGTTGTCTATACTTCTGTGTAACTTGTGCCTGCCCGAAAATATTCCCATGTCATGAAAAGGTAGGCAACAGTTTAGAGTTTTGTGATACAATTGTATTACATGATTTTAAAAGGACTCGTGCAATATGTCTTATGAGTGAATTGTAGAGGATCTTGTCCATCAAAGATATTATCTGAGAAGTGTGGTATTGTAGTATAAATTCTGGTCCTTGCCTCGAAAGTTCTCTATGTCATCATAAGTATCAAAATGTTCAGAATTATTTGGTACAATTAAAATGCATGAAAAATATTTAAAACCCACAGTAATCCGTCTTACGGTATACTGTTGACAACCTTCTCCGACTAGAGTATTCACTTTTACTTTTGTTTCCGACACCTGCTATTGGCGAACCATGTAAAGTAGGCGAACTTTACTGCTTGTGCAATTGCTAGAGATAAAAATAAGAACAAGTGGTGCAGGAGTACCTTTTTTGTTACAGACTTTGGCTTCGTTGTTCTATTCTTGGCTTCTTTGTTCCTTTCTTTTCAAGTGCATCTTTTGCTCCTTTTACCATTGGACCTTGGGGAACTTTAAATGATATGTTTCTATTTGTTATATCTTCACCGGACTCATTCAAATTCATATGAACATTTTGAGGTTTGGCAAGTCCTCTTTAGCTAGTGATTCATCTGCTTCTTGATCTACCATATCTCGAGCTTTCTCCAATTCTCCAATTCACACTTGATAGAAAATTGATGTTTGAACTCCTCCGCAAAATCAGCATAAAGCCTCCATGTATATGACTAGGTTGTTGTCTTCAACATAGGTAATTTTCTTACATAGGTTACCTTAGACTCTGAAAACAAGGCTTCTTGCGGAATTTTTCTAGAACACATTGTTCGAACCTTTGCTCCTTGAGTTGAGGTCATGTTGGCGGAAACGGAATCATTGCGGTATACAGCAACCCATTTCTCACAGAAACCATATATAGAGTTTGTATCCATGAGTTCTCCACAAGGTCATAAGAAATCGACAATTCCTGCTCAAACTATGCCAGTGAACTTTTCAAGATATACAACTCTCCTAAAATAAACAAGAAACCGAGAATGGTTTGAAAATTACACAACTAAGATGCTTAGTGGCATTTTGATAAATGCGCCAAAGACAGAGATGGTTCTTTGTGCTTGGAAAAACGATGCTAATTGCCTTTTCCATAGTTGCACACTGATGTGTGAAAATTGGAATGGGTTGTTTGCGATACTTTGCCGTAAAAAAATGTGTTAAACAACCATAAAAACTAGTCGGTGGTTTTATCACATAATAGTGCAACACAAATTTTTTTATTTCTATGATGGTTAATTCCAAAAAAGTGGTTAAAAAGGTATTCTAAACTTATTTGTTTGAAAAGTGGTGTCAAATGACAAGCACCACTAAAGCAAGCATATTCCATGATAGCTTGACCATCTGCCCAAAATTAGCTATTGGACAATCTTCCTCATCTCATTGTATGGCATAAAAAAGAAGGATCTTTTAACCTTTTGTTTTTTTTAAATTCTAGCATTGTTTACGCGTTATTGATGTCCAAATACTTCTTGCGCTCATGACCAATATGATTGTTGCTATCCACCCGCAGAAAGGTACATGATGATGTGCTCCATACCATTGCTTGAAAAAATTGTACATTCGGCAGGTTTTAATCCCTCTTCCCTCACATGATCAATCACAAGTTTATCAGACTATCAAACAACGTTGTGACCGCAAGATGTGTCTCTTATTTGGACTTACGATATAATGGTTTTGCTCGAGTACAACCTTTTGCCCCATCCAAGTGCCATCAAGAGCAATACTAAACTAAATACGGACATCACAACCAGACCTAGTGGCAAGGCCGCCAGGGACAGAGCTAGCTTGTTAGCATTGGGTCAGCTGACCCCAGTGAAATATGTAAATCCTTCACTAAACTAATGTTATACACTATTCATTTATATAGAATGACCCCAATACAATTGAGATGACCCCACTGTACTTTTCTTCTAGCTTCGTCCCTACTGGTGGCAACATTTTATTTTATAGTGTAATGTGTGGAATGAGTACCTCGTCGTTCTCGTTTTATTCGGAGGTGTGGCATTTTGTTGACCAGCCATTCTCATTTCTTGGGAGCCGTGGTCTGTGAGTGGAACACAACCGCCAAAGTTTTCAGCTAAAAATTTGCCGGTCAAGGGTATTGTCTCGGCTATTCATTGTGCGATGGATATGTAGCGCCTTGGTGGTGGAAAAAGTTTGCCTGTGGTGACTTCGTCATGTCAAGACATGACCCACCGGCTAGCTCAGTCTTTCGGAGTTGCTCACAGGAGTAGGGGAGTGCATACATATGTTTATAGGGGGAGTGTATGCGCGTGTATGTGAGCGTCATTCTTTCTCCCCCTTTTCTACATACGAAAAGCCAACATAGTGCTAGATATCTCTATCTCTATCTCTATCTCTACTATCTAAAAAGCACGAAGTGTCCCTTCGTCAAGCCTCTCGCTTTGTTTTTTTTCTCCACGCATGTTTCCTTCGTCAAGCCTCACGGTTTTTTTTCCGCTCCGGCCAAATCAAATCTCGCTAAGGAAACTCTTTATGGTAATGCATCAATCAACAATTATTACGCGCGTCAGTCAAATCTCCCTAATCTAACCAATCAGCATTAAAACGTACAGGTCAATCAAAGGATTGCATGGAGCGAAACCTACCAAAACTATCAGTAATTATTAAATGTCACTAATTACAGGCTGAATTCCAATCAACGTAAGATTGCATGGAGCGAAACCTACCAATACTGTCTCACAAACCAATAATAATATGGCAGTAATTATTTCTATGCCGGTTTTCAGACTCACTCCCTCGCGTCCTGTCGTCGCGTTCCGTTCATCGCTCCCAGCCTACCACCACATACCGTAATTATCTCCCGAAAACCACACGCCCTCTGGCATCGTCGCCCGCCATCAGCGCGTCCAAGATCCTGCCCCGACCCTTCTACTGCTGCAATGAGTTCTACGATATTAAGCTATGACTTCTCAAGCAATTTAGGCTCGAGCAATTTTTTTACAACTCAGTTATGCATGTACTCCTGAAGAAATATGAACTTATAGAATGTATCTAAAGGTATGAATGAGTTATAGAATTTTTCGTACTTAAATGTTGTTTAGAGTGTCCTCTAAGCTCTATACAATATTTCCCATCTTATTCACAATAGGTCTTTTTTCAGAAAAACATGACCTGAATATTGACATGCTCATTTCTCTTCTACCGGTAGCTTCTTGGCAGCCACATCTCGACCACCACGCGGTGTTGTGGCCATGGATATGGACCAGGGTGAGAGGGAGCCGGCGCTGGGGCAGGGGTATAAGTAGCTGGTGCCACCGACAGTAGAGGGTCGTCGTGGTAGTTTGTTAGTGGTGGCTCGTGGCCACGAGGGATGTTAGTTAGGTGATCTGTTCATCTGTGTGATTTTCAGAGATTTTACACTTTCTGGCTTTCAACCAACAGTTGTCTTGCATGAATATAATGCATTCTAGAATATTACATTTTATGGGGGAATCTTATCTTTAATAAACCGTTATTTATTTTCCCTCAGGAATCTGGACTGATGCATACAATGCTTGATGCACTATTCAGTTTCACGAGGTAGGAACTTCCCATCTGAACTGGCATTTAGCTAACTAGATCTTATCTTTTGCTTTGGGTGTTGATACAAAGTTACAAACATGATTTCACTTCCGATTGGAAGTACATAAAATCTGCATAAAAGGTATATATAGCTGCATAATTGGTTAAATTTCATATGCTCTTTGCTAGGCTATTTGTTAGTTGTAATTTTGCCTTGCCTCCTTGAATTGACTTCTTCTTCTACTATTTTTTTGTCTCTGTATTTTTTATCTCCTATATTTGCAATTTTGTACATAGAAGACAATTATTTTGCTCCGCTTAATAGTTCCTAACTCGTAACCATGCAGGAGGATGACGATGGTATGACCGCTTGGTGCAGAACTGAAAGCAGGCTGTTACTATAGTTTGAAAGAGCGTTACAAAGGGGTGTAATGGAGGGTGCGGGAATGCAGGCGCGAAGTGTCGTGCACTTATAGTACAGACGACAGAGGAGATAGCGAGTGGAAAGCAATAACCTCAAATTTGAATTTAGGATTCATGGCAATGCCAGTGTGTGATGATCAAAGGAATGTAATATAAGAGTGCATTCTCCGGGTCTCTATAACCTGGGCAGTTTGATTGTGAACATGTTTGATTGCGTGTGGACTGGGTCGGCCTGACAAAATCTCAATAATAGTTATCCAAAGTCATCCGTGATCTCAGTTTTGGAGGTAAACGAAAGGAACAAATTGTGATACTGAAATCATATTCTTGTAGCAACTATCAACCATAATTTTTGGTTTGGTCATTTTTGTCTCCTCCTATACCAATGAGAACCTACTTTACGCGACTTCATGAGAATATTTTGTTCTCTCCCGTTGCAACACACGGGCAATTAGCTAGTTTTATTTTAAAAAAGAGGGGTTTATGAGCAGCTTTGAGATTGGTGATAGAAGCTAACGTGTCGCAAACTCGCAATCTTAGGAGGGGCCTCAGGATAGAGAGATGGTGCGGCCCGTTCCCATCAAAATTTCTCCCCGCTCAGGCGCCGGCCAGCGTCATTCGCCCGTGATCTACGGTCAAACCCTAGCGCCGCGCGGTCTCAAACCCTTCTCCGCTCCTACAAAGCGAGGCTGGTGAATAATCCCGGCCGGAGGGCCGGGAGCACGCGCCAACGCAGGAAGACGGGAGGAGCGACCGACGGCCGGACGGCGCCTTTGCTTCCGACCACACCACCGCCGCCGTACGACGTGAGCACAATCTACCTCTTTTGTTTTCTTTTCAGATGTGCATAGCTGTTATTTTCACCCCAAGCCATTTCTCTAACGTAGTTTGCCGAAAACGTATTAGCAGCAAGTAATCAGATACCAGGATGCTGGGCTCCGGTTTCATCCACTTCGAACTTGAATATTCGAAAACCAAGTACCTTTCAATCGGCGACGTCGTCCGCTCCGATGTGATCTCCGCCGGAGGACATATCTGGAGGATATACTGCTACCCACGTGGCAATAAGAAATCCCATAGAGGCAGATCCATATCCCTCTACCTACGGCTCGTCAGCAAAGGTAAAAATGTCAAGGCCATCTTTGAGGCTTCCCTTCGACACAGGGGCGGTTCAGAGTATGTAAAAAGGTGTACCAAGGTTTACCCACCCAATGGCATCAGCTCCAGGAGCAGGGGATGGCATGAGTTTGTGTGGCGAAGCTATGTAGACCCTAGTTTTCTGGAGGATGGATGTATCAAATTTTTATGTGGGATCACCGTTCTGCGTGACACTTCCATTCCTGTGCCAGTCTCAGATATTCAGAGCCATCTTAGCAGACTGCTGGATTGCGCTGAGGGGGCGGATGTGTCATTCTCCGTGAAAGGCGAAAAGTTTCACGCACATAGGGCAATTCTCGCTGCACAGTCACCTGTCTTCAAATCGGAGCTCTTTGGCGGCATGGCCGAGGCTACAATGGCATGCATCACAGTGCACGAAATTCAACCTTTGGTGTTTAAATCTCTCCTTCGGTTCGTGTACACCGACTCCCTGCCCGCAGACAGAGAGTTTCAGGGTTCTTTCACTGATATGATAAAGCACCTGCTTGCCGCAGCTGACCGATATGCATTGGACAGGTTGAAACTTGTCTGCGCTCAGAGATTGTGGGAGAGTGTCTCGGTCGAGACGGTTGCCGATGTTTTAGTTTGCGCTGAGATATACAATTGCCAGGAGTTGAAGAGCAGGTGCATTGACTTTGTTGGCGCAGAGAATAATTTTAAGAAGACGGTGTTGAATGAAAGCTTCATGAGCTTGATGCATAAATTCCCGTCGATTCTCGCTGAGCTAAGAGCAAAGATTGGCGCATAACATAGTGGTATGCATCTCCATGTGTACGGTTTCAGGCTTTCAAGGAATGCTTTCGTATGGTGTTCTGACATTTTCGAATTCTGATCCGTGACTGTGTTAGAGCATGTAATAGATGTATTTATGAACTGGGAGTCTGGCAACCTGATTTTCAAACTGTTCCTCTTGTAGCATTGGACCAAATTGTAGTTGCTGCGAAATTCAGGTTCAAAGAAATGGACCAACTAGTAGGCTAATTTTTGTCCTGGGATTTTGTTGCACTGCCAAAGCTTGGTTGCGTTTAACTTCCATGGTGTGTATTTCGGTTTTGCTGATAATGCAAAGGACAGTGCTGAGCGTCCCCGGGATAATTTCCCCTCATCACGCCTTCAAAAGACGACATGGGTCGATTCAAAACGATTCGACACCTGCTCTCCAAGCATAACCGGATGTGTGTCATCTGATACATGACGGTCGTTTTATTTCAGTGGTTTGTGCGGCGAAGCCCATGTGACATGATTTGAATCACGGCAGACTAGTCGCCGTGCAGTGCCCCAAGTTCTAGTTTCGTCCGGGTATGGGAGGTCGAACTAAGGCAGCATGGCAACTTGTGCTTGTTGCGCAGCTGCGAGTGTGTTGTTCAATGTTGCAGCACGGCCGTCGCGACTCAGCGTCCGTCGCGGCAGTTTAACTGAAGCGACGAGCCGGTAGTGGTGAGGCACGAAGCTGAACTGGCGCCAATACCAAGAGTTAACACAGCCGTCATCGGGATACAATCGTCTTATCTCCTTGCTCAGAAGCCAAGGCGCCACATTTCAATTCTCGATGCGTTGGAAACATGTTCACATTAATTACTCCCTGCGGGATGGGGATCACAAGCGTTCGTACCGCTCTTCTATAAGTTGAACATGGTGCTTCAATCTTTACCCCATATGCAACCATGGTCGACTCCAGTTTCACTGAATTCAAACTTGACTACCCAGAAATCAAAAGCCATGGGCTCGGCAACGCCGTCTCCAAAAGCATCTCCGCTGGGCGTTACAGCTGGAAGATAGAATGCTACTACTTGGACTACAGCGTCGAGGACGATATCCTCGATATCCGGCTCTCCCTGTACAGCAAATTCGACAACTTCCATGGCTTCGTCGATGTCTTCCTTCTGCGCACAGACGGTACTCCCGCTCCATCTTTGCACCGTGCAAAAAGGTCATTGTTGGAGACCGGCGAATTCAACAAAGGTACCTACCTCACCTGGTGGGATAACCTCTACGTTAAGCGAGGTTGTCTGGAGACGCGCTATGTCAGAAATGGCGTGATCACGCTTATCTGTGGTGTCATAGCTCTGCCTGGGAACTCTATAGCTGTGCCAGCCTCCAACATAGGCGAGCATTTCGGAAGCCTGCTGGGATGCTCCGACGGTTCAGACTTCTCCTTCTTGGTCGGTTGCGAGACGTTCAGAGCTCACCGCGCTGTGCTTGCTGCCCGCTCGCCGGTGTTCAAGGCACAGCTCTTCGGCTCCATGGCAGAGGCTACCATGTCGTCCATCACACTGCACGATATCGACCCAGCAACTTTTAAAGCTGTGCTTTAGTTCATGTACACGGACAAACTGTCGGTAGATTTGGATCCCGAAACCTTATGCCCAACAGCCCAACAGTTTCAGCATGTACTTGCAGCAGCGGATAGGTATGACTTGGGCAGATTGAAACTCATGTGTGCTCAGGAGCTATGGGATATGGTATCGGTGCAAACGGTGGCGACAATCTTAGGCTATGCTGAAATGCACAACTGTCTGGAGCTGAAGAATACATGCCTTGACTTCTTCCTGACGGGGGCAAACTTCAAAAAGTTGTGGTAACTGAGGGGTATCTCTGGCTCATGCAACGCTTCCCGTCAGTTATCGATGAGACCAAGCCGCGGATTGAGAAACTAGTCTGCTACTAGACGTCTTGCACTACTGGTCACAAAAATATTATATGTCACAGCGATCTGAGCTTCACCGAGTATCACTGTCAGAGTAGATTTCTAGACTGTGTGTGTCTTCTTTCATCTCTGTGTATCGTGCATCTGCACGATGATACCTACTACATGTATCTCTGGAGTTGAAGAGCAGGTGCATTGACTTTGTTATCGCGGAGAATAATTTCAAGAAAAGTCCGTGTTGAATGAAAGCTTCATGAGCTTGATGCATAAATTCCCGTCGATTCTCGCTGAGCTGAGAGCGAAGGTTGGGGCATAACATTAGGCATCTCCATGTGTACGGTTTCAGGTGTTCTGACATTTTGGAATTCTGGTCCGTGACTATGTTAGAGCATGTGGTAGATTTATTTTTGAACTGGGAACCTGATTTTCAAACTGTTCCTCTTGTAGCATTGGATCGAATTCTACATGTTGCGAAGTAAGGGAATATGTAGCGTATTGTGGACAAATTCAGGTTCAGAGCCATGGACCAACTAGTAGGCTAGTTTTTGTCCTGCCCTGAAGCTTGGTTCCCCGGCAGCTCCTGTGCGGTGAGAAGCTATGTGAGACCCTGTCGACCGACATGGTCACGACATGATAGCCTTTGTCGAGACACACAGTTGTCCCTGATTGAAGAACAGCTGCATCGACTTCCAAATCGAGGAGGGCAACCATTCGAAGGCGGCGTTGACCGACGCCTACTTTCGGCTGCCAGACTTCCCTCGGTTATTCAACAGATGAGAGAGCTGGCCAAACGTAGGAAAGCAAATTTGGACGAAATAGGCCGTAGCCCCGCTTTATAAATAAAGCCACAACGGCAAAACCGATACAGTGTGATATAGGAAAGCAAATTTGGTAGCCATAGTTGTCCAATGGTTGTTGGATTATCATTTCGCGCTCTTACGTGTGTTCAAGCAAAAAAGGCAAAATCATGCAAGTATGACATATGCTAGATTTATCTGTTCTTGGATTTTCTAAAACCCTTTAAAACCATAATCTGATTGACATTGATGATCTCTTTCACTGATGGTTTAGTCGAGGAGGTTTTGGAAACTAATTTCCACGTTGACATGTTTTAACAACTTTTTTCTGTCTGTAAATGCGAGACAATTGAGACTTGTCAAATTGTATAGTAGTATTTTACAGGCAGATTATAATAACTTGTTAAAAACTTCCTGGACGTAATTCTACACCAATAGAAGAGCATTATACTAATTTTGTGCCACTATACCATTTCTTCGTTGTTGAAAACAGTTAAAACCCGTTCTTTAGCTGTGCATAGCATTGCAATGTTTAAAATCAAGTAAAAAGTTGTCTGGTAACTATGCAATATTATCGTGAAACTTTTAAGATGTTAGTTTCACACCCCTATTATTGTAATTCGGCAACGAGTTTGGCAAAAAATAAATCGTTGAAACATATCAACATAGCATCTAATTTTGAAGCCCTAGTTGTGATGATTTCAACTGTGTCTCTAATCAGATTTAAAATCGTTTTAATACATGTATGCATATGCTCTTTAGAGGAGAAACGCACAAGGAATAGTCACCACACTGAAATACTAATTTACCTACATGTGCTAATTTTATTTTTGGATTTAAACGCAATAAATAATAGGAGTTCTCGGTAGAAGGATTTTTCAGCAAACAATAGAACGCTATTGATTAACTGCAGAAAGTATTTCGGACAGAACAAATGAAAATAATAAATAATAATAAAGATCCTTGATAGACCAAAAGTTGCATCTATGATCTCAAAAGTCATCGTTTCTAGCTTCGTCTTTTGCATCTCAATCGTTCGACCGTGACTTTCATCAACAAAACACAAAAGACTAATTAAATACGTGCTAGCCTCGAGGATTTTTGAAAACATCATGCACTATCTACCCTAATATGTGAAGACTTAATGTCATACTCTCTCGCTCGAGATTCCTAGGGCTCCTACATACTCCCTCCGTCCCGGTTTATAAGTCCTCTACATATCCCTAGGTCGTGAATTTAACTAATATAATATAAATTTTATAATACAAAAGTTATACCATTAGAAAATATAAAGTCTGAATTTTCTAATAATAGATTTTTTATAATATATATATCATATTATGTTGCTTAAATTTGTGACCTAGGGATACGTAGAGGACTTATAAACCGGGACGGAGGGAGTATTTGAAATAAAATCATTGGTCATCAATATATCAACATAATACGATTTCTATGCCATCTGGCAACCGTCATGGCTATCCCATGCTCCCACGATCACGGACATCTCCGTCTCGCATCCCTGTCCGCCATGGGTGGGCCATGCCTATGAACAACATGAGCACTCTCTGACGTGCTCATGCCCCTGCACCACGGCCACGACCACGCCATGGACAAGAACGTTCTTCCTTCGAGCCCGGTGCAAGGACGTCAGCCACTTCCTCCTCCTCTTCTAGGAGAACGATAAATCATTTGGTGTTGTGCCAACCCTCGATTCCCTCCTCCATAGCTTTGACATTGTCACCCTTCCGTGATGTAAACCCTCGCCGAAGATGATGGTTGAAGTTCTATTTCGGAGGTGATAGGTCTAGGTTTGACTTATGTTCATATCAGTCAACATAAAGGCGTTGTCTGAGAACTTCCTTCATCATGTCACATATTGCCCGATCACTAGATTATGTCCTATAGTCTAGGGTTTATGATCGATCAGATTTTGGAATTGCGGTGGCAAGGCAGGACATGTGTATACAGCCTCTCTTTTTGTAAGTCAGTTTGTTCGATAGTAATCTTGTCATTGTTTTAAATAATTGCATCAATCGATAATTTATCCTCCTTTAGAAAAATAAGATAACTTAGTAAAAGTGTTGCAAAATTTGCCTGTAATTCAAACATAATTTTGAAAACTCCCCGCGTCAGAACATTCCAGCCGGCCTAGGCCTCCCGGAAGACATCGCAGGGACAGGTTGCACATCGATAGATACTGGCCTGTTGCCTACATCGTATCAGGTATTCAGGTTTCACTTTAAGTTACTAAGTAAATCAAGTACCAAACAGACACAAAGGTAGATACATATCCAGCTGTGTTATTAGTAGGCATAACCTCCATAGTTAGACCAACACTGAAAAAAAAAGACTAGTCAATGACCAAATTCATCGAACACGTTAATTACAACTACTCATGGACATCCCTGTAGAGTGTATCAGATAGCCCTCAGCGAAATTTGTAAACACCCTGCCTCGCTATGTTAAGCGTCGGCTTTCTTTCTCAGCTCAGCAATAATGGACGGAAATTTCTGCCCTAGGCGCACGAAATCCTCAGTTAATACGGTCTTCTTGAAATTTTGCTCCGCGACGAAAAAATCCATGCACCTGTCCTTCAGCTCGGGACAATTGTACATCAACGCACAATCTAAGGCAATTGCAGCCGTGTCCACCGACAAATTTTCCAGCATCCTCTCCGCGCATACAAGCTTCAGCCGGTCCAACGCATAACGGTCGGCTGCAGCCAGGAGATGCAGAAACACATCAATGGGAGTAGTGTGTAGTCCGAACTGTAAGTTCATAGGCAAGTCATCCGTGTATATGAAGCGCAGCATACTCTCAAATGTCGCCGGATCGATCTCGTGCAGTGTGATGCATGGCATTTGAGCCTCGGCCATCGAGCCAAGGAGCTCCGCTTTGAACACAGCTGACCGGGCAGCAAGCACGGCCCGGTGTGCATGGAATGTCTTGCCGCCGACCGAGAAGGAGATGTCTGAACCGTCGGTGTACAATCCAGCATGTCCCCAGATGGTTGATAATGTTTGAGGCTCGTACTGTTATAGGGTTGTTACGAAATACTATGGCACCGCATACAAGCGTGACCACACCCGTTGCCCCATGAAACTGCTCCAGATCGCTTCGCTTCACGAAACGATCCCACAGGAGACCGGACGCCTACAGCGTGCGCCCAGGTATTTCTCACGAGGACCTTCCCTGACTCTCTTGCGTGGGCGCCATCTGTGCCCATCACGAAGGCCGATGTCGTAGATGCTACAAAAGCTCCCCATAGATAGCAACAGAGAGACGTACTCGCCATTGTCCGCTTGATCTAGGCCACGCGGGTAGCAAACTACACACCATGCAGGGATACTCCCCGTCCAGGTTGATGTATTTGGAGAGGCCGTGGTTGATGGGGAAAATGTCTTGGGTTTTTGCAAGGTCTATTTTGAACTCGCAAAAACTGGAGTGGACCATGTTGGAGTGCGGCAGGGCATCTTCTATTTACCACCATTGGGGTGAGTACTTGATGGGAAAATCTCTCTCTATCTAATTTGCCCAGCGGAAGAACCTTCTTTGGACAGGGCGTAGCCTAGGGTTGAAGAAGGGAGATTTATATACAGTTTGAAATCTAGTACTCCCTCCGATCCATATTAATGGTCTCAACATTGTCTAGATACGGATGCATCTAGTCTAAACACTTAACTAGATACATCCGTATCTAGATAAAGTTGAGTCCATTAATATGGATCGGAGGGAGTAGAAGTTTCCAACCGTATGCGAACTTGTTTTTGGGTCGTGCAGAACATAGATGCTGTCCGATGCAAGCACGGCGACAAGATATACAAACAAAAGGTGAGCTGAGATGGTTAGAACGTGATATATTCCAATACAGCTGTTAATATATGGAAAGTGGAAACAAATCGAACTCCCGGCCCTCTCGTTAGCGCGTACGTAAGTAACCCTAGTATACACATACGGCGAGATTTAGATGTCCCTAATTTCCCTTGTTACGAGACACCACCGATTGCCGCGCGCCGACATGCTGGGCTCCGCCTACCTCCAGTTCAACCTCGATTATTCGGGCACCAACGACGTCGCCGCCGTCGACCGCGCCACCGTTCACACCCAACACGTCTTCGCCGGCGGCCACGTCTGGCGTGTACGATGCTACCCCCGCGGCTGGGAAGGCGCGCACGGCTACATCTCCCTCTACTTCGACCTCATCTCCAACTCCAGGGATCGAACCAAGGCCGTGATCGAGGCCTTCGTGATGATGTGTAACGGCGAGCCGTGCTCCTCCCACGCCAGGAGGTGCGTGGTGTCTTACCCGCCCGGGGGCCTCCGGCCGTGCCGCCGTGGGGGTGGGCGCGGTTCGCCGATCCCAGCAATCTAGGGCACGAGTACCTGACCAGAGGCTGCGTCACCGTCGTGTGCGGAATCATAGTGCTAGGAAAGCTCGCATCTCCGCCCTCGGGCCTCGCCAACCATCTCGGCGGCCTTCTGGAGCGCGCAGACGAGACGTCGGACGTCTCCTTTTTGGTCGGCGGCGAGACGTTCCCCGCTCACCGCGCCGTGCTCGCCGCGCGGTCGCCCGTGTTCAAGGCGGAGCTGTTCGGCCCCATGGCGGAGGCCAAAATGGCGTGCATAAATCTGGAGGACATCGAGCCCGACACGTTCAGGTTCCTGCTCCGGTACATGTACACCGATGCGCTGCCCGGCGACGAGGAGCTGGAGACTTCCGCGTCCGCGGCCGAGGTGTTCCAGAACCTGCTCGCGGCGGCAGACAGGTACGATGTGGGTGGGCTGAAGCTTTGTGAAGGCCTGTCGGTCGACACGGTCGTGGAGACACTAGTTTGCGCAGAGATGCACGGCTGCCCGGGGTTGAAGAAGAGGTGCCTAGACTACATCACGTCGAGCAAGAAAAGCTTTGAGAAAGTGGCGCTCACCGAGGCGTACTCGCGGCTGTTGCAGCTCTTCCCGTCGGTGAGCAGTGAGATAGAAGGCGAGCTGAAACGCCGCGAGGATCGGAAACGAGGGGCCCTTGCACTGGAAGTGGGTCGTCGCTGGTTCATCAAACGTACAAGAATCAACTCGGGAGTATTTCACTTTTGATTTTTGCTCCGGGACATGAATCAGCAGCAGCAACGGTGAAAATTCAAAAACGTGCCGGTAGGTTTAGGACTCTTCTCGTGTCCCATGCATGGTTTTAAATTTCAGTGAGATTTCGTCGAAATTCACTGAACTTCAGTGATTTCGGTACACACTGAAATAATTACCTTTCGTTCAAAATATTTCACTACTTTCAGTACTACACAGAAATTCAAAACGTATTTAAAATATTCAAATATTTTTTGAATACTTAAAGAATTTTAAGAGAAAATTTCGGTCATTTGGTCAAAACGAAAACCGAAATCACTGAATTCATTAGTGGCTGAAATTTTACCGAAACTGAAATTTGAAACCATGGTCCCATGTACTTCATACCCAGCTTTATAAAAAGAGACAAATGGAAGGATCGGTGCCACCATACTCACAGTCTTACAACGATAGAAAGTGTATGCCTCACATCCGAGGCCAAATGGATATATAAAGGTCAAACAGCAACAGAAACCAGTTCTAGGTCCTGACGATAATGAAAAGCATTCTTATTGTGGCCATGATGTTGTCCAGCTCTATCGTGTCCCCTGATTTGTGAAGACGCCGCCATTGCCTACATAAATATGATCATTTTATATAGACTGTCAGCCGCGGGGGGGGGGGGGGGGGGGGGGGGGGGGGGGGTTGGACTGTCATTTTGTTCCTAACATTCCACAGGGCCAGCAGCAGCAAAACAGAACAAAATCAAACGTGGCGTCCTACCCGCCTACCATTTGATAAGGGCAAATGAACTCACCAACCTAGCTGGGTTCCAATCACATTCGAGGAGATATCACCAACAAAAGCTCACATAAACCTCACAAGATGACAGTGGAAAAAGACGTGATTCGCGTCTTCCTGCTTTTCACAGAGGATGCATGAGCCATCCGAAGACCCATGCCGTTTGGCAATCTGGTCACTAGGCGGTAACTTATCTGAAATCATTTGCCAGAGGAATATTTTTTGAGAAATTTTGGCTTTTCAGACTTCCTTGAAATGGATAACCGTCGTTCCTTGGCAAAGCTTGAGGTAGATAGACCTAGTCAAAAAGCTCCATGCAATTGACCACATCATCTTCCTTGCACTCTTGGAAACTCTCAATCTCTTGTTTCTCGCAGCTCCCTCCTTCTATAAAAATATGGCTTGGGTGCTAGAGCCCATAGGTCTCGTTTTTTTTTTTTGGAAACTCTCAATCTCCCTAGATAAATTATCCCATTCCACCACTTCGGCCTGAACAAAAGTGCTCCTACAGCGGATAGCCGCCCCCAAAGCTCTAACTTCGTTCATGGGGGCTAATATCTCATGCATGGCAGTCACCCCTCTGCCTCTGCTTTTAGTGGAAGCGTGTTATCCCTCCGGATAGGGAATCCCGGACGTCGCTTTGCCATTTTAGTTAAGGTTCTTGTTAACCATAAATCCCAGCAAAGGTGCGTACAAAGATAGTCAGGTGATGAATATAAGCTGCACGCGAAGCCTGTGTTACTGCTAGCTCGAAGAAATCACCGTCGCGGAGAAGCACTTTGCGCAGAATTTAAAATTGTATTTCTGAATTGTGAAGAAGCTCTGACGGTTGTGTGTTGAATTGCACCTTCGGCGAGACCCCCCAAAACATCGACGTCGTATTCCAAGATATCATCGCATGGCTTGAGCAAAGATCATCCTCCACCAAATCATCATCATGATCGGCCGTGGACATGTCATCGTAGATGGAGCGGAAGGCCAAGCATGATGATCAACATTCGACAGACTATAGTACTACAGATGATTATGATCAGCAAGATGTATGAATGTGTGATTATTTGGGACTTGGACCAAATCAAAGCAAATCCATGGAAACTGGGTATTGAATAGTGTGTTGGCCAGGTGTTAAACTCGAATCCTATTTACTCTACAACTATATTAAATTGATGCACAAATCAACTAAAAATCCGAACGGATGGAAAGGGCCTATTGGCTATAAACTTCAATTTCTACATATCATAGAGTCGTAATAAACTATAATTTGTCTTTCGACAGTTACAACGACTTCATGGACTCATGGTCACTACTCACCTGTGCGCTGGCTATAATCCTTTTAATTTTGATCCGACAGCATGTATAATACAACCATTTTGTACTATTTACAAGGTATCTTGCATCTATATAGCAAAAACACAACCAGAATAGTACACGAGTGAGTGATAACCAGGGGAAGAGTTGACGTGTGGTAACTTGATGCCAGCCAAATGACCCAAAATATACGGAAAGTAAGCTTGGCTCCCGAGTTCCATTACTCACTCTATTTAATAACAAATCATATTTATAAAAAAATAAACTGAAAGAAAAAATTGTGAGTTCTCAACGATATATCCCAGAAACGTGCAAACTCTATATTAGAAATGGGGAAGTATCCAGTGAAAACTAGAATTCGGTGCAAACCTGAAAAAACTGCATAAGTTTCTTAATTTTTTTTATGCTTATAAATATGATTTTTCAGTTTTGTTACGTGAAAAATCCAGTGGAACCCGGGAGCCAAATATATCCATTACAAGGCACAACAGATAGTCACCACTCACTCACCTTGGCCATGCTGACCAAAGACAGACAGAAGGAACCGCATGCAACGGTCAAAAATACAGTAATGTCTTAGCGATCCGATGGCCAGACCGGCCAGAAAGCTGCGTTCCATGTTTCTTGTGATGTTGTGAACCTTCCCTGCACACAGCTGCAGACTGGGTGTGCATGCGGTAGACAGGGAGGACCAAAGGAATATCATGACACTGATTCCGACCCAAGGCCTATGCATGCGGGGCACAGTATCGGCTGGCCGTTCTGCCTGGCCTCGACGAGGAGCGGCGCCAAAACGACAAGCGCGCGCGGCCGTCGCTTAGGTCGATCTTCTTTTTGAGATCGGCGGACGACAGGACGTGACGCGGAGAGGTCGGCGCATGCACATGCACATGCACATGCGGAGCGTCCATGCTCGCGCCTGGGTCTATTAGAGCATCTCCACGGGGACTCCAAATGACCCTCCAAAGTTTATTTGGGAGTCCGAACCTAAAAAATGCCCACCAATGGGGCCTCCAAATGACCCTCCAAAGAAAACTGAAGCAAAAATATGTCCGGCACCCCCAAGAGGCCTCCAAATTTGGAGGCCCTCTCGGGGGTGCCGGACATGCATGCGGACATCAACAGCATGCCACTAGCCCACCTGCAGTGACCCAGCAATATTTCCCCTCTCTCTCTAGTCTCGAGCTAAACAATTGTCACATCCCAAATTTAGGAACCAAGAAAAACTTAGTTTTACAAGACCAAAATTCAGAACCAACAAAAACTTTTTGAAATATTTTACTGATGATTGTGTTTTCCATCCCATTGCTATGTTGAACCTAGTGTGACTTGTTGTTTAAATTGTTTTGACTAGTAAATATAAGCCAACCAATATAAAAATATATTTAACTTTGGTGATCATGTTATGACAAGAAAATATTCCATATATCTTTTCCCTTCTTCTTTTGGCCAACTCCATTTCATGATACTTGGTTTGTCAACAACCAAAATCAATACCCATTATTTGAGAAAGTAAAAGTATTTCCAAAACTATGTGTTCCCAAAAATATGGAGATCTATATGCTATCTCCTACCTATCTTTTAGCCTTGATATTTTGCATTTGTATGCAACTCCCATTTTATAAACTTTGATTATCACTTCCTTTTAAAAAGAACACAAGTGGGAAATATATTACCCCACCTAATTTGTCTTGCTCAAAACCCTTTTCAAAAATACCAAGGTGGAGTTGAGATAGTTCTAAACATCATCTTGTCATAATTAAGTGTGATCATTTTTATAAGATAGTATTGTTGACTATGGAAATGGTGGTGTGATTTATTCTTGTGGTTTGAATTGTGTGGTCTTGATTGTGTTGTTGATCTTTTGTGTATGCCACTGTTGATCTTGTTGTGTTTGTTGCTTGTGAGGGTAATACCTCAGCTGTGCTTAGCACTAAAATAAAACGCACTCGACAACAAATTTGGAATGTGACTTGAAAATAAAACAAGACCTCTATAATTACTTACACCTCAAGATAAAATCTTGATTAAAAGAAATGATCTTATTTAAATTCCCTCTTTACATATTTTCTCTATTTCTTACAACAATTATTTTATCTTATAAAATTCAGGAATGAGATGATAACCATCTCATTATCATATTACTCTCTCCTCAAAATATCTAATCTCAAATTACAAAGATATTTCAATTTGTCAAATTGGTTTTATCCAAAAATAACATATTTAAACTCTATGAACAAATATTGTTCAAAACATTTTATTTTCAAATACCAAATTTTGTGGAGCCTCTACATGATATGGAGAGGCTACATGAATATTTTCAAATTTTTCTAAAATGTTTTAGTGCTCCAATAAAATCCTTGAAGTGGTACTGGTTTTAAAAAGGAAAACTGAAAAAGGACTTAAGTGTAAACTGGGAAAAGAATCCAGGGGGCGTTCTGCTAAAACATCATCCTCTCCTGTAGCAGCAGTAGCCGCGGCGCCGTTGTCGTCCTCCCGTCGCTCGCCCGCCCGGACCCCCCTCCTCTCCGTTGCCCTGCGAGGAGAAGGATAAGAGACCCCCCCCCCCCCGAAGCTCCTCTGCCCTCTCTCACCCCTCCCTCACTCACTCGCTCTCCTTCCTCTCTCTGCTCCTCTCCATGACCCGAACCCTAGCCGCAGGTGGCCGAGCTCGCCGTCGCGCATCGCCGGCGATTGGAGCCTCCCCGAGCGAAGAGAAGACCGCCATCTTCACCGCCTTGTCTTCCTCTCCATCCCCGTCCAAGGAATCGCCGCGGGAAGCTGCGAACTGAGCGGGCCGTCCTCGTCTTCCTCGACCACGGCCGAAGCTCCGCCGCGACATTGCCGCCGTCTCCGACCTCCTCTGTCCAAGCCGAGCACACGCACGCGTCGAGGGTGAGCGTGTGATTCTCCTGGACATGCTCCACATCCCTAATTCGTCGTAGATCGCCGTAGCGAAGTAGGTCGTGTTCCGCCGCCGTAGGCCGCCGCAAGTCGAGGATGTTTCCGGCGTCTCCGGTGACAGTATGCAGCGGCGCCACCGTAGAAAGGTTCCCCGTACTCCCGCGAGTCGAACCCATCCAGTAGATCGTCCCCGCGCGTCCTCTGCCGTCGATTCCGTGCGCGTCGTCGCCGGTGGTCGCCGCGGTCGCGCGCGTCGTCGCCGTGCCCGGTCACCACCTTTTATTTCTACGCACCCGTATACTAACACACACCCCGCTCCACCCCAGTGGCTAGCACGCGCGCATCCGCTCGCGAGTTCGATCCCGCCGGCGCACTGCCTTTTCTGTTTTAATTTTCCGCTCGCTGACAGCCTGGCCCCACCGGTCAGTGACCACGGTGGCCAGCACCGCCCGCACCCAGCCCAGTCAGCGCCAGCGTGGCCGCTGGCCCACACGTCAGTGACCATGTGTAGCGCACCGCCCGGTGCAAAACGTTTTGTTTGTTTTTCTGGAAAATAAAATAAACCGACAGATTCGAATATAAACTTGAAAAATTCATAACTAATTAATTACTTGTCCAAAAATTGCAAACAAGATACCAAAATGTTCAGATAAATAAGGCCTGTCTTTTGTTGTAATTCACCTATCCAAATAAATTAGTTTATTTAATATTTTATTAAAATAAAGAAAATGGCAGAATATAAAATAAATTGGGAAAATTCATATCTTTAAAAATAATGATCCAAAAATTAAGTTTGACCTATTAAAAGGTTTAGCAAGTGATAACCTTCATATTCCACCTTGTTTCCAAACATGGATAAATATTTTGTAGTGTTGTTTAAAATAAACTAACAAAAGGGCATACTTAAAAAGGATTTTATAAATTAATCTGTAATGATTTTTGGAGCAAATCTAATTTTGCTAAGTTCCTAGTGTTTCACTTTATCATATCCTAACTTGGTGTAATATTCAGACTCACAGAAAATATATAGTGACCTAACTTTTGTCTGAAGTATTTCCCGTTCAACGGGAGGTGCTTGTTGTTAACCTTCGCCTCAGATAGTTTTGTGATCGATGTACCTAGCTTGCGTATAGGCGATAGACTACTGACCAGTATAATGCCCTCGTAAGTGTAGCTCCTAGCTGTTGCCCGAACGATTAGCTCGAAGCTTACGGTTTGTTACTTGTCTGTATACCACTTGTGGTTTGGTTTGCTTAGTGATTGTGGTGTTATTCTCCTGTTTGCGACGCTAGATATAAACGCTACCGGAGTGGTCTTTGGAATGGAGTTATTGAGGAAGGGAAATTTGTTGAACCTGAAGATCCAGACCGAGATCACTTTGCCGAGCAAGGCAAGCTACTCTCTGAGCTTGCATCTATATACATCTATTTTGGTTTACATGTTTTACTTATAAAGAGCATATGTTATTTATGTGGTGTTTGCCACTAAAGTTATGAATTTGAAAACCCTTTTGTTTTCAAAATACAAGTATACTATTTTGACACCCTCTACGGAGATATTAGATGGAAATTCTTTTTCAAACTATAGGATGGGAAAAATATTGTTTACTCAAAACTCCTTTGAAAATACTCGTGTGGTTGTGGAATACCGAGATGTCGGTGTGGAAATGGAGAAATGGTGAATGGAGATGTTTATGAAAAATGCACATTGTGTCTTTGTACTATGACGACCAGCCAATAACCTGTGCGACCACATTTACCCACATATGGGAAAAGGGCGTAGTCATATAGTTTGCTCATATTAGTATGGGATGCCTCAACAACGAGGATGACCTCGTTCCATGAGGGGATGGTTTGGTGACCTACCCCCTGACCTGGGTCCTCTTAAGTGAAGTCTGCCAACAGGGTTGGTATGAGTGTATTGGAGAAAGAGGATTGAAGGTTCCACCATAAATCGCCGGGCAGAACTACGAGTCCTCACACTTAGATTCCGACGGGCTGGGTTAAGTGTGATGGAATGTTTCGTAGCGGTAGGGTCCTATACTAGCATGAGCAAAGGACAGGCTATGGTCGGTGACCAACTTCGCATACACCTTGTATGGCGGGACGTGGCTGACACGATGAGTTACCGGATGGGTGTGGGAAAAGCGTGCTACCTCTGCAGAGGGTAAAACTATTCGAATAGCCGAGTCCTCGGATATGGACAGTTGGGAGGCTGTCCTCTGACCATGTGCAAGTTTTGAAATGTTTTAAGATTTGAAAATAAAATGGAGATGTGTTGTATCTGCAACTCTACCGACGGGCTGGTATGAGGTTGCTGGAGAATGATTGACCATGACGGGCTATGGTCGGGAAGTGAAGAGTTTTGTGATTTGAAAGTGGAAAATGTTTTATGCAACTATGCCAACGGGCCGGCATGAGGTTGTTGGGGTTGAGTGACCATGAAGGGTTATGGTCGGAAAAGGAGGAGTTTTGGAGAAATAAACCAAATGGTGATTTTCCGGGAAAATGTTTATAAAAGAGACTTCTTACCTAGTTCAACAGAGATGTATTTTTGGGAAAAAGTTTTAAACGAGACTTCTTACAAAAACAGATTTATGGGAAAAGTTCTAAAAGCCTTCTTTCCTTTTTCAATAAAGATATGGAGATTTCAAAACAAAGTTTTATTAAACAAAAGTATATCCTTCTCTTTTCAACAAGGATATAGAGTTTTCAAACCAAACGAAGTTTTATTTAAACAATAAAAAGAGTAGTGCATGCTCATTTCGGGGGTAGTTTGCGAGTACATTCAAATGTACTCATATTGGTTTCGTCCCTGGCTATTGTCTTAGCCAGATTTTGAAGAAGAACAGTTCGAAGAAGAAGACTTCAGTAACGTCAATGCGAACTAGGGCGCTTCCCAGTCAGCTGCCTGTAGGGTTGGCAAGTGACTTGGGCTCCACGTTGATTTGGTGATTTCCGCTGCGAGTACCTGATGAAGTTATGGCTTCAATCAAGTAAGTAAATTTATTCGGTATTTATGGGTGTTCTGTGATATCAATTCGAGTTATGTGCAACAACAAACTGATCATGGGATTGTTGCAGGAAACATAACGGGTATCTCGGATAGCTAATCCGGGGTCCCCACAACAATGGAGGCACAGAAGGCTGTCGCTCGGGCTCCTCCCACGCCGCCCCCCACCTAGCCCTGCCGCTCCTCCTGCCCCGGCCGCCGACGTCGACGACGATGCAACCCTCCCTCGAGATCGCCGCGCGCTCCGACGTGCCCGGGAATCGATTCCACAAATCCAGTCGATCTGCTCCGGCGCTCAAGGCGGTCTCGTGGGAGGCGGCACAACACAAGAAGGTCGGGAGCCGTGGCGGCGGCAGGCCCGTATGAGCCACCCTCGAGGCCTCGACTCCTCGACCGCTCGCAATGGCGCACCTGTCAGGATGCCACTCTGAAGTTCAGCTACTGCAGTGCTATCTGAAGATGAACAGAACTGGAGAAGACAATGCTCAACGGTCCAGATCTTCTGTGACCGTTTCGCTATATCCAACGGCTGTCATCCTTTTGTTCTAAATAGCTTGTTAGCTGTATTAATAGAGCTTAGCTCGTAAGCATGATTATTACTTGTAATCCGAATTGCTTGGGCGCTTTCCTTTCGATATAAAAGGAAGTGCGTGGGTGGCTGGGAGGCCAAGCATAAATCAAACCCTAAATTTGCCTTTCCTGTTCTTCCTTGTTCTTCTTGTTTTCCAATTTTACCTTCAATTACCTATTTTCCTGCAATTCCCAGTTATCTTCCTCTGTCAGCCTACCCGCAGGCCTGACATAGTGGTATCAGAGCACTCCAGATCCTAGCCTCTTCTCCCTCCCTCCCAACTCGACGGCGGCGCTTGCGAGGTTGCCGATCTCCTTGATCCGGTCGTAAAATCCCTCCCTTCTCTACTTCCTTGTATCAGCGATGCCGGGAAGCATCATCCGCACCAGATCGCGCGAGCGCATGGAGCAACAGGAGGAAGACGCCTGCCTCCTGGCCGCGGCTGAGCAGCAAGCCCGCGCCGAGGACGCCATCCGCGACCGTCTTCCTCGCGAGGTGTTCAACCTCAACAGGCGCATGGACGAGCAGCACGCGTCGTCGCAAGCCTCCTTCGACTCAATTCAAGGTGAAATCAGTAAACTTTCTCAGCTCTGTCGGGTTTAGCAGTGGCAAACACGCAGTCAACGACGGCAGAGGGCATAGGAGTACCGCCGCAAGGTCGTGTCTTCACAACGCCACCGCCACCATCGCACAGCCTTTCACCTATACCTGAGATCCACACACCATCGGCGTCTTCAACATCCACCCAACGACCTCTCCACTTTGGAAACCTCACACCAGATCAACTTCCCCACCATACTACCCGCCGTGCTCACAACCTGTTCCACAGAATTCCGCAACGTCGCAACCCATCTACACCATGGCCACTCAGCCACCAACAACCACGCAACAACCTCACTATCAACCCCAAGTCTACCAAACATCAAACCCAACCACACATCCTTACATGTACCAACCACCACCGCAGCAATTCCCTTCTTTCCACAACCCATACTATCCCCAAATCCAGCCTTTTTATATCTATCCTCAACCAGCTTACCCAACACCCTCATACAACACACAACCACAAGCTCACCAACCACAACAACCAACCAGACAACCCAACCCAACACCACCACCACCAACCCCACCACCATCCAATACACAAAGCAATCACCACTACCACTCCACTGAACCACAAATTCGAACACCCCATGTCGAACTCCCTATCTTCACTGGTGACAACCCGACAGCGTGGAGACACGAATGTGAGAGCATTTTTGATCTGGCGGACATACCAGAGGATCAGCATGTAAAATGGGGAATGGCTCACATCAGAGGCAAAGCGAAGACCTGGTTACACACATGTCAAGCTGAGTTGCCACACATGACCTGGAACAAGCTTTGTATGTTGTTGACACAACGCTTTCCAGAAACAGTGCAGTCAGATACAATCAAACAGCTGCAACACCTGCGACACACAACAACAGTCAATGCATACATCGACTGTTTTGAAGATTGGATGGACATAATCAAGCAAGAAAGACCATACCTCCCACAGTCCTTCTTTCTGTACAGGTTTATCAGTGGTCTGAAAGATAATATCAAACATTTGGTGAAGATTCAGAAGCCTGAAAACCTCCTCAATGCTTATTGGTATCCACGGCAACATGAGCACTCATACTTATCCAACAACAAGCGCACACCATAGCCGTCTGCTCCAATACGCCAGTCAACACAAGCACCAGGCTTCAACAACACACCTAACAGAAACAACAATTGGCGTGACAAACCCAAAGCCACTGAAAAACCTAGGGAACCGAAAAAATGTTGGTACTGCGCAGACATCTGGTTCTATGGTCACAAATGTGCAGCAATGCAAAGGGCAGTAAATGTTTGTGAGATGCAAGGTCACTCTGATGATGAGTTTGAGGATGCTCTCTGTATGTTGGAACAAGCAACAGAAGCTGCACAACCACCTGTTCAACCTGAACAACAAGTGGCTCCTCCAGAACAAGCACAGCAACAACCGCCAGTCCAATAAGCTGCAGCTCAAGCAACAGCTGGTATAAGGATGAGCATCTCGGCTGAAGCTTTTGCAGGCATGCCAGGTCCTTCAACTATTTCCATAGTAATGAACTTGATGGGACAGAAAGCTAGTGCATTGGTTGATACAGGAAGCACAAATACCTTTATCACTCACTCCTTTGCGTTGAAACATAACTTGGCAATGACAGCTACAACCAGCGGAATAGTGAAAGTAGCTGGAGGAGGTGAACTCACCACTAGTTTCATAGTAAAAGCATGTCCCTTCACCATTCAAAACACTGAATTCACCACAGACTTCAGAGTACTGCCATTACAAGGTACTGAAATAATTTTGGGTGTGAATTGGATGTCACAATATAAACCCGGTGTTGTTTGATTTCGTTGATCGACAAATAACAATCCATGATAAGGGCAAAGCTCTCACATTCACCGACCACATGATTCCAAAGGAAAATTACCTTATATCTGCAGAAGAATGCCACAAATTGATGGACAAAGGAGCTACAGGCTTCGTGGTCAACTTATCCATCATGGATTCCGAGCCTACCATCACTGACATAAGTGCAATAAACTCTCAGTGGATAGCATTATCCAGCAATTCTCAGATGTGTTCTCGGCTCCGTCAGGCTTACCTCCGGCCAGACATATTGATCACAGCATTCCATTGGTGCCAAATGCCCAACCGCCTAACATCAGACCTTATAGACTCTCGCACCAACAGAAAAACACAGTTGAGACTCTGATTAAGGAAATGCTGAAATCTGGTGAAATAAAACCTAGCTCAAGTCCATTTTCTTCACCTGTCATTCTGGTCAGAAAGAGGGATAGATCGTGGAGACTTTGCATCAATTACAGACAGCTCAATGAATTGACTGTCAAAAACAAGTTTCCAATCCCAGTAATTGAAGACTTGTTGGATGAGTTACATGGTGCCACAGTCTTTACAAACTTGATCTGAGGTCTGGTTATCACCAAATCCTCATGAAGCCCGAGGATGTTCATAAAACTGCTTTCAGCACTCATTTGGGACATTATGAGTACCAAGTAATGCCGTTTGGCTTAAGCAATGCACCTGCAACCTTCCAGGGATTGATGAATTCCATATTTGCAAAACATTTGAGAGATTTTGTGTTAGTATTCTTCAATGATATCTTGGTTTATAGCAAGACACTCCAAGCTCACAAGAACCATCAGCAAATCGTCCTCCAAATACTACGGCGTCATCAGCTCAAAGCAAAACTGTCAAAGTGCAATTTTGCTCAAAACCAAGTCGAGTACTTGGGACATATCATCTCTCCGAAGGGGGTCTCCATAGATCCAGCGAAAATTGTGGCTATCTCTCAGTGGAAAACACCTGAAAATGTAAAACAGTTGAAAAGATTTCTAGGTACAACAGGTTACTACAGGAAATTCATCGAAGGATACGCCTTGATCTGCCAAGCTCTTCATGCAGTCTTGAAGAAGGATGCCTTTCACTGGGGACCAGCCCAAGCTGAAGCGTTTGCAGCTTTCAAAATAGCTATGACAACAGCTCCAACCTTAGGCCTTCCAGATTTCACAATGCCTTTCATCCTGGAGACTGATGCTTTGCGCTACGGAGTTAGGTGCTGTACTGATGCAACATAGCAGACCACTGGCTTTCTACAGTAAATGTCTTGGTCCTCGCAACAGTGCTTAGTCGATATATGAAAAAGAAGGAATGGCTATCTTGGGAGCCTTGAAGAAATGGAGGCATTATTTTTTGAGCAGTCAAATGGTAATCAAAATAGATCAACAAAGCTTAAAATTCTTAAGCAGCCAGAGGTTACTGGAAGGAATACAACATAAGCTGATGTTGAAACTCCTGGAATTCGATTATAGGATCGAATACAAAAAGGGCATTGAAAATGTCGTAGCAGATGGTCTGTCCAGGCAGTACCAAACTGAAGAACCACTTGCTTGCTCCGCAGTATCTGTTGTCATTCCTGCTTGGATGACTGAGGTGATTGATTCATATGCAGAAGATCCAACTTGCCTCAAACTGCTGCAAGAACTCAGTATCGACAACTCCAGTAATACCAACTACACATTACAGTCTGGGATCATCAGATTCAAAGGGCGAATCTATATTGGAGCTAGTACTGAATTGAAAGAAAGATTTTCCAATCTTTCCATTCATATCTTCGGTGTACACTCGGGAACACGAGTCACATTACACAGACTGAAACAAGTCTTTCATTGGCCACACATGGACAAATTTGTTGCTACCATGATCTCCGAATGCCATGTCTGTCAAATATCCAAGACTGAAAAGGTACCCTACCCTGGCTTATTAGATCCCCTTGCAATTCCAAAGGTGAAATGGTCTGCTATTAGCATGGACTTTATTGAGGGACTACCAAAATCCAGAGGTCACGATGTGATATTGGTTATAGTTGATCGCCTGACGAAATATGCGCATTTCATCCCTCTGTCACATCCCTACACGGTTCAATCTGTGTCCAAACTATTCCTGGATAAAATTGTTAAGGTGCATGGACCACCAGAGAGCATTGTTTCAGACAGGGGTCGCATTTTTCAGAGAAAATTATGGCAAGAACTTTTCCAGGCTCTCAAGATCAAACTCAACTTCACCCTGAGTCTGATGGACAAACCGAGCGGGTAAATCAGTGTGTTGAGCAATACCTGCGTTGTATGGCTTTTCAAGAACCAAAGAAGTGGGCTGACTGGTTAACAGCTGCAGAGTGGTGGTATAACACATCATATAACACTGCAATCAAGATGTCCCCATTTGAAGCACTCTTTGAATACAAGCCACCGCACCTAACCTCTCTTGCCATTCCTTGCAACACTTCTGATGAAGTTACAGCCACCTTGCAAGAAAAAGATCATATGCTCAAGACCTTGCACAGGAACTTACAACAATCACAAGAAAGAATGAAAAAGTACGCGGATCTCAACAGAACTGAAAGAACTTTCGCTGAAGGAGATCTAGTCTATCTCAAGATGCAACCTTACAGAGAAACAGCACTAGGCTTACGCAATTCCCTGAAGCTAACATCAAAATGGTATGGTGCCTTCAAGGTTCTGCAGAAAGTTGGCAAAGTGGCATACAAGCTGCAGTTACCTGAAAGTTCTCAAATCCACAATGTCTTTCACGTGAATCAATTGAAGAAGCACCTGGGTCCACGAGCAGTTCCGAACCCTCTACTTCCCCTGGTAACGTCTTCAGGCAAGATCAAGATCTCTCCTGTTGCTGTCTTGGAGCGCCGACAAGTCCCACGCAAATCTGGAGATTAAGACATCCTAGTCGTGCAGTGGCTTATTCACTGGGAAAATATGGCACCTGACGAGGCTACATGGGAGGACGCATCGTTCATCACTGCAACATTCCCTTCGTTCAAGCCTTGAAGTCTTGAGTCAAGGAAGGGGCAATGTCAGGATGCCACTCTGAAGTTCAGCTACTGCAGTGCTATCTGAAGATGAACAGAACTGAAGAAGACAATGCTCAACGGTCCAGATCTTCTGTGACCGTTTCGCTATATCCAACGGCTGTCATCCTTCTGTTCTAAATAGCTTGTTAGCTGTATTAATAGAGCTTAGCTCGTAAGCATGATTATTAATTGTAATCCGAATTGCTTGGGCGCTTTCCTTTCGATATAAAAGGAAGTGCGTGGGTGGCTGGGAGGCCAAGCATAAATCAAACCCTAAATTTTGCCTTTCCTGTTCTTCCTTGTTCTTCTTGTTTTCCAATTTTCCTTTCAATTACCTATTTTCCTGCAATTCCCAGTTATCTTCCTCGTCAGCCTACCCGCAGGCCTGACAGCACCACATCGAGCACCTGCACTCGGCCGAAGCCGTCGATGAGGCCATCCTCCTCGAGGCCGAGACAGAGCGCCTGGTTGTCGTCCGGTTCGGCCACAGCGCGCACGCCGACTGCCTGCGCGTGGACGCCGCCATGGCCGCCACGGCCGAGCTCATCGACCTCGTCACTGCGATGTATGTACGCCGTCGACATCGACGAGGTGCAGGACTTCCACAAGGGCATCCACCACCAAATCTCACGCCGCCGCCGCGTCGCTTGCCTTCTCCGCCTCGGGCATCCGCAAGGCACTGGTCTCGCTGCTCTCGTAGCCTCTCGATCTCTCCACAGCGAATACTTTCCTCGTCGTACACCAAGCTAGCAGGTCGTCGATTGATTGGGTGCTCATCTACAAGAAGCTAGCAGGCAGTTAGGTGGTCGCCACTGGCTGGCTAGCTAGTTGATCCGGCCGTGGCCGCCTCTCCCTCTTCTCCATCTATGCTTGCGTGGCGGCTCCGTCGTGCTCGCGTAGGCTTCTGAATTTTGTGTTCTGTAATGCTACTGCTTTCTTTTGTGCTGAATTTTGTGCTGAATCTTGTGCTGTATTTCTACACCTCCAATTTAGTACTAGTTAAACTAGTACCTTTCTGCTAAATTTGCTGCTTCTCTCTTTCTGCATCTCCCTGTCGTGTAAGTTTGATAGATGTGTTCTTCGTTGTGTATGGATTTGCTTCTCTGTCTCTTTGCACACAAGCTGTTTGGTTTAACAACCGCAAAAAAAATGAATAGGGGATGGTGTGTCCGGCACCCCCAATGGGGCCTCAATTGGAGGTCCCGGACACATATTTGGAGGCCCTCCGGTGGAGATGCTCTTACCTCACTGATGCATGTAAAATGCATACATGAACTTTACATTTTATTACTTGATATTCCAACTTATTTGCATCATATATGGGTTATATTTATGTTTTATAATGATTTTAGGGGATAATTCACAGTTTCCCCATTTATTTGGAATTAACCCTGCAGAACCAGAAAACCCCTTTTTCCATCTTTTTGACTTTCAGGGACCCAAACGACGTCCAAATGACCTAATATTTCACGGGCGTCAATTTTTGGAAGGAACGAAGCGTAGGAGCGAAGGAAGCGAACAAACGGAAACCCGAGGGCCAAAAGAGGTGGGCCCACGCGGTCAGATTCCTTGACCGCGTGGGACCCCCTATTCTGGGCCTCGAGCCTCCGATGCCGTCGATCTTCGTCCCCGTGCCTTCGTCTTGACCTAAAAACGACTATAAAAATAGTCCCCCGACGGCTTTCGGAAGGAGGCGGCGGAGAAACACAAAAACCACGAAACAGGAGACAGAAGGCTGCCGCCGGAGAGATCGGAGGGGGAAACGCCGCCGGAATCACCTCCGGAAGGCTCCTCCATCCCCCCTCCGGAGTCTCCATCAACACCACCGTCAAGACCAGCACCATCTCCATCACCATCTTCGTGATCCACTTCATCCCCCTCATAGTTTGAGATTGTTGAACCCTAGCTATTGTCTAAGTACTATTCTACTGTTTGTGAATTGCTACTTGTCATTGTTTTGTGGGGAGATTATATTCTCAGATTGTGTTGTATCACTTATGCCATTGAATCATATCATGTCTTGCGTTGTGAGTAGTTCTCTCATGTTCCTGGGGGCATAGGATGGATTGGCAATGATTTATTTATGACATGTGTTGGTATTTTGTCTAGTGTTTATCTTTTTATGTAATTCTATGATGGTGTTGTGCGAACGTCGACTGCACATCACTTCACCTATATGGGCTCATAGGAGAACACCGTAGTGTAATGGAGTGAGGGAGACTTGGGAGGACATGTAAACCTGAGACCGAGTCATGAAGTTGCATTATGAGGGTATTAGTATCGGGGACCTTAGAGTTTAAGGCTATGGTGGGACTCTATGTCTTAATAACTCTTGTGCAGTCATTTACTTGGCCATAAGAACCATCATAAGGGGGTTTAGTTTATTTATTTAGCTTTCCCTAATTATGGCTCCGTCCAAAAGAAGATTAAAACTTGACAAAATGCTTACCTTGTTGTTCTAGAAATATTTATGCCATGAAGTCTAGGTAGCCCTTGGGAACGTTCTCCACTTATAAGAAACACACACTTGAGCTTGTCCTCTCGCTGCATAGAGGATTGGGCTTTCTCTCTTTGAGAGCTTTCACTTGTCATATTTTATTTTCAGCTTTTTACTTTATTGCAAACTCTACGCCAAAAACCCAAAAACACTTGCATCATTTAATCATTTTAGTTTGTCTAGTGCATAGATAATAAGAGAAGTGACACTCTTATTTGAGAGGATAAATACTTATACCTTCTACTCCTCGTGGGATCGATACTATACTTACACATTGAAGATTTCAACGATCCCCTATACTTGTGGGTATCAAGACATTTTCTGGCGCCGTTGCCGGGGAGTGTAGCGCTTAAGTTTTTATTCTTGTTTGCACTAGATATTTATTTTCAGTTTTGCATATACTCTAGTTTACTTTCAGTTTTGCATTTAGTTTAGTTTTACTTTCAGTTATATATATCAAAAAACAAAAAAAAATAGAAAATGAAAAATACCAAAAAAACTCGTGTTATGGGCATAAGTATGGATATAAATGATGCTTTGTTTAGACACTTGAATGCTGCTAAGATTGCCAAGGAATATAGAGAATCAAAGGAAGGGAAAATACTAAAAGGTTTCATGATGGAATTAAATTATATTGCTGAGGAGTTGCTTTTACACCATGATGTAACTTGTATTTTTTGCTCTGAACAAAAAGATAAACATTTTGAATTTCAATGTAGGTTCCATGAAGAATGTGTTATTGCATCTTACCATACTGGTGATTATGCTTATTTAGGAATGGAACAAGTAGAGGAATTTGTTACTTTCAAGGCATCTTTTGAATTGCAAACCTTCATTCATGAAAATAAAACTTGCCCTATAGCTAATAAATTTGGAAGAGAGATAGATTTTATTCTTGAATATTGCATAGACAACTTCTCTCAAAATATTTATGTTGTTGAATATAATGAGGCTCCCCAAGAGAGCACTGATGTTTTGCAGGAAGAGGAGGATAAAAACCTAAGCTTGGGGATGCCCGTGCAACCCCAAGAAGATGTTGAAAATGATGAACAACTAGAGAATGAAGAGAGGAAACTTCCACCTTCACCACCTATGGATGAGGGTAACACTCAAGATTTTGTTGATGATAAACTTTGTTTTTTTTATTCTGATGATGAGGAGGACTATCAACCTATGCCTAATGAGAACATTATTGATAATAATTTTAAAAATGATGAGGAGTATGGTTTAGACATGTTTTATGATAGTACTCTAGATGATGATCCTATTTTGCTTGATGATCCTCCATGTTTAGAACTTGTTACTACTTTATGTGAGGATAAAAATGATATACTTGCTGTGTGTGAAAATACTCTTACTTATGAGAGTCCTACTTTATTTTTGAACTCTCCTATTCACACCATGGAGGAGAAGCTTTTATATGTTGAAAAGTACTTATGTGGGCTGAAATTATCTTACACTAATAACCATTTCACCCATAACCATCATGTTTATGGTGCTTCTTGCAATTATTTTGAGAGAGGAAAACACACTAATAGCTCACATGATAGTTTTAATAATCCTCTATATGTTCCTAAGTTTGCAAAGTTGCACCAATCTAATAGTTCTTTTGTCAAATTTGTTTCCACTACTTGTAACTATTATGAGAGAGGAAGAAAGACTTATCTTTATGCTTCTATGTTATTTAAAATGCAACCTACTGATCATTACATGCATTGGTTACCACAAAATTGCTGCTATTTATTCATATATAAAATGCCAATGCATAGGAAAGGAGTTAGACTTAAAAGTTAATGGTTTAATGTTTTATGGTGTGCTCTTTATGCTTTTATTTCCTATTCTGTTTAGGCACACCTTCATATCTTGAAAACATGTGAAATAACTTTACCTACTGTTTTCTGATTGCTAGTTTAAGATTTTCACTTTATATAAAATTTGGGAAAGTAAATGAGAAGGATGAGTAATGGAGATGTTGGGGTCGACCTTGAACATGTGTTGTTCATGCCAATGGAACCATTGCAAAGTCTCTATCATTAAAACTTTTCCCAAAGCTAAAACCAAATAAAAAGAGTGTTTATGTTGTATATATTTGCTTCTTCTTTTGCCTTTTTACTAAATCAAAAACAACAAAAATATTTTCTTTCTTCTTTGTTTGTTTCTCTTGATTCTTTCTTGGTTCATTTTGTTTCTTTTTATTTTTATCTTCAGTTTAAGTTTTGGTTTTTGAGTCAAGGTGCTTGTTTACTACTGTAACATCACCTTTGTATCTTATTTTTCATCTTTATGGCAAGAATAACCTCTTTTGAGAGGTGGGATCAGACAATAGTGATTTGCTGTCCAGAAAACAGATTCCTAAGCTTCACTGCGAAAAATGTTAAAAATCACAGAAGAGGAATTTTGACCTGAAATTTTACGACAGCAATATTCAGGTATTATTACACATTTCATTAGTTAAAAGTTTTCTGATTTGAGCAACGTAAGTGCCTCTGAAAATTCACTCTTTGCGGGCTGTTCAGTTTTTGACAGATTCTGTCTTTATTTTGCATTAGCCTCATTACTTGTGTTTTGTGTGGTTCTTTTGATCAATGAACAATACGCAACCATAGTAACAGTAGTTAATGTTTAGAATCAACTCATGATATGTCTTTGCTATACCTATGTGGATTTAATTTATGGAGACACTAACCCTCTAATCAAGTTTTATGATGAGTTTTGTGTAAAGAGAATTTTCAAGTGGAAGAGTTGAGGGTGATGAACAAAGATCAAGAGGGACAAACACTCAAGCTTGGGGATGTTACCCCTGGGCTCACCCTACATATTTCGAATAAGTACAAGAATTCAAGCTTGGGGATGCCAAGCCACCTCACTCCAACCATCTTGATACCAAGTAAGTAAGCCTAGCTATATGGCTATAAAGAAAGCGCTTTACGGGAGGCAACCCGGTTGTTTTATTTTTGATTTTCTTTGTGTCCTCTTGCTGTAACAAGAGACTTAGTTTTTAGTTTTGTTTCTGGAATTTTTAATAAAGTGCCAAGTTTTACCCATTTTGGTTTGAAAAAGTTGCTATTGTATTCGGAGATTTTATTCCAGCACGAATCTGTGCACGGTATGATTTTTCATTCTATTCTGTAACTCCGAATGAGCTGAAATTTGAACTGTAGTTGCAACTTTTCATCCTCTGTAAGCATGAATTTTTCAGATTTTTCGACATTTAAGTAGGGTAGAAAAATACGTTTTGCTGCTGCTGTTTTTCTGGACAGATTCTGTCCCATTTTGTTTGATGCATTCTTTGAACTTTTAACTTGAATCTTTTTGATCCAATTGAGTTTATAAGTAGGCATACAACATTATACACTTTCTGGACATTCATATGAATTTTTGTTTAAGGATTTTATGCAGCAAAGCAATTCATTTGTCTATCACTACTAATGTCACCCCACAGAAAAGAAATGGGAGAAACGGTGTTTTGAAGTTTTTTCACAGGGATTAGAGGAGATGCACCAAGAGCTATCCAAGGATGGTGAAGACCATAAGCTTGGGGATGTGGAGACAACCCCACTGGACCAACACACTCTCGGTTTGCACACGTCTAACTTCTGTTTTTCGATCAATGCACTTTATCGCATAAACTTGGAGCGTCTTTTATTTTTGTTATTTCGGTTTGTTTTTTATTTGTGAGACCACCACTATCATTTATATATGAGAGAGCTACTGGAAATTTGGGTTGAATTAAGTTGGATGCTATTAAAAAGATTGGGAAAGGGATGTTTGAGTTGATTCAAAAAGATACATATAGTTGCATGATTCATGTGCTTTTTAATGAGTATTAATTTGCAAGTGTTTTATCAAGAGCTATCTTTTATTCATGTTTTGATGCTGAATGTTACTTTACTTTGTTTAACATGGATTGGTTAGTTCTATGGACACTTATGCATGCATTTAGACGGTCAACTTTCTCCCTCTTGCTAACCCAAAAATTCCAACAAGTAAAAACTTGTTTTCCAACACCTTCAACCAAAGTTTTTCCAGTGAGTCCACCATATCTACCTATTAGCTTTATGCTATTCCGAGTATGTTTATCATGTTATATTGTATTATCTATTTCTGAATTAAAATGCTTATGTTATTGATTGTTATGGGAAAAGTTGGTTAAAAAGCTCTCACGAACTTGATGCACACTTTACTTTTATTGCACTTAATAAACATGAACCATTGTGATTAAAATTATGAAGTTGTGAGCTTGACAAGAGTCTTGGTTGGGAGTTAGCTCATATGTGCTGTCACATGGCAAGCTTTCAACGTGCTCTTAATTATATTTAGTTGATATCATGTACTTTTGTTTATGGATGCTTATCATGGTGCCAAATAAATGCGGAAACTTAGTAAGTTTGAGGAGTTTGTATAAATGGCTAGAGAGACGCCTGGGCCGCTAACCTAAGCCATGCATCATTCATGGTGGAAATTTACAGCGTACCAAAGTGAACATTCAGTGATGCACGTCATAATAAAAAGCTATACAAATAGTAAATAAAAGAGTGCTGAGATTGTTCATTGTCTGTTTGTCTTGTCATTTTGACATGGGCTAGTTTCCATGTCCTGAGGCAAGAGGTACCCCAGTTGACGCTCTTGATGACGCTATTATATTACTTACAATGACTTTAACTTGAACTTGCTTTGTGGCCCGAGTTGAGTAACACCGTGGTGTAGGTACTCGTATTCACGGGGCATGAGCATTCAACCCATACTTTGTCAAGCACATTACTCATATTTGCTTTCACTTTAAACTTTAACCATTCAAGATGCTATGATAGGGGTAATGAGAGCTCCACACCAATGATACCACATTGCAAACATTAACTTAAGTAGAAGCATTTGGAAGCTAGATGAAACTTATTCATGTTTTACCTCTACTTATTTATCTATCTTTCCAAAGTGTCCACTTTTATATTCAGATTTTACAAGATTACTCTATGACCATTATAGGATGTTTTTACTTTTCATTATGCGTACATTTGTTCCATAGTACTTTCTTCTATGTTACACTTTGTGAATTATCATTGAACATCCTTTCATTGAATATTTGATATCACTTTATAATCTATCTTGTATATTGCTACTCCTTTGAGAATGAATCATTTGACTTTATGTAGCAATAGTAATCATCTTTGATATCCATTGATAGTATTAAAATGCAAAGTCCATGTTAGTTTTATCACCTTCATACTCGAGGACGAGCATTGGTTAAGCTTGGGGATGTTGATGCATGTAAAATGCATACATGAACTTTACATTTTATTACTTGATATTCCAACTTATTTGCATCATATATGGGTTATATTTATGTTTTATAATGATTTTAGGGGATAATTCACAGTTTCCCCATTTATTTGGAATTAACCCTGCAGAACCAGAAAACCCCTTTTTCCATCTTTTTGACTTTCAGGGACCCAAACGACGTCCAAATGACCTAATATTTCACGGGCGTCAATTTTTGAAGGAACGAAGCGTAGGAGCGAAGGAAGCGAACAAACGGAAACCCGAGGGCCAAAAGAGGTGGGCCCACGCGGTCAGATTCCTTGACCGTGTGGGACCCCCTATTCTGGGCCTCGAGCCTCCGATGCCGTCGATCTTCGTCCCCGTGCCTTCGTCTTGACCTAAAAACGACTATAAAAATAGTCCCCCGACGTCTTTCAGAAGGAGGCGGCGGAGAAACACAAAACCACGAAACAGGAGACAGAAGGCTGCCGCCGGAGAAGATCGGAGGGGGGAAACGCCGCCGGAATCACCTCTGGAAGGCTCTCCATCCCCCCTCTGGAATCTCCATCAACACCACCGTCAAGACCGCACCATCTCTATCACCATCTTCGTGATCCACTTCATCCCCCTCACAGTTTGAGATTGTTCGAACCCTCGCTATTGTTAAGTGCTATTCTACCTGTGTATGATTGGCTACTTGTCATTGTTTAGTGGGGAGATTATATTTTCAGATTGTGTTGTATCACTTATGCCATTGAATCGTATCATGTCTTTGCGTTGTGAGTAGTTCTCTCATGTTCCTGGGGGCATAGGATGAATTGGTGGTGCATCCAAAATGCATCTACTTTTCCAAGTACTTTGCCTCATAATTTGCTCCGGAATCTTCTCATATTTGAATAAAACTGCTGAATCTGACGCTGTTTTTAGCAAAGTCTCTTCTCTGGCTATTTTTGCAGGAAATTAAATCGGGAAAAAATACCACGCCAATTTTTATGGAAAAGGAAGGCAATGGACCAAAGATGGACACAAGGAAGCGCTCGAGGGCCAAAAGGGGGGTCCCACGCGGCCCCTGTACCTGGCCGCGTGGGCCCCACCCAAATGGGCCTCGGGCACCGCCTCGCCTTCGGTCTTCGACGTACCCCCTCATATATACAGAAAAGTGCGTGCCCTAGGAGGAGAGGAGTTTTCGCGAAACAGAACGCCGCCACCATCACGATCTTCGTTTCGGGGACAGATTGATCCAGGATTTCTCCTCCGGTGGAGGGATCCGGAGGCCGTCTTCACCGCCTTCAGCACCGCCTTCATCTCCATCGACCATGAGCCCCTTCACCATCACCATGTGTGAGTAGTCCGTTGTAGGCATGTGAGGTGGATGGGGATTGGATGAGATTGATCATGTAATGCTACCCGTTGTTCGGGATTTTAGGGTTTTATCTTGAGGATACTTTTGTATTGTGTTGATGCACTCTTGCTATGTTTAATGCTTGCTACTAGGGCCCGAGTGGCATGATTTCAGTACTGAACTTATATTGCCCCATCATATATTTGAGTTTGGTATTTATCTGCAAAGTGTATCACCTGCTATTATGTTGAACCTGCGAACCCTAAACGTGACATATAGGGAAAACAAGGGGGAGATGTTTTAGTTTGAGGATTCTATGTGTTCATGAAGTGTTAATGCATTGTTCTGGTCTATTCGAAAGGGTAGACCTTAATTACCTGTAGTTCCAAGTTGGCCCCGGTGAAATGGGCAGGTTGGACAATAGATGTTGTGCAAATTCTCTTGGTTAGTACGCACAACTAAATATGGAACACATACCTACATATATCGGAGTTAGAGATAGGTCCCATTGTTATTTGTTTCTTTTTATATGATCAATCTCATTCTTGAAACACCCCGCTATCATCTCATGCCTACGTTTTAAATCTCTGAGTTACACTTTCACTTTTCCGGTGAAAACTGGGAAACACTTGTTCACTGCTACTGTTCTGCTTGTTACTTGAATCATACTACTGCCATCACTATTACTGCTGCAAGTTATTGATATACAGGTGTGGTTGAGAGTGACGCCTCAATTGCCAAGGTCTTATTGATATTCTTGTGTTCCCATCGAGTCGAACTATAAATTTGGGTAATACTTCCCAACGAAGACTTCAGCGATCCCCTATACTTGTGGGTATCAAGACGTTTTCTGGCGCCGTTGCCGGGGAACCTAGCTTTATTGGTAAGACAACTTGTTATCATCTATTTGCTGCTTTTGCTTGTTCATAACCATGGGAAAGGAAAAGACTACTCCGAAGGAAGTGAGGCCTTCAACTACTCGCAGAGGTACGAATTTGCCAAGTAGGCCAAACTTTTCACCTAATGTTGCTTCTGCTGTTGCTCCTAAGAAAAAAGGAAAGGTTTTATCTATTTCACCATTGTCTAAAATGTCTACTAGTAATGAAAATGATTTATTATGTGGTAGCATAGACAAAGAAGTGACACCTGAAACATCTGAGATAACTGAAACACCTGAAAATCTGGAATCTTCTACTAATGAAAATATGGAATCTGAGTTAGAAGATAATGAATACTGTGATGATGAATTTGAAACTTCTTCTGAGGAAGAGGAGGCATTTACTATGGCTTTTATGAATTCTGACTTTGATAAATTGGATAAACTTGATAGCTATAAAAATTCTCCTCTTGATGGATATTTTCCTATTACTGAGAAAATGAATGCTCCTGCTATTAAAATTAAAGATAAAGATTATGAGTTTAGTGTTGATCCTGAAATAATTGAAAAAGCTGAAAAATATAAGTTTTATGGTAGAGAGGATGAGTTTCCTTTTGAACACATTGCTGTCTTGCATGACTTATCTGTGTTATTTGGTAAAGATGAAATCCATCAACGCTACTATTTCTTAAAGCTGTTTCCTTTTACTTTGGGAGGAAGTGCTAAAACTTGGTATAATCGTTTAGAACCTGGATGTATTACTAGCAAGGAAGAATGTTTGCAGGTATTCTATAATAAGTATTTCCCTGCTGATAAGATTCATGGTTTGACTGTTGCGATTAGCAGCTTTTCACAAAAAGAGAAGGAGGATTTACCCCAAGCTTGGGGGTGGTATAGTAAGATGGTTAGGAAATGTCCTACCCATGGCTTCAAGAGTAATGAAATATTTGATATATTTTACAATGGTCTAACCGAAAACACCAGAGGCTATCTTGATGGTATTGCAGGTAATGTTTTCAGGGAAAGGACCGTTGATGAAGCAACTGAGCTATTGGAGACTATCTCTAGGAATTATGAAGACTGGAATATTGAAGCGATATTTCCGGAAAAGAAAGGAGGCATGTGTGGGGACCCAGGATTAGGTATCCGAGATACCCGTTATGTTTCCTGCAACAATCCCATGATCAGTTTGTTGTTGCACATAACTCGAATTGATATCACAGAACACCTATAAATACCGAATAAATGTACTTACTTGATTGAAGCCATAACTTCATCAGGTATTCGCAGCGGAAATCACCAAATCAACGTGGAGCCCAAGTCACTTGCCAACCCTACAGGCAGCTGACTGGGAAGCGCCCTAGTTCGCATTGACGTTATTGAAGTCTTCTTCTTCGAACAGTTCTTCTTCAAAATCTGGCTAAGACAATAGCCAGGGACGAAACCAATATGAGTACATTTGAATGTACTCGCAAACTACCCCCGAAATGAGCATGCACTACTCTTTTTATTGTTTAAATAAAACTTTTTCTGCTTTGAAAACTCTATATCCTTGTTTAAAAAGAGAAGGATAGACTTTTGTTTAATAAAACTTTGTTTTGAAATCTCTATACCTTTAATTGAAAAAAAAGAAAGGAAGGCTTTTAGAATTTTTCCCATAAATCTGTTTTTGTAAGAAGTCTCCTTTAAAACTTTTCCCCGTAAATACATCTTTGTTGAAAAAGGTAAGAAGTCTCTTTTATAAACTTTTTCTCCAAAAATCATTACCAGGTTTTATTTTCCCCAAACTCCTTCTTTTCCAACCATAGCCCTTCATGGCCAATTCATTCTCCAGCAACCTCATACCAGCCCGTCGGTATAGTTGCAGATCCAACACATCTCCATTTTATTTTCAAATCTCAAAACTTTGCAAAACTTGCACATGGTCAAAGTAGGGCCTCCCAGCTGTCCATATCCGAGGACTCGGCTATTCGAATAGTTTTAACCCTCTGCAGAGGTAGCACGCTTTTATCCCACATCCATTCGGCAGCTCATCGTGTCCGCCACGTCTCGCCATACAGGTGTATGCGAAGTAAGCCGCCGACCATAGCCTGTCCTTTGCTCATGCTAGTATAGGATCCTACCGCTACGAAATTATCATCCTTTCCATCAACACCCAGTCCAGATTCCCCGTCGGGAAACCTAAGTGTGAGGACTCGTAGTTCTGCCCGGCGAGCGAACCCTTCAATCCCCCATCCTCAGATGCCAGGACCCAGGTCAGGGGGTAGGTCGCCATGACCATCCCCTCATGGAACGAGGTCATCCTCGTTGTTGAGGAATCCCATACTAATATGAGCAAATTATATGACTACGCCCTTTTCCCATATGTGGTGGAGGTGGTGCATTTTTCATAAACATCACCACTTTTCCACTTTTCCAATACAACACCGACATCTCGGCATTCCAACAACTCATCAAAGTACTTTCAAAGGAGTTTTAAATAAACAATGTTTTTCCCATCCTATAGTTTGAAAAAGAATTTCCATCTAATATCTCCATATAGGGTGTCAAAATAATATACTTGTATTTTGAAAACAAAAGGGATTTTCAAACTCATAGTTTTAGTGGCAAACACCACATAAATCACTTATGCTCTTTATAAGTAAAACATGTGAATCAAAATAGATGTATATAAATGCAAGCTCAGAGGATAGCTTGCCTTGCTCGGCAAAGTGACCTTGGTCTTGATCTTCAGGTTCAACAAATTCCCCCTCCTCGATAATTCCAGCAACGTTCTCGTCTAATCGATAAACAAACCAACACAAGCAATCACTAAACTACTCAATCAAACATCACCACCTTACAATTATAAACTCTACAAATAACTACGGTAGTCACACAAGGCAAACCAATTGGGTTCAATTTAATTGAATTAACCAATATTTAAATTAATAAGTAAAGTGTTGTTTCAATGTTAGGGTGATTCAATTTTAGTCAAACAGGTGTTTGCTTTATAGAAACAGATAGATTTTAATTTTCTGTTCATTTTGATATATGTTATTTGTATTTTTCATTAATGAGAATTTTAATAATTTTATCTTATTTAAATTCCCTTTTTAGAATATTTGAGGTTTGAAGAAAGTATTTAACTAATTAAACTTAAATTTTGATTTATTAAATAATAGGAGGAATCATTTATGTAACACAATTTTATTTTATTCTATGAGGAAATTAAGAATGTATTTATTTCTTAATTTATTTGAATTTTGTTTGAATTTTCAACTTAAATTCTTATTTAAAATAAGTTTTATAGATATAAAGGTATATCTTATATTTTAAATCAAGATAAAGTAATTTATAATACAAAACAATTTCCTCGAGTTCTTAAGATTACTAGGAATATTTTTATTTATTTTTCTGCACTGAATTTCTAGTTATATTGAATAAACCATTTTCTTTGAATTAAATTCTTTGGAAAGGTGAATTGACCCTTTTGCCCCTGGGTCAACTGGGTTGAACCCAGTCCAAACCTGGCTCGGGTCGGTGGTCAACCCGACCGGCCACACTCTCTCACTCGCTTCTCTCTCTCTCCATCTCACTCCCGAGCCCGACGCGATTCAGAATCGCCGCCGCCGTCGCCCCTTGATTCCGGCCAAGCGTGGCAACCTCCGCCGCCGTGCTTGGGCGCAAACGACGCGCCTCGCAGTCCTCTCCATTCCTACCCCGGCGATTTACTCCTCCTCGCCTGATGCGGCCGTGCGCAACTCAAAGCCGAGGGTTAGGGTTCGGGGACGACGCCGCTCCGCCGTGCTCTCCCTCGCCTTCTAGCTTCCTCGAGCTCCCATGGTAGGTGCAGAGCATCACTCTCTGTGCCGCCTTGGTGGTGGTAATGATGGGTGCTCTCCTCCCGTGGTCCTCCTTCATCGGCCACGCGGGCACTGCCCCGCCGCCGTGGAGTTACGGCCATGGGCGATGGTGAGCTCCTCTCCTCTCTCCTCTCTTCTTCTTCTTCTTTTCCCCTCCAGGCCTTCGTGCCTTGCTCTGTGATGTGAGCTGCTAGTGGTGATTTTAGGTTTCCTTATTGCTAGGTGTTTTGCTGCCTTGCAGCTCCTGTGATATCCTCTGGATGATTCCCAAATGTCCCTGTGCAAAATGCTGGAGAAGATTTAGCTAGTGGCTCTTGCTGTGGTGATACTTGCTTGTGCTGTCTTTTGCTATACCCACTTATCTGCCCAAGCAGTGTAGCAAGTGTGTGCTACTCTGAACCTTGTATTCAGAGATGTGTTTCTGCTGGAAACCTGTGTGATGTCTTGCTCTGATATTGCTCTCTGATAATTTTGTTCCTTTCATGAAATGCTCTATTAATGCCCTGTGCTAGTATATCTCATTTGCTTGAGCTAAATAATTTAGCTTTGCTTGCTGTGATGCCTCCTTCGAGTTACACAGAAGCATTCTAATTATTTTAGCCTAGGGAAAAATTATTTATACTACCCAGTGGTGTTATTAGTGCATGTTTGTGCTTGTGGTGCCTCTCCCCTTTGTGGGTTTTGTGCCCAGCATCTAAATACTGGATTTGTGCTTCACAATTGAAGAACTTAAGCAAATAAAGCTTGTATGCCTTTGCTCAAATTGATGGATTTATGTCCCTTGCCCATGATGCATAGGCTGAGGCTCTTCTTTAATAAGAACAGATGCTTTGCTTGATTTAAATCCCTGTGATGATGTTAGCATAGCATTTCTATGCTTAGCTGAGGGAAAACACTCCACCACACCATGTGCATCTAGCAGATCATTTGGCTAGAGATAGAATATCAACCTGTGCTCAAGTGTGGTGATGTTGGGGCTGTTGCTTGTAGTTCTTGTGGATCTGTTGCTTGCAGTCCTTGTAGATCTGCTTCTGGTAGTTCTTGTGGATCTGCTCCTCCTGCTTCAGCTGCTTCCTTTCCAGCTCCTGGCCTTCTCCTCCAGCTCCTACTTGGCCTTGTGCTTCTATCCATCTTGCTCTTGCTTTAGGCAAGAATCCAGTGGTGAAAAGTGGAGGGATTGGTGGTTTAGTGATGAACTGTGGGCTGTGTGGGTGATGAACTTGAGCTGAGTGAAATGAGCTTGCTCCTTGCTTGCTACTGCTGTCCCTTGCTTTTATCCTCCTCCTGGGAGTGAAGTAGCTGTGCATGTGTAGTGAATGGTGGTGGGTGAAACAGGGCTGTGTGGCTTGTGTCCTACAACTCCCTTTGCCCTTGTTATTCACATGCCTATTGCAGTGTGATGATGGCTACCAGGACTGTGTGTGCTGTGGGCTCCTTTGCTGGCTCAGTTCAGAGACTGGCATTGATGGGTTGAGCTTATCTTCATATTTGTTTTCATTTCTTTTTACTGGCCATGTGGATTTTATAGCCTGGGATGTTGTACTGAGGCTAAATATGATGATTAAGAACAGATACTACACTAAGTTCCTTGTCTTAAATCCGATGATGTGTTTAGCAGTGCATCACACTGCCTAACTGAGGATAATCTAACCCTAATCCCCTTTGTTTAGTTCTGTCTTTGCTTTTCATTTGTTTTGCAGGGAAACAATATTGGTATAAAGATCAAAAGGAGAAGAAAGGAATACAAGACATTTTAGTTTAGGAAACAATTGTAATTTTCCTTTTTGAAATTCAGTTTCTTGTAATAAAGGGGTAAAGACATTGTATTTTATGTTTAGAAAAATGATTTGTTTGCCTTTGCAAGAATTCAATAAGTTGTAATATTTATTGTAAGATTTGAGTTATTAAATCTTTTATTAAATCATTTACATAATTGTTATTTTAGTTCCTTCAATGTTTTAATTTGAATTACTTTATGAATTCAATCAGTTGAATAATATATTTGAATTCAAATTCCTACAACAAGCAAATTACCTAAAGGTCATGTCAAAATAGAGGTTTTTAAAATAAGAGCTAAAAATACTTGCAAAAATATTAATGTTGAAATATAGGCAGGAGATAGTATGTAGTTCTCCTTAGTTTATAAACAAGTAAATTTTGGAAATACTTTTGCTTTCTCAAATACTGGTATTAGTTTTGGTTGCTGATAAACCAAGTGTCATTGAAATGGAGTTGGCCAAAATAAGAATGGAAAAGATACATGGAATATTTTTCTTGTCATGACATGATCACCAAGTTAAATATATTTTTATATTGGTTGGGTCTTATATTTACTAGTCAAACAAATTAAACAACAAGTCACCCCTGTTCAAACATAGCAGTGGGAAGGAAAACACAATCATCAGTGAAGTATTTCAAAAAGTTTTTGTTGGTTCTGAATTTTGGGTCTGGTAAAACTAAGTTTTTCTTAGTTCCAAAATTTGGGATGTGACAGCATGCTCGAATTGGATAACGAAACAATGAAAGAAGCTTCCAAGGCTATTAAAGAGAAGGAATTAAAACCTCTCATCTTAAGGAATTATCTGAAATGGGTGTTAAACTTCCTGATGATCAACCATGTTTTCCAATTCAAGTCAATGCTATTAGCTCCATAAAAGGTAATGAAAAGGTAACACCTCCTGTTGATGTATCCTACATGAATGATTTTGCTTATCATCATAATCCTGAGGAGCATAATATTAGAATGACTATTATGGAGAACTCTCACAAAATTAAATCTCTTCGAGAAAGTTTACATGCTAGTGTGGGAGAGGTAAAAAGAATTGTTAAACACTGTGAGATGATGAATAATCAAGTTGAACAAATGGTTTCTCTTCAAAATCAATTGTATGAAAGTCTTATGGTGAAGAAACAGGTTTGTGGAGTTAACACTAGGGGAGGTGCAAGTACTCAGGATCCTGATTTTCCTGAAGGCCATCCCAAGAGAAAAGAACAAGAAGCTCTCAAGAAGAAATCTTCTGCAGGAAAATCTCCCAATGAAAACAAGGACATTGATGACTCTGAAGAGCAAGATAAGGATATTTCTATTTCTGATGCTGAGACTGAAGATAATAATAATGAAGAAGAAGAATCACCTTCACCTGAAGAAGAGCCACAAGAGGATGAAAATATTGAAGAACCTGAACCTAATGATAAAGAAGACCCTCCACCATCTACTGAGAAGAATAAGAAGAAGAGCCATCCTAATCCACAAAGAGGTAAAGATAGGGATCCGTGGGTACAAAAACCCATACCATATCCCCAAGAGGTAATAAAAACTTTGGATGATGCTAGATTTGAGAAATTCTTTGAGTTGATTAAGTCTTTGTGTTTGCAAATTCCTCTTGTTGATGCTATTAAAATCCCTCCATATTCCAAATACATGAAAGACATTGTGACTAATAAAAGAAAGATTCCTACTGATGCAATAACTGCTATGCTTGCTGAATATTCCTTTAAAGGGAAAATGCCTGAAAAACGTGGTGATCCTGGTATTCCAACTATTCCTTGTCATATTAAAGAAACTTACGTGAAATATGCTCTATGTGACTTAGGAGCTGGTGTTAGTGTTATGCCTTTTTCTTTATATAAGAAACTTAACCTAAACAAATTGGTTCCAACTGAAGTATCATTACAAATGGCTGATAAATCAACTGCTGTGCCTATAGGAATATGTGAGGATGTCCCTATCTCTATTGCTAATGTGTTAATCCCTACAGACTTTGTTGTGTTAGAAATGCCTGAAGATGATAATTTGTCTATTATTCTTGGAAGACCCTTTTTAAACACTGCAGGGGCTGTTATAAATTGCACTGAGAGCAAGGTAACATTCAATGTCAAGGGAAATGAGCACACTATCTATTTTCCTAAGAAGAAATCTGTTACTATGGTAAGCCAGAGTGTGAACTCCATTAAAAGGAATACTCTTATAATAGGAAGCTTTGAGTTTGCATTGCCACCTCCTGAACCAAAATATGCTATCTTAATGATTGGAACTATTCCAATCAAATATGAGGTGACTTGAAATTGCTCAGAATACATATAAAATAAAGAATCTTGTGTTATATCTTTTGCATATTATTAATGAGACTTGATCAACCTCATTCTAATATGAAAATGATGCAAACTTGATTCCCATAAAAATTTATTGCATTTTTAGTTGTATTCATTATAGAATTTTAGAGTATTTGCATGGATATAATTATTTCAAAGTCAGAAATTCCAGAAATGTAGTTTGAAAAATTCTGTTCAGAAAATTTTCTCGAAAAATTCCAGAAAAATTTGGAGGTAAGTTATTTTACCAGAGGAACTAACAGCCAAAAGGGAGACACCAGAGGGCCACCAGGGCCCAAAAGGGGGTGTCCCACGCGGCCACAGTACCTGGCCGCGTGGGACCCACTATTTTGGCCCACAGAGGGGTTAGGTGAGTATCCAGTGCCCATCTCCTTCCCCTCGACAGGAAACCAGCCCCAGGTATTTTTCCCAAATTTTCTCGAGCTCTCTTCCTGCTATCCTTGGATCTCCAAGTTTAGGGCAGATTTTTCAAATCTGTTTGGTGGGATTGCTCATTGGTATGTGACTCCTCCACTCATCCAATTACTTTTTGTTCTTATGCCTCATGCATGAAGTATTTTGCTGCACTAGGTGTCACCCTTTTATGCTTAGGAAATCCATAGATTCAAGTTTTTAGTTGATATTGATGCATGATATTGATGTGGAGACTATTTATGGATGGCTTAATGTTGTTTTAAGGTGTTACATCTTGATTTTTGTTGAATATTGTTTTTGGGCAGCAAGGTATCATGTTTAGCAAGGGCAAGACTTTGCTTGGGATGAGCTCAAGACCAAGAAGAAGAGTGCAAAGTCTCCCTCAATTATGATGACCACATCTTGGGAGGATGATGCATTCTTTGTAGGGGAGAAGTTGAAGATACATACAACAAGATGGCAAGATCCCTATGTTCTTGAGCATGGGGATCAAAGAGGACTTCGACACCTTCGCTGCTACAACTGGTTTACTTCGGTTTGCTCAGAACCCAAGATACATATGAGAACTCTCTCGGGAATTCTCTCTACTTCAGTTTGAGGGCCCGGAGCCCAAAAGCACAGGAAGAAAAGTAAGGCACCCTCTTACCTTTGTTTGCAAATTTACTATGAGAGGTGAGCGCCTTGTTATGTCTCTAGGGGAATTTTGCAATGCTATTGGTGTAGAAAATTCAGGGAGTTGGAGTGAAACTCGTGCTGATACCAACCATGAGCTTGTTGAGTTTTGGCATACTATATCTGTAAACTCTCATGATAGATTAAATAGGGGTAAATTTACTCATATACAGCACCCAAGTTTGAGATATTTTGCGTTGTTTCTTGCAAGAGGATTTCTTGCTAGGGATAACAATTCTGCTTGCACTGGACCAATGGTTTATCTACTAAAATGTGCAAAAGAAAATACACCGTGTGAATATAACTTGGGAGTCATACTTGCTAGATCTTTGCATACTGCTGTGAGTAGAAATATTACTGATCAAACTCCTATTTATGCTGGTGCTATTGCTACTATGGTGTACAATTACATTAAAAACGAGAGAGGATATGGTGATAACATGGGTACTCTAGTGCGAGAGTCCAAATTACTTGATTTTGCTTTGACTACTCGCATGGATATAAGTACGTTGTATGGGGAACATTATCTGTATAACTATTTGAGCACTAGTGGGCAGCGAGTGTCCATTAGGCTCCCCCGTACTGACCTTTTTGACAGGAGTACCGGAAAATGGATAGTGGAAGAGGCGCCGCCTCAGGAGGAGCCACAAGCTCCAGAGACACAGGGGTACATACCTCAGGCGGAGCCCCTGTACCCAAGCATGCAAGGCTACCCATATAGTTACTACCCTGGAAGTGGAAGTGGATACGGCAACTACCCAGGATACTAGCTTGATCGCAAGCTTGGGGGAGTACTTCTCTTACTCTCCATTCATTGTTTTATATCACCGTTATATTGCTTGATTTCTTGAAAACACAAAACACAAAAAGATTTTATTTGTTTCTTTTATTTCTTGTCTTTGTTTCTTAGAACAAAAAAACAAAAATATTTTCGTTTTCTTGAAACAAACGCAAAAACGGAGGTGCAGAAATTGCTGAAATCTGCTCGCTGTTTTATTTTTCATTTTTTCTCTGTAACTCCGATTGAGCTGAAATTTTAACCACTGCTGCAACACATCATAACCTACACACACGTAAAATATGAGATTTTTCTGAGGTGTCTAGGTAGGGTAAAAACAGTACTGTATGCAGTGACATTTTCGGCAGATTTGAGTTTTTATTGCGCAGTTCAAGATGGGAGAGGAGAACAACGATGATGAGTTGATGTGCATGAAGTGGATGAAAGGTATGACACCTTTGCCGTGCTTATGTGGACTTTTTAATAACAGCAAGTGAGCACATCATAGTTTCTTTAACATCTAGGAAAGTGGTAGCAAATGTTTATCTTCTCCATGTTCTAGTATGTTATATGATGATGCAAGTGAAATATTATTTAGTGACAATACTTGGTTGTGGATTGAATAATTGTGGTTTTAAACAAAGGTCTACGCATACTAAACTTGCCAAAAAAGAGAGTAAAAGAATTTTCAAATGTTAAACATGAAGTCATATGCTTGACAGGCTTAGTGGTTGGGAGTTAGCTGAAATGTGCTGACACATGGAAAGCTTTCAACATTGCACTAAATTATATTCGTTGATATCATGTACTTTTGTCTATGGATGCTATCATGTGCGAAATAAAGCGGAAACTTAGTAAGTTTGTTGAGTGAGAATAATTGGCTAGAGAGACGCCTGGGCCGCCAACTAAGCCATGCATCATTCATGGTGGAAATTTACAGCACCATAGTGAACATTCAGTGATGCACCTCATAATAAAAAGCTACACAAATAGTAAATAAAAGAGTGCTGAGATTGTTCATTGTCTGTTTGTCTTGTTGTTTGGACATGGGCTTGTCCATGTCCTGGGATAAGAGGTACCCCAGTTGACGCTCTTGATGACGCTTTTATTACTTGCAATGACTGAAAATTTCGAACTTACCTAGTGACCCAAGTTGAGTAGCCATGGTGTAGGTACTCGTATTCACGGGGCATGAGGACTTTCAACCATGAGTTGGTCAAGCATATGAGTCATATTAATGATCCAAATGGTTTGATAAAACTAAGAGCAAGGTTGTAAGCACAATGATTTCACTAGTCAACAAAAGAAGAATCAAAAGATCTCAAAATCTTGTCATGATCTATCAATAGCGATGCAAGAACCTTTGTTTATTTCTACAGTTGAGCAAACTCATCCAAGTGTTGACACTACATGTTATTCCTCTTGCAGCAAATATAAATGCTTTAACATTGATTAGATATACCTTTGCTAGCATCTTGTTATTTGTTATTGAAGCTATGTTTTGAATGCTTGTTGGTATTAAACGGTGTTACATATGCAATGCAAAGTTCTTGTCAAAGTCTTTTATCGCTTCTGCACTATGTTTGAGTTGTTCGAGGACAAACAACGAGCTAAGCTTGGGGGAGCTGATGCATCCAAAATGCATCTACTTTTCCAAGCACTTTGCCTCATAATTTGCTCCGGAATCTTCCCATATTTGAATAAAACTGCTGAATCTGACGCTGTTTTTAGCAAAGTCTCTTCTGGCTATTTTTGCAGGAAATAAAATCGGGGAAAAATACCACGTCATTTTTATGGAAAAGGAAGGCAATGGACAAAGATGGACACGAGGAAGCGCTCGAGGGCCAAAAGGGGGGTCCCACGCGGCCCCTGTACCTGGCCGCGTGGGCCCACCCAAATGGGCCTCGGGCACCGCCTCGCCTTCGGTCTTCGACGTACCCCCTCATATATACAGAAAAGTGCGTGCCCTAGGAGGAGAGGAGTTTTCGCGAAACAGAACGCCGCCACCATCACGATCTTCGTTTCGGGGACAGATTGATCCAGGATTTCTCCTCCGGTGGAGGGATCCGGAGGCCGTCTTCACCGCCTTCATCACCGCCTTCATCTCCATCGACCATGAGCCCCTTCACCATCACCATGTGTGAGTAGTCCGCTGTAGGCATGTGAGGTGGATGGGGATTGGATGAGATTGATCATGTAATGCTACCCGTTGTTCGGGATTTTAGGGTTTTATCTTGAGGATACTTTTGTATTGTGTTGATGCACTCTTGCTATGTTTAATGCTTGCTACTAGGGCCCGAGTGGCATGATTTCAGTACTGAACTTATATTGCCCCATCATATATTTGAGTTTGGTATTTATCTGCAAAGTGTATCACCTGCTATTATGTTGAACCTGCGAACCCTAAACGTGACATATAGGGAAAACAAGGGGGAGATGTTTTAGTTTGAGGATTCTATGTGTTCATGAAGTGTTAATGCATTGTTCGGTCTATTCGAAAGGGTAGACCTTAATTACCTGTAGTTCCAAGTTGGCCCCGGTGAAATGGGCAGGTTGGACAATAGATGTTGTGCAAATTCTCTTGGTTAGTACGCACAACCAAATTACCTGTAGTTCCAAGAGGGTAATGGCGTGTGGCGCCACCGTCGTCGAGCCCGCAAAGCGCGCTAGAGATTTCACCCGGAACTCAGTCACAACGAGCATTCACGGCAACACCTCAAAGAGGGTAATGACACCCTCAGGCGTTCACAGTTGCCGGCGCCGAAGCGAAGAGTTTTCGCTTGGATACTTACGCGCGTGACATCTGAGGAACCAACACGATGCTTCCAGATCAAGATCAGGGAGTCGCCGCCGAAGCACCGACACCAGACCTCCCGATGTCAGTCCCCTCGAAACCCACATGGCCAAAGGGAACAACCACCACCACTGCGACATTGCCGCCGATGACAGCCATGCAGCCTCTCCATTCAGGGCTGCGCCCCGGCATGCACGAACTCAACCCTGTGTCGCGACATAGAGACCACCTCAGAGACCAACAAAACGGATGAGGGAGGATGGCGATAGATCCAAGCGTCTGGCTTTGATACATGCTTGATCTGCAACCTTAACTTGCGCCTCATTATGGTACTAAATCAACGACCTAAGTTCCGAATATCCTATGAGATCGGTCACGGTACACTATGATTGCAGCTCCTCGTGCATGAGATGCGCAGTAACACACCTGTTATGTAACAGACCGTGATACAGTCCGTAACAAATATAACAACACCGTAAGAGCGGGCGCTTTGCACACTTGCGTACGTACATGACAGCTCTGCCTTACAAGTTACATGGTCGATCGAACACGTACTATACGCACGTAGATTACACACTGATATGCAATTAACCTCTCCCGTCCGATGTTAATTGCGTACGTACTGCGTTACTAGATCTCCATCGTGGTGCGTAATGGTGTATGACCTACAACGTAGGAGAGCCATCATCAGCTACTATCCTTGAGCGAAAGCTGTGATATCTTGGGTTGGACTGGTACCTGATCCGGAAAACTCATTGATCAGTTGAGCATAACTACCTGTTGGGACAACTCCAACGGGTCGACCTAGACGGATATCAAATGTGCTCGTTTTTTTATCCGTTTGTATTGTCAGACGTTTGGCCCAGGTCCACCCTTCTCTGGCCATTGCATCCAAGAGGCGACCCATTTGGTCCGTCCTGTCCGTTTTTTTAATCATTTATCATATTTCATCAAAATAAGATAGCAAATGTATCTAGGCAATATATCATGCATTTTTTCATAGTACCAACAGAATATCATGCCATGCCGGCATACAACATTGTAACCAAGAGAATCGCATGAGGCCCGCACGAGCCCCGGCATCATAGTTCATTCAACACACACAAATATAAAGATGATCACGCAGCTCGATCGATAAAGAATTGGTGCTTCTTCTCAAACCAAGACCCTTTTTTGTGTGTGTGTGTGTGGGGGGGGGGGGGGGGGGGGGTCAAGGTGCTCAAATCGGTCGTCATGATCCGGACCTCCTTGGCGAGTGGCGCGAGTTCAATCTCTCTGTCTTTCGACTCTACTTGCTTGGTTGTAGAGCGAGCATTGCTCTAATCGATCTCGACCTTCCTCTTTGTATTTCGGAAAAAAATTGTGTTCTCCTCTCTCTCTCTCCCGACGCCCCCCTCTTCCTTCTTCTCACTTGCCTTACCCTTTTGGGATATGAACCCCTTCAAAAAATTTTGCAAGGCAATTGTCGAAACGCTCATCGAGGAATATGGGTTAACTTGTTCTACTCGCTATTCTATTGGTCCGCGGTCACCAAGGAGCTAACCAGGCTTATATGAGGATTGTAATCCTCTTGTGAAAATAATAGTTGCATGCCACTTTTATGTTGTTCTGTTTGATATCGACGTAATTAATACATGAAAATCATATAGTCAGGCTCACACATTCTTTTTTGTTGACTTGTGTTATTTAATAAAATCAAGGAGAGAGTCTGTTCATAAGAAACTCCTTTTTTCTACATATATACATGTCCAACGAGTCATTAAATACACATTTTTTTAAACGCACTTTACTAGACAAACAAATCAGGTTTCATGGTCACATGGATCTAATATTTATAGCATGTGGCTTTTTAGCACTGTTACGTGAGTTAGATGTTCATGTGCGTATTTTAAGCCAAGACATAAGAAAAATTTGGCAGACCCACAAAATTTACAACTGGCATTCTTAATTCTTCTTGACACACAATCTTATTACTTGCTACAACACATCCCAGAATAGTTGTAACATGTTTTTCTTCAACACTCTTTCATGCAAAAACAACGTTCTGAAATTTTTCTTCTTCTGACATAAATTTCACACCCCCTTTGGTAAAGCCCTCCTTGTGGCAGGCCTCAACACATTCATCTTGAACGCAGGTGGGAGGGGTATATGTCCCACTCATATCTTTGCAAAACTTGGCCTCCGAACCTACAAAACAACACTAAAAATATGTTGCATTAAAAAAAATCAGATCGTACAATATTCTGAAGTGAAACAAGGAAGGAATGTAAGTCATCGAGTATAAATTTCGCACATGACAATCAAACGAATAGACCATACATTGACGAATTGCGTTTTTCTTGAGGTGACCTCTTTTAGAAAATATTTACCTAGAACCAAATGGAGTGGCATGAGGAGTAGCAATCATAGCAGGATTGTCATGTTGAGGGTTCCCATGTCTCAAGTAATATACAGTCAAGAAGGCGAGTAAGAGAGCACACGTACAATTTGCACATCCAAATGGTCTACGCCATCTCTTATAGAGTAGCATGGATGATGAGGCCTGAAGAAAAATAAATGTCAAAGATATGGCATATATATCTCAGATCTTAAAGATATGTATGGCGCGGTGTTGATATTCTATCGCAAAGACGTTGCTCTATCTGCAAGATGCATTTATGTGTCCTATCTTTTTCGGTGTTGTACATCTAAATCAAATTTTTAAGATTGTATATATGAACCATTTCATGTATGAAAGATAATAAGGGAAATAGTGGGGGCTACCCATGGGCATGTAGCTATGCATGACAATCTAACCGTCGGATTATATATAGGGACCACTCGGTGGTAAATGTCGGTGCTTGAGGTCATCTAATCTTTATCTGCTAAACTGCCCGTCGCTAAGAGCCGCAGTGCAAAACTGCAAAAGCCACAGCGGAGGGAGCACACATACTTTAGCTTTCCCCATGCATTGCAGAAGGTATCTTTCCCAACAGGGAGGTATGGGAGAACCGAGAACATATGGATTGCTCCACACCATGATGGGCAGAGAGAGAGGCCCAGCTTTGGAGGACACAGCATGGTGGGGGCGAGAAGAAGAGAGGAGAAGGAGCAGCAGCTGACAAGCCTTTCCAACTACAGGCTTTCCTGTTCGGTTCAAGTCGGCTCCTACCAGAAGCAGAGAAAATCATCCTAGATGAGTGTGAGAGTGACTGATGGCATGGCATCCGATGCGTCTGCCTTTGGCGTCCCTGTCTTCCCACCCTGGTGCACCAAAAGGCAGAGGCTTTGGTGGTCAAAAGGCTAAAGAAATCGAGTGTGAGAACATCGGCCTTGCTTGAGTATCAAGATATGCTCACTAATAACAATGGCCAGCGGAGCAAGTGGGGATCACCCATCATGAGCGTTGCTTCATCTGGAAGACGGCCCGGAGGAAGAAGAAAGAACGAAAGGCGCTTGCTCTCTAGTATCACATCTTTGCTGAAAGTACACATGACCGACGGCTGCACAGCCTGCACCGCCAGAGAAATGATGGTGAAAGTGTTTCATTTTGGGGGCAAAAGCTTGGTGATTAGTAGAGATGATTACTGCCCCTTCTTCTCTTTCTTCCTGTAGCTTGGTAATTTATGCATTTGAGCTTTGTACTACTCACTAATTAACAGATGTTGTTACATTTTGCTTTTGCATCTTCTTCTACAGGGATCCGAGATGGCTACTTTCCACAAGATCTGCACTGGCAGTGGATAAAAAGTACAACAGTCATAGAGCACTCCAGTGATCCTCCATGCAGCTTGAGTGTGAGTGACCTGCAGTTTTGTCTATCTGATAAAGAGATGGGAGGGAGTGGGGTCCCTGTGCAAAGATGCCGGCCGTGCTAACTCTCTCATCAGTGATCACACAGAGGCTGAGGCTGAGAGGGAGGGCAGCATGTTTGTTCCCTTCTAGATCTGCCACTTTGGTCACTACTACTCCTGATGCGATGTGGATCTATCTGTCAGTTCGCCACGCCCTGAGAGAGAAAAAAAAAGGGAAGGCGCAGGCAGGATCCGGTGCCAGTCCATTTGCATATCTGTTTGCTAGTAGTAGTACTTTGCACGAACAAACAAACCGTGGGAAAACAGATCAACAACTATTACTAGTACTAGCCGAACCCAATTTCACCACCCAATTCAATAAAATGGCATAGGATTCTAGCACGAAAATAATCGCACTGCATGTACAAGAACATGTTCTAGCATCAAAGGATTCAGAAATTCACTTTGTCTCCCGAGCTCATATGTTGTTGGTATATTAAACGAAATTTAAAAAATAGTAAAACGTTTCAAAAAAATCTAAAAACTTTGGGTGACGAATATATACATGTTTTTTACATGTGTACCAAGTTTCGTGGTGAAATGACATTCGGTATTCCCTGTGCAAAAAAAGACAAATCAGTGGTCGAGATGCAATTTCAAAAACATACTTTTTTGAGCACTGATTTTGTTATTTTTGCACAGAGCTGTACACATGACATTTCATGACGAAATTTGGCACGTACTTAAAAAAAATGTATATGTTCGTCACCAAAAAATTTCAAATTTTTTAGAAATGTTTTACTATTTTTTTAATTTTGTTTAATATAACAGGAGCATATGAGCTCGGGAGCCAAAAACGTCTCTCCCGGAAGGATTGTCTTTTATTATTTTCGGCCAGTACGAGTACATAAACATGCAAAGTACCTTGTCCAACCAAGTGCTATCTTGGAAGGGAAGGGAGAGAGTGGCTGGGAGACAGTTAGTTGGGTAAAGCGGCCACGTTTGGATCTGCAAAAGCTGTCAACCTTAACCAAAAGATAAACTGATTGACGCTTCTCTTTTTTTAATGCTCACTTGGATAAAAAAGGTGAAAACCTACTACTCCCATGGCGAGTATAGTAAACGAGGAGATATACAGCTAGCCGAGTTACTGTCGAATCCATAACTCGCCCTAATAACAACTCTCCCAAAAGCAGAAACATTTAGTTAGTACGGTTTGATATAACTGTCAAAAATGTTTATGTGGTTGTCAGCATTCAGCAGTTTATCTTCATCTTGGGTGGGTCCCGAGCTTCAGATGGCAGTGATCAAGGTGATAATCACCACTTGAGATATATCGAGGGACAAAGCGATCAGAGCAGACATCTTTATTTAAATGATTCTGCGTATGATCAGTAGGACGTACTACGTGATCTTCTGACCTCCAATTTAACAGACCAGGCTACGGCAAACCGTCAGTAATTTTTTTTGCGTCTGTCAGAGAATGTAGGGGAGTGCAAGAACAGAGGCCAGGGACGCCGTAGCTTGGAGCACTGTAGATATTTCACCACTGTCCCGTTAATTTCTTCTTACTGCGTCTCCGGAATACTACGCACGTCACGCACATGCCCTGTCTTCGTTTTTGCTCCATACTTGTCCTGGAAGCGTTTTTACTGATGTTAAACGTTACATTCGTGCAGGTGTCCCGGCAGGGCAAAAGTCAATAGGCATTATGCCTATTATTATGTCATTCCCTGGAATCCTAGGTTGCGATTAATTAGTACTAATAGTACTACATACCCTTTGGACCTGGCCTGCTCAGACATTTATCGCCCGTTTTAAGTAGGATTAGTGCGCAGCCAAAACAGCTGAAGCGGACGTACATACAGGCGGTTCATTATTAGGACCTGCCGTTTCTACTCTGGTCAGTGGTCACCTCATCTAATCCTGGATCAGTTGAGGAGATCGCCATGCCGTGTTCCACGCTGGCAAATTCATCCCTGCACTGCACGCTTCTACTACTAACACCACTGTAAAAGCAGAGTCATTCAAATTATTGTCCACCAGTATTTGCCAAAGTTTGTATTCTCCACCGTCACCGCGCTCCCTCCACGGATTGCAGGCTCATGATTGCACAGCAGGGAGGGAGACGGCCATGGTTGCTTGCTCGTTTCCCTTTCCTCCCGGCCTCACCGCGTCGTCGTCCTCCTCCACTTTCATGATCCCCCTGCACATGCGCCTGTCGCTACAGGAATCTCTGCCATGGCAAACACAAACACGATGCCACGGCCACCGCATTATGGAACCCAAGTACCACTGTAGGTTCACACACCCCGTACGCCTGCCTGCTACCTCTGCCGCCATGGGAGGAAGATGCCTTCCTCTTCCTCCTCTCTCTCTCATACATAATGGCGTTGCCAAAACGGGAGGGGCGAGACCTATTCCTCAGGGGTGGCAGCAGCATGCTGTAACTGCAAACAAATGTAACAGCCCATGTGACCTGGAGCGAGGAAAGTTTCAGCTCTTCCGATTCCTTCTCCCTCCCACTTACTCAGGCAGCGAGATCCATGGATCGCCTAACATGCATCGCTTTCCCTTCCTTCTCCCATGGATCTCAGCACCTCCTACTTACATACACGCACACAACATTCCCAACCGCCGTGACTGGGAGATCGAAGCTGATAGATATCATGGCGCATGCCTCCTGGAGTTAACTGAACTGAAGAAGCCCAGATTTTGCGAATCGGGGAGTGACCGAGCAAGGGCTGGAGTCTGGACAGCGGTGGTGGGGGTGTGGCTGCCCCATGGAAAACAAATTGCAGGGGAAAAACCTATGTCATGTTGTTCTCATGAATAGAAGATTCTCTGCTGCCATGTCTTCTTCTCACCAGTGTTGGTTGGGACAAAAGATCCAAAAGTACATCCTCCCACCCCATCCCTTCCACCTGACGCCCGAATTCTCCTCTGCTCTCACTTGTGCATACACGTTACATGCTTCTTCCTCCTCCGTGGAGATCAGCCCATGAGCGCTGACGAAAAAGATCTGATTTTTATTTTCCCCCTGGAACACTCGAGACACAATGTGTATTTGGATCAACAGCTTAAAGCCAATAGCTTAGGCAGAATTCAGTTAAATTGAGCGAATCTGATTTTCAGTTTTCTCTGGAAGGGACAACGTTTTACTTGGATCAACTGCTTAAAGCCACTAACTTGACAGGATTCAGTCAAATTGAGCAAATCTTGCTTTGCTCTTCAGGTTCAGAGGAGTTGGCTGCAGCGAAAGCGTCTCCCGTCTGTCAGACTGACTGTTCTCCACATGTGTAAAATTCGAGCTGCGGCTGGCACAAGAATCGAAGATACAGACAGAAAACTGGACAAAGCATCATAAAGATTCAGAACTCATACGATTTTCTTAGAACTGTTAGCTGTAACAATAGTTGGTAGTTGGTACATTGACAAGATCCCTGGGAAATTATCTTACAATCCTTTTCCCAAACAGAATTCATCCTATATATAAATAACGATCCGTTCAATCCTACAATTTCTCCTTGACGCAAACCCACTAAAAATCAGAAGAAGAAGGAAGCAAATATCCAATAAGTTAAATCTCGCGTTATTTGTACTAGAGAGATTATACCATGGCCGTGGAAACCAAGAAGCCAAGAAAGAGAAAGAAACCAAGAAGAGGAACACAAGAACTCCAAGAATTCGCCGATAATTGATCAATTCCGCCATGGAGCATATATTACGGCTGGCCGAGGCTACAGCGCCGATCCGTCGGTCCGCACAGGCCCACATCTTGGACGGCAGGTGACTAAGCACGGCGGTGCGCGGATCCGCTTCTTGGGCGGCAGGGACATGAACACGGCGGAGAGGTCGCGGGGGACGTCGAAGTACAGCAGCGGCCGCTTCGGGGATGGCCGCGTCCTGACCAAAGCCTTCGGCTTCTGCGGCGCGGGAGGGCACTCGATCGCCGGCTGGAGCTTGCTGTCCTCCGACGTCGGCGTCCTGGGCTCCGACGCCTCCTCCTCGTCCGCCACCGTTGTCAGCGTCCTGGACTCCGCAACCACCTCCTCCTCCGCCGCCGCCCGCAGATGCTCCGCTTCGGGCGGCGTCGACAGCAAGGCCGACGCGTGCTCAGGCGCAGTCCCGACCTCAGCCACCGCCGCCCTCGTCCTGATCGGCGGAAGCGCCGGCTGCAGGACGTCGCCTGCGTCCGGAGACCTCATCTGGCGCGGTGAATTCTGGGTTTGCGTGTGGGGATCGAGGTCGTTGAGTGCAGAAGGGGAGAAGAGGCCGGCGGGAGGAGAGATCAGGAGGAGAGGGAGAGCGAATAAAATCCCGAAGGCGGTAGCGGCAAGGCAGTTAAATAGTCGTCCAGAGAGAGAAGAGATAAACGGCTTGGGTGGGGTAAGTTGAATTTAATTCTTTGCCTTTTGGGCTTTGGCTTGCCTTTTTCTCAAAAAAGTTGATGCGAAAATAAGAGATAAATTGGTATTAACTTCCCACCGTCAGCTCAGGCATTGCCTTTCGGTGTTCTTACTTGTTGGATCCAAGGTTGTCTGCCTATTCTTTGAAAGTACTCTCTTCGTTCTAAATTAGATGACTTTCCATTCATGCACATATGGATGTTATACATGAAACATGTCTAGATACATCCGCATGTAGACAAATGGAAGTCATCTAATTTGGAACGGATGGAGTATGTATTTGTGTACTTTTGAAACGAGAAACATAACACTTTTGCTAATTTCAGTTGTTTAGATTATTTTTCTAAATATTTCTCGGCTAAACTTGTACACTATTCTGCTAAAAACTTGTATAATGCATTTTTAGACTAAAAGGATGCACATTCGCTTAATTTTTTGGTAAAACTTCTTCACCTAAAATTCTGAACACACATATGTATTTAGACCATGGCACAATATTGAAAGATTCCCATTTTAACAGCATGCAACCACAATGAAGTTTTACGGGTTAGCCGTGTGCAAGGATGTGATGCTTAATTACCTAAAGACTTCTAAACGTGGCTAATTATACCTTGTTTCCAAAAGAAAAATACAAATAGAAATTATTACTCGATTCGATTGAGATAGGCGAAAACCTTGACACATCCCAACTGAATTGTGAAAATATAATTTTGATTTCTGTGAAATTCATGTGTCGCAAATAAATAAAATCGACGACTTGATGGATCATTAGAGGTCCTACTCTTTTGCCTAAGAAGTACAATGGTGTTATGGTATTTGGGATGGACACTATACCAGTAACCATTCGTCGGTAGCAACAAAATAGAAATAAGAATACCAACAATGTACTCCCTTCGGTATTGAAATAGATGCCGGTTTATATATTAGCACCTTATTGAAAATACGTACCTTTGGAAACTAATTTTCACATATCATGATATACATAAAAATGATGAATCGTAAATTGAAAGTACTTTTAAAACAATATCACATGTATGATTTTTCAGGTATGTCCATATGGGATTAAAAAATGCACATATATTAGTTGTCTATTTTACTTTCATCGTAGTCCAAAAGGACAGCTTTTTTGCAGAAACCGCAGTAAAAACATCCCAATTTACAGATTATTAATGCAAATGCATCCATATAGTACTCATATAGGTTATATCTTCCCATGCTAGGCATGAGCCTGGTGTGTAGCAGCATGTTGGGCGTGCATGGAAACGGTGCCCCAGAACACAATTGTGGTGAACCCAATGATTTGTTGCGAGAGAAAGAGGAAACCATAGTGGGTGGCAATGATGGTGTGAGCTTAGGAGGAATAAACATTTCGGGAGGAACTCGATCCAGAGGCACGCACGCCATGCAGCTTTGCATGCAAGACGCACGCGAGACGCCTCCAGGGAGAGGGAGGGAGTGAAAGCAGCTACTGTACTAGCACGGACGCATCGACAGCTTGGGAGATAGCAGCAGCAGTTGGTTGCAAAAATTGCCGGTTAAATGAGCCATTCATTTCGAGATGTAATAACGGAGCCACCTCTTAATTTCTTCTTCTTTTTATGGCATGAAGTGACATTGCGCCCGTGCAGCTGTAGATTTTATTTTGTAGCACCCGTCGATTCTTTTCATTTTTATGTGGGCTACAACCAGAAATGTAGGCGAGTAGATTCGAATCGGTTGGGCGTTGGGTTTGCGTAGACGCAAGCGTAGGAATAATGCAGCACTGAACTGACCCGCTATACGCTTGCGTACAACTGCACTACTACTGTCTACTGGTACTCGGCAACTATTTCACATGCTAGCTGCACTGCTAACTAAATCTCCCAGCAGTCGGCTACACTGCGTACACTGCTAACTGAATTTTGTTCCGAGTAAGGCAATGCTAGCTCACGTACGTTCCAGTCAGCTAGCTCAACAAATTGAAATGTAAACTGCGAACTGCACCAACTAGCTCAACAGACACCAGATCATAATAGTACAATTCTGAATAGTATATTACACAATTCACAATAATATATTACAGAAACTTCACAATTCGCATTACAGCACAAAACAACACAGCTCACAATAGTGCAATCTGGAATGTCGATTACTAACCAAATCAAATAACTTATGCAATGTTGCAAGAACACACTGACATCATATTCCAGTCACCCTGTGACTAACCAAATAACTTATGCAGACTGTGAGGACAACAATTTTGATATTTGCTCCACATTTGACTGAACGCTCTGAACTTTCTGAGAAATTTGGGTAGTTGACCTGAGGAATTTGCACATGATCAGTTTACTGTACTTCGGACAGTAGCATCAAGTAATCAAAACTATCATCTACGAATCAAATGTCCAGTGAAGTTAACCTAGCATAATAAATCAAGCAAAATTATAATTTATAAGCTACATGCATATATTTGTGTTCAACTATAACACGAGACAGCTAATAACAGGACGATGTCAAGTAAAGCTTGGAAGGCCATTATATGATTCAATTCACATTTAGTACCTGTCACGACATTGCTGGTTCCTTGATCATTATCCATTTCTGAGTCACCATCATGTGAAGAATATTCAACAAAGAGATCCTTGAATGTCCTCTTCACTTTATTAAGACACTTTGTTGCCTCACTTTCAAGTCTAGATTTCAAACAAAACTCCAAGAATTTAAACTTATACCTTGGGTCAAGTATGACCGGAAGACAGATGTTCAAGAACGATAGCTTCCAATACTTCATGAATTTTTGCTGCATTACTTCAACCATTGATTTAATGACATCGTCTGCATGTTTAGCCTCTCTTTGCAAGGTTAGATGGATCTTCCAAAGTTCATGGAAGTATAAGTGGGATGTTGGGTACAATGTACCAGAGACCACCCTAGTGGCATCGAGGAAAACCTCTAGCAAGCCGCAAACAGCTTCTGCGGTTTCCCATTCACCACTTGAAGGTAGACATGTGTACGAGGTATCTTGCAACTTTAAAGCGGTGAATGCCCACCTATACTCTAGAGTTGTTTTAATCATCAAGTGTGTGGAATTCCAACGCGTAGGAGCATCTAGAGACAGGTTAGTCTTTCAAGAGATCCCTTCTTGGGCAATCATGTCTTTAAACTTATTTTTCCGAGGTGGCGAGCTTCTAACATATTTGATACTTTCACGGATATTATCCACTTCCATGCAACTAATCATCAATCCTTCTTGAGCAATAAGGTTGATGACATGGGCTGCACATCGAACATGTAAAAGATCTCCTTTGCAAGGCAGCAAATCCTTCCCTAGAAGATTTGACTTCATGTAGCTCACACAGAAATTATTATTGGAAGCATTGTCTAGGGCAATGGCAAAGATCTTCTTTTGCAAACCCCAATCTTGCATGCATTCCAACATGATATTAAACAAATTTGCTCCATCATGTGGTGTATCTGCCTCGGAAAACCAAATCACTTTTTTCCTTAATCTCCATCTTTCATCAACATAGTGGCAAGTGATGCACATGTAGCTCACATTTTGATTTGACGTCCACATGTCGGCTGTTAGAGAGACCCGAGAGTTCAACTCCTGTAGAAGCTCTCGAAGCATGGTCTTTTGTTCGTTAAATAGGTCGACACAATGAAGTCTTATTGTTGACCTAGACACGAACTCAAATGTCAGATTCAGACTATGCACCTTCATATTCTACTATTCTGAAGGGCAATTCATGCAAGACAATCATCCTTACCAATTCCAAATGTGCCCTATCAGGGTCATACTTCCATTTTTTTTGACTTGTTCAGATCAGATTGTGACATAGCAGATTTCAAGGAGTCAAGAAACTCATTGATCTTAGCTCTCTCTTCGCACACTAACAAATGCCTCGTGCAACTACTAGTGCCGACTTCTCTTGTAGCCACAAAAACTCTCTTACATTGTTTACATTGGGCTTCTTTCAGTTTATTACCATCATCATACATGGGATCAAAATCATTCCAAATTTCAGATTTAAGCTTCCTTCTTTTTGATCTACGTGACAGACCTACGGAATTTGAAAAAGAACAAATAATTATGCTAAGACATTTGCTATTTAAGAAATGCACACACTTGCCATGAAAACTTAAAATATAGGTAGAATATACATGGGAACTTACAAGGAAACTCATACGGTTTTGGCGAGGATCGTTTCACACCTATTGTTTTTGGGGATGTTTGAGATAACATTGCATTAATCCCCGGGGATCCAACTACAGGCACTAGAGGTGTCCCCCTCTTCTTTGGTGGTGCTTTTGGGGGTCTTATATTTTCCCCGAATTGTATCAGAAAATGAGTTGTTGACCAGACCATTAATCCATAGACAAATGCACAATGTGTCATGCAAGTAACCATCTAAATATAGAGGCAAGTGGTAATAAATTCCCTTCTTTTCAAGGAAGATAGTGTCATGGTGAAACGAACTAAAAAACTACTGATCAGGTGTTGGTAATTCATCAACCAATACATCCTTGAAACGAACTACAAAACTGACATATAATCATGCAAACTGCTACTGTAGAAACCAGGTTCAAGTGTACCCAATAACCAAGATTATGATCAAGTTACGCTTTTCCTCACGGATGATCAACAACTAAGTGTTGGAGATATGCCCTAGAGACAATAATAATTTAGTTATTATTTATCTCCAAGTTTATTATTAATGTTTATATCTTTATGCTATAACTGCATTGGGTAATTGAATAGCGAATCAAAAGTATTCAAGAGGAAAACCTCCAATACATGTGTAGAGATACGAACAAGTAAAAGCGTTCCTGGTCTTGTCAAGACTAGCCTATCTTGTTGTTTGATGATCATGTTTTCCTGGTCATGGACTTTGTATAAGTCACACAACTATAGGAGTTTGTTATCGGAATGTAGTACTGAACCGACCCACTGTATGATATTGCTAAGAGACTAATCGTCAACGATGAAGGTAGCAATTGATCATATGTTTAGTTTTCATTAGCTATATTCCTATGCCATGAGAATATCTGGTGACCGCTTATTCGACACTCATGCTTTGATTGTCACCTAACGTCTTGCCGTAACTGGCGACCATAACGGTGGCTTTTGGGTGTCGACTAGAATAATGTATTGGAACAGAGATTATTCAAGAAAGGCACTTACTCCTACAGATGATGGAGAGATACATCCTCTAGGCCATCTCATTATTGATACGTCTCAAACGTATCTATAATTTTTTATGTTTCATGCTGTTATTATACCAATTGCTACATGTTTTATTTACACTTCATTGCATTTTTATGCATTTTCTGGGACTAACCTATTAACAAGATGCCGAAGTGCCAGTTCCTGTTTTCTGCTGTTTTCTCCTTCAGAAAGGCTAGTCGATAAATATTCTCGGAATTGGACGAAAATCAACGTGTGCAAATATCTCATCGGAAAACTCCAGAAGCCAGAAGGGGAGATGGAGTGGGGCCACGAGGCAGCCACGCCATCCTAGGGCGCGGCCTAGGAGGGGGTGGTGCCCACCCCTGGCGTGGCCACCTCGGGCGCCCTCCGACGCCGCCCTTTCGCCTATATATTCCAGATGTCCCGAAAATCCTAAAAACACCGATCATATTCCACGAAAAGTTTCGTCGCCGCCGCCGTCGTCAACCCTAGATCGGGAGGGTTCTGAAGCTCTTCCCGACACCCTGCCGGAGGGGAGATCCTCACCGGAGGCCTCTACACCGCCATGCCTGCCTCCGGAGTGATGCGTGAGCAGTTCATCCTTGGACTACGAGTCCATAGCAGTAGCTAGATGGTTGTCTCTCCACCTTGTACCTCCATGTTTAGATCTTGTGAGCTGCCTAACATGATCAAGATCATCTTATTGTAATGCTACATGTTGTGTTTGCTGGGATCCGATGAATATTGATACTATGAGCAAGTTGTTTATCAATCTATCTATTTATGTTGTTTATGATCTTGCATGCTCTCCGTTGCTAGTAGATGCTTTGGCCAAGTAGATGCTTGTAACTCCAAGAGGGAGTATTTATACTAGATAGTGGGTTCATGCCTCCAGTAATCTGGGCTCGAGATGACAGAAACGACTAAGTTTGTGGATGTGCTGTTGCCACTAGGGATAAAACAATGATGCATTGTCTACGTGTCATTTGCATTGTTTACATTACACACTTTACTTCATGCAATAATCTGTTGTTTGCAACTCAATACCGGAAGGGGTGCGGATGCTAACCGGAAGGTGGATTATTTAGGCATAGATGCGTTGGATAGCAAGTCTATGTACTTTGTTGTAATGCCCAATTAAATCTCATAATAATCATCTTGTCATATATTGCATTGTCATGCGCTCATTATTTGTCAATTGCCCAGCTGTAATTTGTTTACCCAACATGTTAGTTATCTTTTATGGAGAGACACCACTAGTGAACTGTGGACCCCGGTCCATTTCCTCATACTGATAAAACCACCAACTGCAATCATTTGTTCTCTGTTACTTTCTGCACTCATTACTGTTTTCCACACAATACGTTTAATCCTTTGTTTTCAGCAAGCCGGAGAGATTGACAACCTCTCTGTTTCGTTGGGGCAAAGTAGTTTGCTTGTGTTGTGTGCAGGTTCCACGTCAGTTGCGCCGCTGACAACCTTCTGAAGAACCTCCGTGTCCTCCTGGTTCGATAAACCTTGGTCATATTTCAAGGGAAAACTGCTGCTGCACTACATCATACCTTCCTCTTGGGGTCTCCCAACGAACGTGTGTTGTCACGGTCCACAAGCAGATCTTCTGGTGTGTTGCTGGGAAGTAATAAAACACTCTACCGTTAACACGCCATCAAGACATTTTTCTGGCGCCGTTGCCGGGGACACTGAAATCTCCAGATAGGGGAGTCTCACACTTCCAATCTCATTACTTTGTTTTTGTCTTGCTTAGTTTATTTTATTTTATCTTGTTTGCTGTTAAAACCCAAAAACACAAAAAATTAAATTCCTGCATTTAGTTTATTTCGGTTTGTTATTTTCTCGTTCTATTTTAATTTTGCTAAAATGAGTAATCCTGAAAACACTAAGTTGTGTGACTTCACTAGCACAAACAACAATGATTTCATATGCACACCTATTGCTCCTCCTGCTACCACAGCAGAGTTCTATGAAATTAAACCTGCACTGTTAAATCTTGTTATGAAAGAGCAATTTTCTGGTGTTAGTACTGATGATGCTGCTGCTCACCTTAATAATTTTGTTGAGCTATGTGATATGCAAAAGTATAAAGAGGTAGAGGGTGATATTATTAAACTGAAATTATTTCCTTTCTCCTTGAGAGGAAGAGCTAAAGAATGGTTGCTATCTTTGCCTAGAAATAGTATTGATTCTTGGACTAAGTGTAAAGATGCTTTCATTGGAAAATATTATCCTCCTGCTAAAATCATATCTTTGAGAAGTGGCATTATGAACTTTAAGCAATTTGATAATGAGCATGTTGCCCAAGCTTGGGAAAGAATGAAATCATTGGTTAAGAATTGTCCCACTCATGGACTGACTACTTGGATAATTGTTCAAACCTTTTATGCAGGATTGAATTTTTCTTCAAGGAATTTATTGGATTCAGCTGCTGGAGGGACCTTTATGTCCATCACTTTGGGTGCTGCAACAAAGCTTCTTGATGATATGATGGTAAACTATTCTGAATGGCACACCGAAAGAACTCCAACAGGTAAGAAGGTAAATTCTGTTGAGGAGATCTCCTCTTTGAATGATAAGGTTGATGCCATTATGTCTATGCTTTCGAATGGTCATGCTACTATTGATCCAAATAATGTTCCTTTAGCTTCATTGGTTGCACAAGAAGGGAATGTTGATGTGAACTTCATTAAAAATAATAACTTCAACAACAATGCCTACAGGAATAATTTTGGTAATAGCAACTATAGGCCATATCCTTCTAATGGTAGCAATGCTTATGGTAATTCCTACAACAACAATAAGAGTGTGCCCTCTGATCTTGAAGTTATGCTTAAGGATTTTATTAGCACACAAACTACTTTCAATAAAACTGTTGAGGAAAAGCTAGGAAAAATTGATATTCTTGCTGCTAAGGTTGATAGTCTTGCTCATGATGTTGATTTCTTAAAAATAAAGGTGCTGCCTCATGATGTTAAAGAGAGCAAAACTCTCAATGCTATACAAGTTAAAATTGATAACAATATAAGAATGCTAGCTGAGTTGCATGATAGATGGGAAAGAGAGGAAAAAGAAGCTGAAATTGCTAAACAGAATAGTGTGGCTAGAGTTTGCACTATTTTTACTACTGAAAATGTTGATACCTCAAGTGCTAGTAAACCTTCTACTGTTAATGGAAAGATAATTGGTGTTGGAAATGTCTCCACTTCTGCTGCAAAAAGCTTTAAACTGCCTGATAGCACTAAAATTGCTCCTGATAAAAGTGCTGAAATTTTTAGGAGTGTAGGAGATAATGGTTCCATTACCTTTGATGATAATAATTTTGATTTTGATGGTTGTAATATAACTGAAGTCATTATGTTCTTGCAAAAGCTAGCTAAGAGTCCTAAGGCTAGTGAAATAAATATGACTTTTACTAAACATATCATCAATGCTCTCATATATGCTAGGGAAGAGAAATTAAAACGTGAAGCTTCTATCCCTAGGAAGTTAGATGATGGTTGGAAGCCCATCATTAAAATGAAATTGAATGATTTTGATTGCAATGCTTTGTGTGATCTTGGTGCTACTATTTCTGTTATGCCTAAAAAGCTTTATGATATCCTTGATCTTGCACCTTTGGAAAAATGTGATTTGGATGTTCACTTTGCTGATTCTTCTATGAAGAAACCTTTGGGAGAGTTGATAATGTTCTTATTATGGTTAACAATAACCTTGTCCCTGTTGATTTTGTGGTTTTGGATGTTGAATGCTGTAACAGCCCAAAGCTTGAGAACCTAAAAACCTGAGTAAAATTTTCGCTTTTGTGTTTCATTGCATCATGGCATACTTATAAATTTGCTAAACACAGAAAGCAAATGGTTTGGCACCACTTAAAAACCAATGCCAAACTTGCTCTCACAAGCTTCTAAACAATGAAAGCACTCAAACCTACAAAACAAAGTACTTTGACATCTTATATTTGTCAAGGAAGTTCCGAGAGTTCAAGTTAATATTTTGCACTTGCTTTAAAAATTCCAAAGTGCTATCGTTTTGGTTTTAGCAAAAATGCCACATCCAACCCTTCTAAACAAAGGTGGTTCCAAACATTTTATTTTGAGACACCAAAATTTGTGGAGCTTCTACAGGCTAAGGGGAGCCTCCCCAAATTTTGTCATATTTTTTAAAATGTATAAGTGCCTCAATTAAATCAGGAAAATGCTGCTGGCTTTAAAAAAGAAAAGGGAGAAGGACCTATCCGTGATGGAAACAATTTGGCCAGGGGTTATTTGCAAAGTCGCCTTCTTCTCCCCTGTAGCGACCGCGAGCTGCTCGCGCCGGACCAGCTCGTCGCCGTGCACGCCGCGCCAGGCCCCTCTCTGCCTTCCCCTGCCAGAAGAGGAGCAGCACGACCACGAGGCCACCCTGCTCTCACACCCACCTGCTCCCTCTCCTCTCCATTTCTTCTCCCCCACGAGCGCGCCGTAGCCGCCATGGCCGCCGTACTCGTTGCCGCCGTTTGAGAGCTCCCGAAGCAAATCGACGACCACCATCCCCTCCGCCGCGTCGCCTGCTCCTTCTCCGCCCGAGGAATCGAACTGGGACGCCGGGGATCGACGCCGCCATCCCCGTCTTCCCCGCGGTCGCCCGAAGCTCCGCCGCACGACTCCGGCCGTCTCCGTCCACCCCCGGTCCTCCCGAGCACATCCACGCCACCAGGGTGAGCACGCCGTTCCCCGGAACCTCCCCATTCCCGTGCTAGCTCGCTAGTTCGTCGAATCGCCGTAGTAGTAGCACCACTCCGTCGAGTTGGAAAATCCGGTGCTAGCCCCGGAATTTTCCGGAATCTATTCCAGATTAATGAAATAGGTACTGGACTCACCTAGTTTCGCCCGGTATACACCCGGAATTCACCCGGAAATAATTCCGGATTTATTTTCTCCGGTGCCAAACCCGGAATTATCCGGACCTGAAACCGGATTGCTCCCGGTACCAGACCCGGAATTATCCGAAACTGAAACCGGATACTCCTTTGAAACTGTTTCCACACCTCGCTCAACTCACTCTTTGGTTTGGATTGCACTAATGATTAATCACCTCAACCGTGCATCTTTCACATGTGCATGTCTTTCATATGCAAGTTAAATATAGGGTTTCATCTATTCTAATTAACAAGTAAAGATGATTTATGACCTAACTCCACGGGGTATTCGAGATGTGCATCTCTAGGCATCCGAACTCCGTTTAAGTTGAATAGATTGACTCATCCTCCTCCCGGGGATTTAAAATGTCATGTCATCATGTGTTTGCGCATTGCATTTGTTAAAGCATGTGTGGTGATTGATTGCTCTTCCGTTGCTATGCTTCGATAGATCAAGCAGCCGGGGTTACACCGCAGTACCCCAACGATCTGTACTACCAGCACGTTGAGCCAGGCAAGCGTAATCCCCCCTCTGAGCATGTCTTATCCTATATTTCCGCAAATATTTTCTCCACTATAATATTGCATGCGGTTCCAAATGTCAATTTTATTGGATTAGAGTATCCTATAGTTGCATTAAGTTTCCGATGCCAATACCTGTTTCCCTCCTATTAACCCTAGGCTTGTATTGTTGGCATGAGATACTTAACTATGCTATGTTGATGCTTAGCCATGCTTAGTTAAATGTTTATTCGTCCGATGGATATTTCATGATGGAAACAGATGTTGAAATGTCCGGATGATGGTGGAGAATTATGGTGACAGGTAATAAAATGCTAAAGGTGGGGATGAGAGGCCACTGTGGTTGTGGTGCTTTGTCTCGTTCCCGTCGCCTAGGTGCGAGTTCTTTACCTCTTGAACCAAGACTGAGCGTGCAACCATGTGTGAGGCCTATGCATTCGCAGTGCAGGAAGCCTCATAGACTAAATAACTCGGGCGGGACTAGCCAGGGTCCTCTAGTTTGGGCTTCCATTTGCGCGTGCGTGATGATGGTGGTATGAACTGTGATGAGGATTGTGGTGTTAGGAAAATAAGTGGCCGTGGGGCAGGGTGTTGGAGGCACTGAGCGTGTCCTACCGCCACTGATGATCCTGGAAAGTCTTTAACGAGGGAGAAGTCGATGCCGCTCCCACCCAGCCGGCTTTCCAAGGAAGAGAGCTAATTGTACAGGTAATGGGCCGGACGGTACGCGTGGCAAACATTGTACACCCCTGCAGGGTAAATCTTTTCGAAAAGCCGTATCCGCGGTTATGGACGACTTGGGAAAGGACGATAAGACCATAGAATAACTTGAACGGAATGATTAAAAACTGACTACTAAAGGTACTACTCAAGATTGCAAGGTTGACTTCCTCGAGGGTGATTCGGGGAGGTGCCTTTGTAGAACAGGTACAGTGGTTGAGGATGTGATGATGAGAAAGGTGATCAAAGAAAAGAGTTACTTCTTACCCCCTTTGAAAATATTCTGATTAGTCGATGCCATGGAGTTATGTTTTCATAAATAAAATCAGCTTTATGCAAAACAGCCATAAAACCTTGAAAGCTTCATCGAGCTAAAGCTCTATATTTAATCTTGCGAGTTCCTCGAACTCAACGTCGTTTGTTTTGTTTCAGAGGAGGACTTCACCGACCTCGAAGGTGGGTTCTTTGTGGACGTCGACGAATAGTCTGGGGTTCCCAGGTGGCAGCTTGGGACATCCCGGAACAGCTGGCGCTTGGATGGTTATCTGTAGGCCTCTTAGGCCATAATTTGGTTCTTGTTGTTTAGAACAACCTAATTCGCTTCCGCTTGTTGTAATGTGGGTATGTGACCTCTGGTTGTAATTTGCTATCTTTCTCTATTATAAGAGTTGAACTATAATGATTTGTGTCGTAGAGTCTATGATGTGCCAGTTGTTCCACAAGTCTTGATCTCTCTATTATGCATTGATAGTTGAGCCTGTGTTAAGGCATCAATCGGGGTGTTGCGTTGCCGATGATCAATTCCGAGCACGCCTGCCAAAGGTTTTGGCCGGGGATTGGTAAACCCTAACCTCCGGTTGTATCGCTTAACCGGTGACACTCAGCATCACTGTATAGCAGTCGGGTCGGGGCGCCACAAATGCAATCCTTCTTGTCCTATTGTGTTGGAAAGACCTTTTCTTAGAACTATTGGTGCTGTTATTGATATGAAAGAGGGGAATATAAAATTTCAATTCCCACTCAGGAAAGGTATGGAACACTTCCCTAGAAGAAGGATGAAACACCCTTTTGATACTATTGTTAGGGCAAGTTATAATGTTGATGTTTTTTCTCTTGACAATACTTGATTCATGTTTCATGCCTAGCTAAAAGGCGTTAAAGAGAAGCGCTTATGGGAGACAACCCATTGTTTTTACTTTCTGTTATTTTTCTTTATTGAGTCAAGGAGTTTGTTTACTTCTGTAAAAACTCCTTTGTATATTTTATTTGCTGTTTTGTTGTGCCAAGAAAAGTCTCTTATGACAAGATGGTACCTATATTTGGATTACTGCATAGGAACAGATTTCTGGAACGTCACCGTTTCTCGTCGTAGAAAATCAGAAAAATTTTAAAAAAATCTGCCACTGTTTGTGCGTGTTCCTGAGATATGTACGCAACTTTCGTACGACTAAAGTTTTTCAATTTGAGCGAAGTAAGTGTCCCGAAAAAAATCATCTTTACGGACTGTTCTGATTTTGACAGATTCTGTCTTTGTTTTGCATTCTATCTTTTACAAGTGTTGAGTGGTTTCTTTTAAGGTGAAAGAGCATCACTTAAGACTAGTAACAGTAGCTAATGTTTGAAAATGATTGCTTATAAATTTGTGGCCTTACAGAACCAAGTGAGATTATTTGTTTTGATGCACTAACCCGCTAATGAGAAAAATGTTGAGTTTTGATGTGAAGGAAGTTTTCAAGTGTTAAGAGAGGAGGATGATATTATAAGATCAAGAAGAGTGAAAAGTTTAAGCTTGGGGAAGCTCCCATGGATCTCCCCAATATATTCAAGAAGACTCAAGCGTCTAAGCTTGGGATGCCCAAGGCATCCCCTTCTTCATCAACAAACTATCAGGTCATCTCTAGTGAGATTATATTTTTATTTCTTCACATTATATGTACTTTTCTTGGAGCGTCAGTGTGCTTTTGTTTTCATTTTGTTTTTGTTTTGTTTGTTGCTCTATACTTGTTGGATCCTAGCACTCTTGCTTGGGAGAGAGACACGCTCCGCTTTTTCATCAGAATACTCCTATTCTTCACTTATATTTGTTGAGTATTCCTGTCTAGCTACTGCTAAAGCTTCTAGCCCTCTTTTTCATATATCTCTTGTCAGAGCTATTAGTTTCTTTTGAAGAAAATACTCTCTTGCTTCACTTATATTTGTTTAGAGAGTTGTTCAAATAAGTTGATTGGTGTTTGGTTGGAACAGAAAATGTTATGCATGTGGTAGTGGTATAAAATGCTTACATAAGTCTTGTGTAGATCACTGTCTTGAGTAATTTGATACTTGTCAATTGTTTTGAGTTACCACGTAAGTAATGTTTAGACTTGTGCATCATGTAAGTAAGGCTATTAGTGAAGAACTACTGTAAAGCTTGTTGATATTTGATTTGTATCATTGGTAGTTCCAAAGTCTAGATATTTTCTAGTGAAAGGTTTTGGTTAACAAGGAAGACATTGTGGAGTCTTGTAATTTTTCAAGCATGTTTTTTATATGAGTTCTTGCGAAACCGGTTGACACTCTGTGTTTGCTTAAATAACCTTGCTAGCCTAAACTCTGTACTAAGCGGGAATGCTGCTTGTGCATCCAAAACCCTTGAGCCAAAATCCATGCCATCTGTGTCCACCATAACTACCTATTATGTGGTATTTTCCTGCCATTCCAAGTAAAATTTTCATGTGCTACCTTTAAAATATTCAAAACTGTTACAACTCCTTTTTGTGTCACTGTTTACAAGCTCATGAGGATGTGGTAGATGGTCTTTATTTCACTTGTTGATCAGACTTTACACCTGGACTAGTGGCATATACATCCGCTTATCCAATAATTTTGCAAAAAGAGCTGGCAACGGGGTGCCCAGTCCCAATTAATTGCAACTTTAACCATTAATTCTCTTCACATCTTTTTGCCCCTGAGAAATCAGTCAAGCAATGTTCATAAGTCCCCTGAGAAATCAGTCAAGCAATGTTCATAAGTGTGTAAACAAAAGAGAACGAGGGATGATCTACCAGCTGGTAGAAATAACGTCCTTCATGGGAGCCACTCTTGTAAGGTCTGGTTAACTTGTGACTTAAAGTATTGTCTATTTACTGATTCGTTGACCACTAATACACACCTCTCAAAATATATTTTTATACTCTCTATATGCTTTCAAAAACTTAAAAAGCTCTAGCACATGATTTAATCCATGCTTCCCTCTGCGAAGGGACTTTCTTTTACTTTATTGTTGAGTCAGTTTTCCTACTTCTTTCTATCTCCACAAGCAAACACTAGTGTCAACTTTGGTACAACAGTTGTTATATAATGATATGTTTGACTTATTGCATTACTTTCCCTTGACAATATCCACGAGATAAATATGTTAAAGTTAAAGCCAGTGCTGAAACTAAATCTTCCTTTGTGTTAGTCAAACACTTTCATTTAGAATCTATTGCTTTGTGAGCTAAAAACACCGATCATATTCCACGAAAAGTTCCGTCGCCGCCGCCGTCGTCAACCCTAGATCGGGAGGGTTCTGAAGCTCTTCCCGGCACCCTGCCGGAGGGGAGATCCTCACCGGAGGCCTTTACACCGCCATGCCTGCCTCCGAAGTGATGCGTGAGTAGTTCATCCTTGGACTACGAGTCCATAGCAATGGCTAGATGGTTGTGTCTCCACCTTGTACCTCCATGTTTAGATCTTGTGAGTTGCCTAACATGATCAAGATCATCTTATTGTAATGCTACATGTTGTGTTTGCTGGGATCCGATGAATATTGATACTATGAGCAAGTTGTTTATCAATCTATCTATTTATGTTGTTTATGATCTTGCATGCTCTCCGTTGCTAGTAGATGCTTTGGCCAAGTAGATGCTTGTAACTCCAAGAGTGAGTATTTATACTAGATAGTGGGTTCATGCCTCCAGTAATCTAGGCTCGAGATGACAGAAACAACTAAGGTTGTGGATGTGCTGTTGCCACTAGGGATAAAACAATGATGCATTGTCTACGTGTCATTTGCATTGTTTACATTACACACTTTACTTCATGCAATAATCTGTTGTTTGCAACTCAATACCGAAAGGGGTGCGGATGCTAACCGGAAGGTGGATTATTTAGGCATAGATGCGTTGGATAGCAAGTCTATGTACTTTGTTGTAATGCCCAATTAAATCTCATAATAATCATCTTGTCATATATTGCATTGTCATGCGCTCATTATTTGTCAATTGCCCAACTGTAATTTGTTTACCCAACATGTTAGTTACCTTTTATGGAGAGACACCACTAGTGAACTGTGGACCCCGGTCCATTTCCTCATACTGATAAAATCACCAACTGCAATCATTTGTTCTCTGTTACTTTCTACACTCATTACTGTTTTCCACACAATACGTTTAATCCTTTATTTTCAGCAAGCCGGAGAGATTGACAACCTCTCTGTTTCGTTGGGGCAAAGTAGTTTGCTTGTGTTGTGTGCAGGTTTCACGTCAGTTGCGCCACTGACAACCTTCTGAAGAACCTCCGTGTCCTCCTGGTTCGATAAATCTTGGTCATATTTCAAGGGAAAACTGTTGCTGCACTACATCATACCTTCCTCTTGGGGTCTCCCAACGAACGTGTGTTGACACGGTCAACAAGCAGATCTTCTGGTGCTGTTACTGGGAAGTAATAAAACACTCTACCGTTAACACGCCATCAAGTATTATCGTTGTCATCCAATCGTTTGGCCAGACACAGCGTGATTAATCACGGGACAATAAAAATACGGAATGAGAAAAGAGAATGATATTGGTACGAGAATTATATGTGTTATGATTAAAGGGTTTAATCACACTAGAGCACATTGTCTCAAATCTCGAGATATCATTGGTATCGTGTACGTAAGGAGATTAGCGTAATGAGTAACACACAGGTTTTGTCGTTCACTCGTGAACACACGGGAGCCAGTACGACCGTCTAGGTCCCAATACTGGTTATTGTCTGGTAAGCTCCCAGACATGTCTTTGTGTTTACCGAACCTTTCGGGTCACACACTTAAGCTGTGAGTCAACTTTTTATTGAGAGAATAAAGTTGTAGTTTAGTGGTTATGAAAAGTTGTCGGAGTCCCTCCGATGTCACAGAAACAACTCCGGAGTAATTCGGAGGTGTTCCGGTGAAGTTATCATGAGAGGGAAATAATGCCGGTATAGGGCAGAATTTCCCGAGAGAGAAATATGGCGAACATTAGATGTTTCGGGATGCTGGGAAGTGTTTCTGACATCAGTGGATAGAGTCGATGATTTTATCCAAAGAGTGTATATGGTTCCGGACGAGTTTCGGAGGTTTACCATTACGGGGAGGGGGAGGGCCGGAGGAGAAAAGGGGGAGCCCTAGGGGCCGAACCGCACCTAGTGTGGGTCGGCCGGCTAGGCCCCACCTCCCTGGCCGGCACACCACCACCTCTCCCTCTCTTTCCTTGTTTGATTTGGAGATTTAAAAGAGTCTGAATTGGAAAAGGAAAGAATAAAGGAAAAAGGCAAAAAGATAAAAGGGAAGGGAGGAAGTCCTTGTACAAGGACTCCTCTCCCAAACCGACTTGGGAGAGGAGCCAAGCCCTCTAGGGCCGGCACACCAAGGGGGAGGGCTTGCCCCTTCCCCAAGCACCTCCTCCCCTTGCTCCCCTTTATATACTCCACACCCTCCCACAAGGAGAACACAACAATTGCTTGCACAAGTTTCTCTCTCTAGATATTGTGCAATTAGACGATGCTCTAATTAGACGGCGCTCTAATTGGACATTGATCTAATCTCTCTCTAATTAGATCTCATGTGTTGAGAATTAGATCTCTCTAGTCCCATATAGATCTAATCAAGTTCGATTAGATCTACCACCTAAACTACGCCGAAAGGAGGTCTCTCTTCGGCGGTGATAGTAGCTCTAGGCGGCGAACGTGCTGTCGGGTTGGCGCGGCGTACGTGTGGATACTGTTAGAGCCGGGCTGCGCAACTAGTTCCTCGATGACGGACCGGCAACAATCTCACCTCCCGGCGTGGACGTGAGATTCTTCATCAGGCTTCACCAACATCTATTTCGACAAACACAAGATATTCCGCAACGATGTTTGTAAATATTCTAGATCTAGCATTATGGGGTGCAGCATATCTTCATAGAATAGATCTTGGCGGCAAGGTTACGGAAATTTTTAAAGTTTTATCCGCAACCCAATACTAAGTGCCAAATTGACTGCCAGAATGATCTTTATTTTGCTAAATACAATTAAACAAAGCCAATACTGATCCCTCCCGCCTCCGTGTCCACAAAAACCAGCAAGGAAAATAGGAGTTGAACTCTCGGGATACCTTGAGCGTCCTGCGATGGACGGGGTGCCCGAACAGAAGCAGAGGCAACGGCCAGGAAAGGGGCATGGGCTTGGGGCGGAGATGGCGTAGCGACGGCGAGCGACCGATGAACTCCCGCATCAGGGGCATGGCGGGGGCCGGAGGGATGACGGCGAGTGACGGCGCTCCGGCGTCAGGGGCATGGGCGGGGCCGGATGTGGAGATCGCGGTGCTGCCGCCGCCATCGACCCCAGCATGAACTCCATCCGACCTCAGGTGTGAGGCGCCGCCGTCGGGAGATCTTTCCCCATCGTCGCCTTCGTCGGGGGAGAGAATAGAGATTAGGGTCTTTTCTTTTTGCGGGTCAAGCAGTTATGCGGTATGCTCGTGGTCTATGCGGCGTGCCGCTTCAACCCACTCGGAGTTGCGCGGGCGGCCCAGCGGCGCGTAGCGGGCCTAATTTGCGGGGCGGCGTAGCGGGTCGGCCCGCGCCACTGGAAACCTGAGATCGTATGTACATGTGTGTGTGGTCGATCGCAAAGCTATTCTCTCGTTCCCATTGAACTAGTGCTGCGTACTACGTTCGTACGGTGCATTTAGTACACTGTACACCCTGGGAGAGCTGTGAGATGAGATGAAAACAAACCTTGGGTGTTCAGCGTGCCAGGACACGGTGTTTTGGGTCGTGGGTGTAGATGCACCTGTTATATAAAATATTTTAAATACTTTTAAAATGTCAAAAGGTTCAAACAAAAATTTCAGATATACACCCACATAATTTATGATCGCACAAAAACTTCGTTGAAAAATGATAATTTGTGTGGCATCAGTAAAAAAGACAAATAAATGTTACGGGAAATTTATTTTGAGCCACCGGAATTTGTCTTTTTTTACACAGGCCACAAAAAATGTCATTTTTCACAAAACTTTTTCTATGAATATAGAAATATGCATGCAAGAGTATATCTGAATTTTTTTAAATTTTTTGACATTTTAAGATACCATTTTCGGACAATGGGTGCATCTACACCTATTAGCCTAAGATGATTTCCCGGGTGCTAGCTCCTTTTACTGGTTGATAGACTCAACTATTGATTCATACAAAGAACAATGGACTAATTCGGAGAATTCAGAGCTTGCACCAGAATTTAGCTACTTTCCAAGGAGCCTATTAGCTAGGGTTCACGAGTCCATAGACGACTTCTGCAGCCCGAACAACGATGGCTAAAATTTTTGTGTAGGGAAACAACAAGACTCGGTTCTGAGCTTTATTAATCACCAACAATAGTTACATCCTCTAAAAGTCTTCCTAACAAGAATCTAGGGGACTCATCGTCCCAGTTACATGAATTTTTATCGAAGGCTGGTTTTTTGATAGTATGACAATCTCATTATTTGTCCGGCAAGGAGCACAGGTCAACACGTAAGGATCAAGATGATGTAGAAAAGTTCTCTCAGACTTTATGCCTGACATTGATAATGTTAATATCAAGTTAATGTGGCCCCAAAAGTCATACCGAACCATGCACATACAACACCATAACCTCGACATCAATCACCACCATTTTTTTTGCGAAACACAGTACAACGCAGGCGCTTATATACACGCGCATACACTCATCCATATGAACGCACGCACGCACACCCTACCCCTATGAGCACCTCCGAGAGACCGAGTCGGTGGGTCGAGTGTTGAGATTGACGAAGTTACCACGGGCGCCTCGCTGTCGACGGGAACGTCGCCTCCCACTAAAGAATATTCCGCCTTAAATGAGAAACACCAGCGTCAAACCTGGAGTTTGAACTCTGGTGGGTTGGGGTACAACCACCCTCCTAACCATCAATCACCACCATTGGCGGTACTCGTATTGCAAGAAAAGTTCCCCAAAGGGACATCTCAAGGAAGAGAGTGTTACACCAACGCCATCATTGCTGGATCCAAACACAGAGGCCAAATCAAATGTTTCCACTGGTAGCTAGCGAGGATCAAAAGCGAGGTCGGTACATGGGCAATCGCCGGTGTGAAGCACCTTTGGGTTATCATCCTAGGAGAGTGGTGGTCTTTCCTCTTCGTACGTAGTCTTCTTATTCAATCAAATGGGAAAATTTTGTTTGATTCTTTTTGAAAAGAAAGTATTTTTACTATTTTGTGAATTCAGTCTTTATTAAACGTTGAGTTAAGAAGTGAGTCTATCTCAATTGATTAGGGCAGTTATTGTACAACCAGCACATCGGTTCAAGTTTTAACGGATTGAAACTCCCTCTGGCCACCACCTCTACAACCAAGTTACATTCAGTTGTCATGAGCGAAACTTCTGGATGCTTATGAACCAAAGGGTACCTACCTACATGGTTAGTTGTGCGGAGCAACAACACGTACGTATAGTCAAAATCCTTGATGCATTATTTCATCTGGAAAATAGAAGCAACACTTCTTGCAACCCATCAAAATCCTTCTAGTATGGTTATGAGAATTTCGATGACAGCAAACTTTTCATTTTTCATAAGCTGATTGCCATTAAGAACACTTGGAAAGACCATTTTTCTTACAAAGTAAATATTTTTTGACTCAATCGCCACAATAAGATAATGCAACTGCGTGGAGTTCATATGTGCCACAGTATTTATTTTTTTAGAGGCAAAGTCTGTCATTTCCATTAATTAAGGGGGAGGGTTTGAGACACTGCAATGCTGAGGCTGACACGCCTCCTCTGTAATGTTTCCAATCAGCTCCAAAAGAAGGGTGTATGAGTGACGCCCCCTGAATTTTGGCTCATTCCAAATCTTCCAATATACAAGAGTTATCAAAAAGGCCACCTCTTTCCGAGGGAGTCCAGAGTAGAAAACGGCCGCGGACTCTGACACTCTACAATCCCACCCAAAACCCGGCTACTTTACATTGTGTGTATACACACAATTTCTACCAATGCATATGTGTTTAATCTTTCTTGGAGGGTTTTCTCAAACATATAAATGTGGTTCGATTCATGGTGATGTTTTGTGTGTAGTCATATGTTGATCTGTGGAAATACAATTGACACGATCGAACCAGATTTGGAAGCTGCATCATATTCGTTTACGTCAGTCTTGTAGTCGGTGTTCCTATAGAGAAATACTACGCTTTGATCTTACATAAATCCGCTGCCTTCAATTTAGTGTCTTCTTGCATGCGCCCTAGACGGACCACCTGACGAAAAACTCCAAAAATCGCAGCTATTCCCGTCCATTGCACCGCACTGCAAGTTACGCACGCAGTTGGACATGGCGCCGCCGCATCTGTGCCGGATTCTGCCGACAAGGATTTCTCCCGAGCCCTACAACCGCACCCTAGGAGACCCCGAACCAAGAGGCGAGTGTGGTACCTTGTGCCGGCATCGATCTCCGCCGAGGAAGGAGGGCACAGGTGCAGAAGAGCGACTGGCAGGGGGAGCGCAACAACCTCTTCGCCGTCCGAGACCAGCGCCACGCTTCTAGTGAGCCCCTACCGCGCGCAGAGCCACGGCCCCTCGAGCCCAAATCAGGCCGAGGAGGGCCCGTGAGGTTGCTGCCGCTCTGGCCCATGGAAGCCAGCGCTGCCGCCTCGCCTTGCTGCCGTCCGACGCACCAGTCCCGCCACCACACCGCTACTACGCCCACATTCCCGCATCACCGGGTCTCCGCACCCTACTCCACCACCGTTGCACCAACTCGCCTCTACGCCACGAGCTCCAGAACTGCGCCTCACCTCCATTGCAAATGGCCCCCCGCCACTAGCGACGGCGAGCGCCGCCAGTGGTGGCAAGCTGAGAGGGGGGGTGGCAGCTGCTCTTTTCTAGGGTTGGGTCACCCCCGGTGGAGATTGAGAGGAGCGACAAAGGGGGCAGGGAAAGTATCCAGGTCTTGATGGTCGCCAAGGCAGGAAAAAATATAAATATAAAATACAAATAATTCATGAGGCCTTCGATCGTTCCTGGCCAGCTCTTTCGGCCTTTTTTTGGCTCCGATTTTTCTGTTTCATTTTTTCCTTTCGTCTTTTCTTTAAAAAATATTTTTCATTTACTTTTTAAGTTTCGTTCCTGGCCAGCTCTTCCGACCTTTTTTTGGCTCCGATTTTTCTGTTTCGTTTTTTTCCTTTCTTCTTTTCTTAAAAAATATTTTTCATTTACTTTTTAAGTTTTCTTCTTATAATTTTCTATCTTCTTATATTCATATTTTTCCTTTTTTTCCACGTTGAGCCTTGTCAAAACAAAGGCATTTTTTTCTAAAAGGTTGTACACTGTTTAAAAAAGGTTTAGGTGTTTTGAAAAAGAAAAATCAAGTGACTCGGAAAAAACATTCATGTGATTTAAAAAATGTTCATTGTGTTTTGAAAAAAGTTCAAGTGTTTACTTTTTAAAAACAGTTCAAGCATTAAAAAGTTATGGCTCTTAAAAACATTATACATGTTTATAAAATGTTAATATAGTTATAGGAAAATATTCATTTGATTTGGAAAAAAATTACGGGATAAAAAATGTTCATGTGGTTCAAAAAAATTACCGAGTAAAAAACTGTTCACCTGATTCAAAAAAGTACAGGGTAAAAAATGTTCGCGTGGTTCAAAAAGCTTTACGTGCAAAAATAAGTGTTCATGTAGTTACAAAATGTTTACAAGGTAAAAAATTGTTCACCTATTCAAAAAATATGTCCGCGAGGTATATTCAAATGTCTACGAGGTTCATTCCTTTTAGTAATTAAAAAATCACAATTTCAAAATAAAAATAATGGATACGGAAGAAATTCATGAGGTCAAAAAATTCATTTCATGTTTCTTGTTTTTTCTCTTTTCGGGGTGAACTTTGTGAAAAACAATTCATGTTTTTGAAAAAGTTTGTACACAGTTTAAAAATATGTTCACAGTGTTTCGAAAATAATGTTCAAGTGGTTAGAAAAAACGTTCCTGCAATTTTTAAAAAATGTTCATGGTGTTTCAAAAAATATATAAGTGTTTATTAAAAAAAATCGAGCCTTCAAAAAATTATGGTTTTTTGAAAAAAATTGTGCATGATTAAAAAATGTTTAATACATTTCTAGGCTAAATATTCATGTGGTTCGAACAAAAATTACAGGGTAAAGAAATGTTCACGTGGTTCGAAAAAAGTATAGGGTAAAACATGTTCATGTGGTTCAAAAAAGTTTATGTGGTTCATGTTCACGTGTTCATGATGGTTCCAAAAATGTTTACAAGGTAAAATAATTAACTATGTATAAAAACTGTTCACCTATTCGAAAAAATGTTCATTATGTATATTCAAATGTCTACAAGGTTCAAAATATTTTTCAGTGGTTCAGAAATAAAATCACGGATACGAAATTAAATTCACGAGGTCAAAAAATTATTCATGGTTTATAAAAATACGTTACATCGATTTGAAGTCACGAAGTTCGAAAAATATTCATGGTTTAGAAAAATATATGTATATACGTGTTGAAAAAATGTGCATGATAACAAAACAACGTCCGTAGGAGAAAAATTTAAAATAAAAAAAAAACCACGTTGAGCCCATTAACGGAAGAGAGGTAAGTGCAGACGTTAACGAACGAACGCCTGAAGCGAGAGTCCTACTGGGCTGGCCCAGTAGCTAGCATTCTAATTGATTATGTTTTTCGCACACGTAGAAATGTTTGAGCGACTGTACGTGTACAAAAACAGGATATTTTATTTCCTTCAGACGGCTCGATCATATAAGAAGTCGGAAAAAATATGGTGCACCATAATTTTTAAAAATGAACATTTTTTAAATCTGAACCATTTTCAAAAATAATCATGAATTTTAAAATGGTTCACGAAAAAAATGTTCACGAATTTGAAAAGTGTTTCATGAATTTAAAAAAAAATCAATCATGAATTGAAAATGGTTCATGATTTTAAAAATGCTTCACGATTTTTTTTCATAAATCTAAAAATGCTTCACGAAAAATGTTCATAAATTCAAAAAATTGTTCACGAAAAAATATTTTTAAAAAGAACATTTTTAAATCTGGACATTTTCAAATATGAACCAATTTAAAAAAAAATCAAAAGACATGATTATTTATTAATTTAAAAAGACTGAAAAACAAAAAGAAAAACAACCGAAAATCTATACTTCTTATAAAGCAAAACCTTACTAACTTGCATTAATTATTTTCTATCTCAACATGCAAGTTATCCACATCATCCATTTTCTTAACCAATCAATTGTGCATGCCATCTCCACTAATACTTATTAATCACACATCATATATTACTTAAGCCATGTCATCCACTATTTGAGCCAGTATTTATCCATGTCATCAAACATTTATTAATAATTTTCTATCTATCCATGAAAACTATTCACACTAGGGAAGTGGATGTACAACCTAGCCACCCAGGTTCAAATCCTCACGGATGCAGATTTGGTTCCTTATTATTTAACAAAAAGAAATTATAAATTATTTTATCCATACAATACCTCATATACAAATATTTTACATTGCTTAAATCTAGACTCTCGATTATGGTGCCCAATCGATTCCTAAATATTTCCGAGAAATTTTCCGGTTACATGTGTCATATGTTCTTTCGTTTATATTACATTTTTTATAAAAGGTTCGCGCTACAACGCGCGGGGTATCTTTCTAATATATTAAACGATCGAAACCAGAAAGACCAGTAAGTAAATAAACCGAGCTAGAACGTTCTAGAATCTTCCCAAAACCAGAAAAAACGAGCTGCAAAATTTTTGGGCCGGTCGTCGTTCGGGTGTAGCGCTTTATACACGGCATTTTTTTTTTTTTTTGAGAATTCAGTACCTACTTTATTGATCAATGTTATACATCAAGCACACACCTTCAGATGGTGAAAGTAGCCAAATATGTCTGCCTACTGATAAAGCAATCGAGCTCCTTGCCAAAACGTGTGCATCTACGTTTGCACGTCTTCCCTCATGGACGAATTCCACTTCTCCCAAACTAGCAGCACGAGCTTTTATTTCTTGAACAATATGGCCGTAGTCGCTCATCCCCACGTCCTTCAGACTTGTGATCACATTACTGCAATCACTAGCAAGCCGTAGCTGCACCAAGTGCAAGTCTGCTGCTAGTGCTAATCCTTCCCTGCACGCAAGGGCTTCCAACACTTCGGGATCAGTAATCACATGCAATATAACCGATGAAGCTCCCAGGAACGCTCCATCGTCTCTTCTGGCTACCGCAGCTATCGCAGAAATCGGAGAATTCTTTGACGTTGCAGCATCCACGTTGATCTTCGACTTCCCAGCTGGCTGAGGGATCCACTTGGGACCTACAGCTGGTTTCGCTTTTGCCTCTCGTGGGGCTGGTTCAGTGAGCTTGAGATCTGATACGAACCTGTCCACGAAGCTGTGCGTCGAGAGCGGACTTTGGAAGATGCCCCCATGTATTGCTTTCCGCCTCGCATGCCACAGCGCCCAGAGTGTGACGACAACTCTCGTCAGTTCATCATGTGGCAGGGCATGGAACACCGCTGTAAACCAACCTCTCGCATGTGGCTCTTGAACATTGGCGATTAGTTCTGTTATGTCATCCGGAGCAAGAGCCCACACGCATCGCGCCATATTACAATCCAGCAGAGAATGCCTCCAGGAGTCCGGTGCACCGCAGATCGCACATGTGCTATGCGTCGCCATATGTCTATGGTGTAGGACATCAGCTGATGGTAGAGATTGCCGAGCTAGTCTCCATAAGAACACACGTATCTTCGAAGGCACTTTAACCTTCCAAAGCATAGTCCAGCTCCTCTTCTCTCCTGTCAAATCTGACGAGCCTTCATGCTCATCCAACCAGGCCGTCCGCTTCTCTCTTGTATTGATCAACATGTGATAAGCGGATCGAACTGTAAAAACTCCCCGTTTGTCATAATGCCAAGCCCAGAAGTCCTCCTGCCTTCTAGTGCACACGGGTATATTAGATATGACCTCAACATCCATCAGTAAAAAATAGGTTTGCAACTTTTGTATATCCCACGAAGCTCCATGAGTATCAATCAGCTCACTCACTAGCTGCGGTGGCTCATCATGCACACACGCCACCGGGCGTAGGAGTCCATCTCTAGGTAACCAGTTATCGTTCCAGATATTGGTGGTCTCGCCTGTACCTATCCTCCGAACCAACCCCTGCTTGAGCACCCCTTTCCCATCAACGATGGCACGCCAAATACGCGAGGGAGAGGTACCCACATCAGCGTCAAGAAACCCAGTGTTGGGGAAGTAGACCGCCTTCAGGATACGAGCACTGAGCGTGTCAGGCTATTGAAGAATTCGCCAGGCTTCGCGAGCCAACAGAGAGAGATTAAAAAGTTCGAAATCACGGAAGCCCAAACCTCCCATGTATTTTGGCTTGGTCATGTCCTCCCATGCCACCCAACATGTTTTCCTTTTGCCGTCTTTGCAGCCCCACCGACCAGAAGTTCCTCAACAACCCGTCCAGGTGATGACACAAACCTCTCGGTAACCTGAAACACGACATGGAAAACGTCGGTATTGCTTGTGCCACCGCTTTAATAAGCACCTCCTTTCCTACCATGGACAAAAGCATCTCCATCCATCCCTGGAGCTTTTTCCACACTCGATCCTTTAGGTACTTGAAAGCACCATTAAGCGAGCTCCCCACATCAGAAGGCATGCCAACATATTTCTCACTAAGAGATACATTATTAACCTGGAGGATATCCATAATTTCCTCCCTGACACCATTCTGACACCCTTTAGCAAAGTGAATAGATGATTTGTCCATATTCACTTGCTGACCTGATGCATCACAGTATAACTGTAGTACTTCCTTCATCTCCAAAGCACTCTCCCTATTCGCTCTGAAAAACAGCAGGCTGTCATCCGCAAAGAGTAGATGACTCACCATCGGCGCCGATGGAGCCACCTTAATGCCACTTAAGTTCGATGACTGACTTCTAGACTTCAACAGGCACGAAAGGCCCCCTGCTGCCAATAGAAAGAGATAGGGGGAGATTGGATCACCTTGTCGAACGGCATATAGGACCTCCCATCGGAAGGTAGGCATTTTTTTTTGGTTTTGAGCCGATGATATGGTATGGGCTTTCGTTCTCGCGCGTTCCGCTGGGCTGCTAGGAAAGCCGCTCCCAGCTTTGTATGGTGGCCCTCGTGAAAAAAGTGCGCTCCTTTATCACGGAGTAAATTGGATACCACGAAAAAAACATTATGATTAGGAAAATGCTATTTGTCATCCGGCTGTAGCTACAGCCGGGTCCAGCGACAACGCGCACACGCATGGGACCAGGCCCAAGCAAGGAGCGGACGAACCTCACGCACGCGCCGGTAATCCCGCTGCTCCTCGTCTCCATCCTGCCCACCTCGCCTATCCTCTCCCACCTCCTGCTTTCCCACTCCCCATCCGACCTCCCCACACGCCGGCGACGTCCGTGAGATCCGCCATGAAAGCCATGGACCGACGGCCCTGCCTCTTCCTCCGATAGCTACGGCCTCCTCCTCCATTTACTACTCTGGTTGCTGCGGCCACTGCTCCTCCCGTCGTCCTCGCATGAAGCCCGGCGGCGAGCTCGCCATGGATGTCGGGCTAGAGCTCCCCATAGGTCACCGGACCTAGGAAGAAGACGACCACGAGGGGATCTCGTCGGGACTCACCCGATCTGGCGTAGATGGGACTTTAGGGGCCAGAATCGTGGTTGGCGAGCACGAATCGGTGAACGGACGGTGCATCCAACCTCCATTGTTGATGGTTCGAGGTAAGTGACATTTGAGATATGCAGATGTTGCATACGGTGTTTCGACGTGTTACATACACATATGTCCTTTGCTACATAAGCGTGTTGAAAATGTAGCAAACGATCACATGATTTTTCATGTTTTGCTACAACCTGTTGGGGATTTGTTGCATAAATTGTTGGTTTTTGCTACATAGTTGTGTTTAAACTGCTACAACATTTTCTATATGTTGCAAGTTTTACAGATCTGAAATTTTTGCTACACACTGTGTTACATGTGCAAAATATTTTTGTTCCGGCCGGATTTTTTTGCTACACACCGTGTTACATATGCAAAATATTTTTGTTCGCGCCGGATTTTTTGCTACACACCGTGCTACATGTGCAATATATTTTTGTTGTTGACGGATTTTTTTGCTACATTGATCCGACGTACATTTTCTAAATTGTTTTTGCTACATGTGATGTTACATGCACAGAAAAAAATGCTACACGCGAAACGTTTTTGTTACATTGATCGGACGCGCGTGATCGATTCACTTAAGTGGATCGGACGGTGCGGAAGGTGGCTGTACCGATGGATCGGTACAACTGACGCGTAGTGTTCGCCTTACGATTAACACATCACCTCTTTTCCTGCTACCGTTCAGGCAAAAGACTAATTATAGAGGGACACGCACAAAGGATCAATGAACTACTATGAGATAAGCAAAAGCAAACCAGTCACAGTTATGAGTGTTTTGATCATGAGCCAGCTCCGCACAGGTCGGGACGGGGCGGGCGGGGTGTTTTTTCTGGAAAAAAAATTTCACTGATGGTGCACGTGAGAGCGAGCAGGGTTGTACTTTGTGTCACTGTACTCGGGAAAATAACACGACGGGTTCTTTGAAAATAGCCATACCGGCAAAAAACAATGTGTCATACAATTTATGCTCGTATAGAATTTCCATTTTGCCAATTCTACATAGAATTAGCTTAGAGTTGATGCTGAGATTCGTGTTGTTCAGTTACAAAAAAAATTGCAACTGTTTTTTTTTTTCAATTGCGTTATTGTTGCAACCGTATTTTTATCAGCTCCACCATGATAATCAGCCTCCTCCGCCTCCACTGAAGATGTGACACCTTTGCAACTGCTGCTGGCTGCTTCTCAGGGACTGCCTGTTTCATGGGCCTCCCTTGCCGACTGGGACGACGATGATGCCAGTGAGGAGGAGTTGGCCCCGTGGACGCCGCCAGCTTTTGGGGGGCTTGGGTCTGACCCTGCCGTGATGATTGAAGGCCTCGGATTCTTGTCGCTGCCGCCGGCTGTCTCGGGCAGCCCGGTCTCTGAGGTGAGCTTCGTCAAAGTTGTTGATGGTGATGAAGAGTTGGCTCTTGAGACGTCGATGGCCTCCGCAAATGGCGTTGTCTCCGGCCCGAAGGAAGCATTTGCGGAGCACTGCGCCGGCCTCTCTGCTGATGATGCTCTGGATCTTGGTACATCTTCAGCTCCGGCTTCTGGAATCCTCTCTGCGGCATCTGCAGCTCTTGAAGCCGATGAAGGCTGGGTGCATGTGGGTGGGCGGCGCCGCTTCAACCGAGGCCCTCCCCCTGAATCGTCAAAGGAGGGTCTCGAGCGTCGCCTTGCGTTCAAGCGTTGGGCTCGTGGAAGGTGCTTTTGTTGCTTGGAGTATGGCCACCAAGTCGGCGCATGTCGTGGGCCATTCAGATGCATTCGTTGTCGTGGCGCTGGTCATCGGGAGAGGTTCTGTCGTGCTCCCTCTCCGGTTGCTCATGATTGCTCTCCAGCCGCTCATGCTTGCTCTCCGGTCACTCGCGCTCCTGGCCAGCATCACCGCTCCCCGTTCGACCAGCATTGTCCTCCACCGGAGGTCGTTGGCCACTCGTCGTCGCCACCGAGGTACCCATCTGCGTGTTACAAAGATTCTTTGGTCTCAACTTTTGAGTCACAGGTTGCTCTGCTACGCTTGGAGCTGCTTCAGAAGGTTGAGCTGCTTCGTCCTGAGATTCGAGATGCTCTAGCTGAGCTTCAGGTTGCGTTGCGTGTCTCTTCGCCGCCTCAGCTCCAGATTGTTTCCGCTGATGAGGGGGCTAAATGCTTCTTTGGGGATTTTTCTCCTCGTGGTCTGCATGAGACGTCGCCTGTCATCGCCGAGTTTGTGGCTCTGGTGGTGCAGGTCATGCCTGAGCGGCAGGAGCCTAGTGGGGAACCATCTACGGTGCTTCCTGTGGAGTTGGGCTCATTGGAGTCCATGGAGGGAGTTGTTTGTTGAGGAAGCTCCTGATCCTTTGGTGATGAAGTCCACCCAGTTTGTGTCGCCGTCTGTCCTTGAGAGTGTTGTCATCACCGAGATGCCTGAGGTTTCTGAGACTCGTGTGTTGGCGCCTAGCTCCAAGGTTCTGTTGGGCAAAGAGGTTCCTGCTTTGCTTCTCGATTTGGAGGCGGCTCGCCCTGGATATGGCAAGGAGATTATTCGTGTCTTGATGGGGATAGCTTCAGATGCTGAAATCACGAAGGTGGAGAAGTCTCTCAGGAAGATGGGTAAGAAGCTTCGCGTTGCAAGGAAAGGTTCCGCTTCTACATGATTGTTGAGACCTTTTGAGGTAGTCATGTTGTCGGTTCGTGGTTGGGATAGGTTGGCGAGTTTGTGAGGTCGTGGTTGCTTCTGGATGTTGCCTGCCGTAGGTGTTGGTCTTTGCGTTTGTGTGGGTGCCTTGTTGTGGTGTTGTTGTTTGTTGTATGGTTTTCGCCCGGTGTCGTGGTGGGAATCATGCAGATGCCATGGGGATGGCTTAGTCTGGGGCCGAACGGATGCTTGAGGATTCGGGAGGGATTGCGCGATGGAATCGCACACGAAGAACACTGCAAACACAAAGATCTACCCTGCTTCGGGGCCCTCGTGAGGAGGTAAAACCCCTACTGCAGCATCTATCCTACTTTGGTGTATTCTCATCTCATATGCGGTGGGTACAAATGCTCCTTGAGGTGTATGTATCATTCATGGAGAATGACTCAAGGAAGAAGAAGAGGGCTACGGGGAGAAAAGAGCCCACGGGCCTCTGCGCGCACCCGCGCGGCGTCTGTCTTGCCTCTTCCCCTGGTGCCCTTTATATAGGTGCCCAGGGGACAAGGTGAGGGGACAAGGTGAGGGGACAAAGGGACAAGGAACACTGTTCACCGTACACTGTAGCTGATTTGACTACTGGGGTCTTGTCATGCTGATTTGACTACTGGGGTCTTGTCCGCACTGTAGCAGCGTCATGGGGATGGGCTAGCATGTCCCGTCCGTCCTTCCTGTTGTCTTCTACTGCTTGTCTCCGGGATCCACGGCGGGTTACCGGGGAATCTTGTACTTGACGAGGTGACAGCTGGGAATGCCGGTGGTTGAGGTAGCGTGCCGAGGTGTCGCTGTCTCGTCCAGCCCAGAGGAGGGAGACTTGGTCGATGGAGCGCTTGGACTAGCCGGGACGTGGCCATCCCGGATCATCCGAGACCAAGGAGCCTCGGTCAAACCGTGGCGAGGCCACCCTGGACTGCCCGAGGCAACGATGCGCCGGTCCGGTCGAGGTGATGCTAACTTGGCCCGCCCGAGACTAGCACCGACCTGCTGAGTGAACCTCGGCCTGCTGGGTGCCTCTGTGGACCGAAACAAGGTGGCCTGCTGGAGACTCGGCCCAAGCCGAGGCTGGCTGAGGAACGTGGCCCATCCGAGGCTGGCTGAAGAACGTGGCCCATCCGAGGCTGGAGGGCTCGGTCCGCTGGAGAGAGCTTGGTCCAAACCGAGACAAGCATCTCGGTTTCCAGGTAAACTTGGCCCATCCGAGTGATCTCGGTCCAACCGAGGCTGAGGGATGTCGGTCCAGCGAGGCTTCTGCTGGATGATTCGGTCCAGTTCACCTATTTTCCCTTTTACTTTATCCTTTACCTGTTTATTTCCTGCTCCTTTCTCCTGGAGACCCAACAAGACCAGCAACTTTGGGGTACCGGGGATTACATCCCCGACACCCGGTTTCTTCCACTAATAAACCGGGCACCTTTCTTCTTAATAAATCTAAGGCAAAGCTTTTGCCTTCGCTTCAAAAAAAGATAACAAATGTATTTTTCTCAGGTAGAACTGATTGAAACTGAAATTTCCATGTTAAACTGAAACATTTCTAGTCCCCCTTGTTTGCAACTGAACACATTTTAGTTCCAATATGTACCGCTCTTTGAAAAGGAACAAAACAAAAAAAAATCCGCTAGGTGTTTACAAAAAGATCTGTACAGAACCAATGATCATCCGCCTAATAGATCGAGTCAACATGCCTTAGCAAAGTCATACACCGCTCTGGAGTATTTTACATCTATCCTCCCAGCTTTGTCCTTTGTGCTAAGTGCTAACGCCCCTCCTCAAATAATTTTTGAAGCTCCGTTACCGACCGTCAGTAAACAACGAAGCATAGATAACATAAAACAGGATAAGAAATCCAGGCACCACATGCCTTACCAACCAAAGTCAAACCCATTAACGATGGCTAATTGCCAACCGCACTCAAGATGACGCACAGTGCTTCTCTGATAGTCTAGGTGGCAACCCAATTATTGCACCTCGTCCACCTCAGATCTTCCTAACATAACTTTCTTTGCCTGAAAAAACACATGCAGTCAGTCTCCAGGCCAACGCAACCTGCCAAGAGTCCCAAGGCAGGAAGGACGATGGCGATGGCGAAATGGTCGGAGACAACTGCAGAAACAAATATCCAGATATTGCCAATTGGGAGGTGCAAATCGGAAAGATAACATCTCACCATTCATCAATCCACTGGACCAGAAGAGAGGGGAGCGTAGGCATGTGACAGCAAATGGTCATCAAAAACCTTATAGCTTTTGCAATCCGCAAGAGCAAGATCACAATAAGGTTCCTTTGCCACTTCCACCCCCTGGGATTCTCCTCTTCTCCAGACGATTCTGGCTTTCTTTCTTTGGCTTCTCATATGCATTTTTTAGTGTTTTAAGGCATAGATTCCCCACTCTGCCCACTCGACATCTTTGACTCTCTGACATCCCCTAACAGTCTATCTATCTTCAGAAAAGAAATTTCTTGAAAGGAAAGGAAATTTCTTTTCTGAAGATTTTTCCTTTCCTTTCAAGAAATTTCTACTCCAGTCAACAGGTAAAATTGCATATCCCACTGCCTAACATGCCTACAAATTAATTATTTTCCTGGAGAATATAGGTCCACTATAAATGTGCTGGTGACAATGCACAATGTGCCTGCAGAATATTCGGATCCTCGATCCGCAGATACATAGTGCCCAACATGCAGAGAAGCACGTCTGATTTATTATCGAGACAATGCCCAAGTGCAGCAAGAATAATCCCAGACAATGGAAGTGTGCATCCATTATGTGACAGGATAGAGGACTGGAGCTGGGTAGCTGCAAGCATTGAACTGAAAACCAATTGAGTGACATGATAGACAAAGATCTCACATGGCATCTGGTGCACCAAGGGGCCTAGAAGATAAGTGGGGGACAAAAATCATGGAACGAGATGGATAGTCCATGGGCACCAACTCATTTGGCAGAAATCCGAGACTTTTGGTTAACTAGGAGTAGCGTAAAAAGTTGTTCCACGAACTCATCTCAGTACTCATGTGTCCACACATGTGTAAGCTCGTTTCCGTTTCTAGCGACGGAACATATTTATCGTTGCAAGAACTCTAAATTTTATGCCCCTAAAACTAGTTTGCTTGCTCATCTAAACAGTTTTACTCACGTTTACAAGCTCTACTGCGCGTGTAAAGCCAGACTTTCTAAACTTGGACCTCTAAATTATTTTCCTATATTTCTCATTACGTTGATCATACAAGTTCCATTTGAATTCACAAAAATAAAATAGATTCAGACCAAATACATTTCAACAACTTTGAAAATCCATATTTTTAAAATCCAAATTTGGCCAAACAATTCATGAAAAAAACCATCACAAATAGTTCATCCATCATAGAAAAATAAAATCATCCATGCATAACATAGGATAATGAAGATGAAGTATCCCCGACCAAGCCGAGACCACTAGTGCACAATATACCATCATGAAGATGTGTACGGGAAGCCCGGTCTTCTATCTGCCGATACACGACTAGAAATCTCTCAGTTCGACTAATTGTTCTTGGAGGCCTCACACGAGTACCAACGCTGACATTGTTTGCACATCTATGATGAATTCACCACAAAAAATTGGGAAAAGGTAAATAATTTACCTTCAGGTCGAACAATTTGTGGGCATCGGTGTTTACGCCGGTGGGGAGGATCTCCGGTGATAGGTAGATCATCCGCGGGCTCCCAAAGTCGAGGAGATGACAGAGGAGGCGAGCCAACTTTTTGCGGGAGGCTCCGGTAGCTCGAGGCGATCTAGGAGAGGTGGTTAAAGCGACGACAACAGACGGGGCTATGGACGAAGAGGGGGTGGTGTAAAATAGCGTATTAGTGCGTGCGTGTGGTGTTTGTTCTGTACACGGTTTGGAGATTGTGTCGTGTATGTATTACCTTGTATAGGTTTCTTAGGCGTCAAGACAAATCTCCAAACCGACCTCATGTAATCTGTTTTGCCTATATTAACACGCATGCGTCCATGCCAGAGGCATACGCTTAACCCAACTTTTATATGGTATCAGAGCCTTCTTCTTCCTGATCACATCTAGATCTAGCTTCATCCATGGCGTCTTCCTCCTCCAACTCGTCGTCGGCAATCCCTTTGGCCAGACGGTGCATGAGAAGCTTACGAGGGAAAACTACATCGTGTGGAAGGCGGTCGTGCTGCCTGCAATCCGTGCTGCTCGTCTTCTTGGGTACCTTGACAGCACGATCAAGGCTCCGCCGGAATCGCTGACGACCGAGCGAGAAGTCGACGGCAAGAAGATCACCGAAACGGTGGACAACCCTGCCTATACGGTATGGATTGAGAGGGACCAGCAGTTCTCTCTTACCTCGTGGGATCTGTCTCTCGCGAGGTCCTGGTGCAGATCACAGAGCATCAGACAGCACACGCGGCCTGGTCTACGATTCAGACCATGTATGCATCTCAGTCCCGCGCGAGGATCATGTACCTGCGCCGGTGCTTGAACGACCTCAAGAAGAAAGAGATGAACGCTGCGGCTTACTTCGGCAAGGTGAAAGCGCTGGCGGACGAGCTGGCTGTTGCTGGGAAGAAGATGGACGATGACGACATCATCAATGCCGTCCTCAATGGCTTGGATGCTGAATTCAATCCGCTCGTTGAAGCGGTTTCTGCACGCATCGATCAGGGAATAACCCTTGGCAAGGTCTATGCCATGTTTTTGGCAGCAGATGCGCGCATCGAGCACCAAAACAATGATGCTGGTGCTGGCGGCTTCTCCGCCAATCTGGCCTCAAGAGGAGGCTACGGAGGTGACCGTGGCAACAATGGCGGCAACCGCGGTGGGGGACGCGGTGGAGGTGGCTATGACGGGCGTCTGAACCAGGGCGGCTATGGTGGCGGCGGCCACTATGGAAACGGTGGCGAAGGAAATCATGGCGGGCGCGGCGGTGGCAGCAACAACTCCTCGCAGGGCAACCGTCCACGCTACAATGGGCCACCGTGTCAGATTTGCAACAAGCCTGGACATCCTGCAACAATGCGCTTGGTCATGCAGCTTGGAAAGAGGCAATGGATGAGGAGTACTTGACCTTGATAAACAATCAAACGTGGCATCTTGTTCCACGACCCCATGGCAGCAACATTATTGACTGTAAGTGGGTCTATAAAATCAAGCGTAAATCTGATGGTACTATTGATCGATATAAGGCACGGTTAGTTGCCAAAGGTTTCAAACAGAGATATGGTATTGACTATGAGAACATGTTTAGTCCAGTGGTAAAAGCTGCAACCATTCGTCTTATTTTGTCTTATGCTGTTTCTCAAAATTGGGTGTTGCGACAGTTAGATGTGAAGAATGCGTTCCTTCATGGCGTTCTGGAAGAAGAGGTCTATATGCGACAACCTCATGGTTATGAGCACTCTGAGACTCCTGGTTATGTGTGCAGGCTTGATAAAACATTATATGGTCTGAAACAGGCTCCTCGTGCATGGTACTCTCGACTGTCCTCCAAACTACATGCTATTGGTTTCTCTCCGTCCAAAGCTGATACTTCCTTGTTTTTCTATCACAAACATGGTGTCACTATCATTATGCTCGTCTATGTTGATGATATTATTGTTGCTAGTTCCTCTAGCGAGGCGGTTGATGATGTTCTTACAGATTTGCGTATGGATTTTGCACTCAAGGATCTTGGCACTCTTCACTATTTTCTTGGCATGGAGGTCACTGCTGGCGCTAAGTTGACGAGGGAATATATTGCTGTGTTGCTTCTATCTCCCCGGCAACGGCGACAGAAAATATGCTTGATGCGTGTAACGTCACACGTCAGTTGGGAACCCCAAGAGGAAGGTATGATGAGTGCAGCAGCAAGTTTTCCCTCAGTATGAAACCAAGGTTTATCGAACCAGTAGGAAAACGAGGTTGCTTCGAAGGTGTTGGTGAAGGAGTGTAGTGCGGCGCAACACCAGGGATTCCGGTGCCAACGTGGAACCTGCACAACACAATCAAATTACTTTGTCCCAACTTAACAGTGAGGTTGTCAATCTCACCGGCTTGCTGAAAACAAAGGGTTAAACGTATCGTATGGAAGATGATGTTTGTTTGTATAAAACAGTAGAGAACAATGATTGCAGTAGATTGTATTTCAGATGTAAAAGAATGGACCGGGATCCACAGTTCACTAGTGGTGTCTCTCCAATAAGATAACTAACATGCTGGGTAAACAAATTACAGTTGGGCAATTGACAATTGATAAGTGCATAAAACATGCATGTGCGAGTTGTGGTGTCTACTATGAGATTCATTTGGGCATTACGACAAAATACATAGACCGCTATCCAGCATGCATCTATGCCTAAATAGTCCACCTTCCGGTTAACATCCGTACCCCTTCCAGTATTAAGTTGCAAGCAACAGACAATTGCATTAAGTAATGTGCATAATGTAAACAATACATTCATCCTTGAATAAAGCATTGCTGTTTTACCCCTAGTGGCAACAACACATCTACAACCTTAGAACTTGCTGTCACTATCCCAGGTTAAATAGAGGTTGAACCCAACTATCATGCATAAATACCCCCTCTTGGAGTCACAAGTATTCACTTGGCCAAGGTTTCAACAAGTAACGGAGAGCATGCAAGATCACAAATGGCATAGACATGATAATATAATATTCAGCTCCACATAGGTATCAATATAAGTCAGATCCCAGCAAACACAACATGTAGCATTACAATAAGATGATCTTGATCATGATAAGCAGCTCACAAGATCTAAACATGATGGCACAAGTGGAGAAGACAACCATCTAGCTACTGCTATGGACCCATAGTCCAAGGATGAACTACTCACACATCACTCCGAAGGCGGGCATGGCGATGTAGAGCCCTCCGGTGATGATTCCCCTCTCCGGCAGGGTGCCGGAAGAGCTTCAGAACCCCCCGAGTTAGGGTTGACGACGGCGGCGGCAGCGAATATGTTCTGGATGAAAGGCTCGGTGTTTTAGGGTTTTCACGTCTCGGGGAATAAATAGGCGAAGGGGCGATGTCGGCGGACCCCCGAGGGGCCCAAACCACCAGGCGGCGCGGTGGGCCCCCCTGCCGCGCCAGCCTGTGGTTTGGCCACCTCGTGGCGAGTCTTCGTCTCTCCTTCGGACTCCGTGTACGTGTTGGAAAAATAGGGACGTGGCCTTTTGTTTCGTGCAATTCCGAGAATATTTCCAGAAGTAACTTTCTGAAACCAAAAACAGCAGAAAACAGGGAACTGGCACTGTGGCATCTTGTTAATAGGTTAGTCCCAGAAAATGCATAAAAGTGATATGAAGTGTATATAAAACATGTAGCAAATGGTATAATATAAGCATGGAACAACAGAAATTATGGATACGTTGGAGACGTATCAGTCACCAAGGTACCAAATGGTATTTCTTTATCTCAAGGGAAATATATTATGGATATTCTCAAGCGAGTTGGTATGGGGGACTGTAAACCAGTTACCACCCCGCTTTCTACCTCGGAAAAATTATCTGTTTCTAAAGGAGATCCTCTAAGTGATGCTGATGCCACTAAATATAGGAGTATAGTCGGTGCACTACAGTATGTGACATTGACTCGGCCAGATATAGCATATTCTGTTAACAAAGTTTGTCAGTTCTTGCATGCACCCACTACTTTTCATTGGTCAACTGTTAAGCGAATTCTTAGGTACTTGAAGTTCACTATTTCTCTTGGCCTGAAATTTGTTCAGTCCAAGTCTACTTTGGTCAGTGCCTTTTCGGATGCAGATTGGGCAGGCTGTCCAGATGATAGGCGGTCTACTGGAGGGTTTGCAATCTTATTTGGTGGTAATCTTATATCTTGGAGTGCGCACAAGCAGGCTACAGTATCAAGGTCTAGTACTGAGGCGGAATACAAATCTTTGGCGAATGCTACAGCTGAAGTAATATGGGTTCAGACTTTGTTGACAGAACTTGGGATAGATCATCCTATAGCAGCTTCACTTTGGTGTGATAATCTGGGTGCTACGTATTTGTCAGCCAACCCAGTGTTCCATGCTAGGACAAAGCATATTGAAGTGGATTATCATTTTGTTCGAGAGAGAGTTGCTAATAAGCAACTAAACATCAGGTTTATACCGACAGGAGATCAGGTTGCTGATGGATTCACAAAACCGTTGTCAGTAAGACAAATGGAAGCTTTTCGGTGCAATCTCAAATTAGATCCAGTTGTGATTGAGGGAGGGTGTAAAATAGCGTATTAGTGCGTGCGTGTGGTGTTTGTTCTGTACACGGTTTGGAGATTGTGTCGTGTATGTATTACCTTGTATAGGTTTCTTAGGCGTCAAGACAAATCTCCAAACCGACCTCATGTAATCTGTTTTGCCTATATTAACACGCACGCGTCCCTGCCAGAGGCATACGCTTAACCCAACTTTTATAGGTGGCGCTTGATCTATCCCTTAAACAGGGTTGCGGTAGCATATGCTTGTCTGATTCGAAAGCTATTATTTGCAGACATAAAAGGTCGAATAGAGACTCGCTAACTTATTTTAGAGTTTAAAATAGGGTATCTGCTATATCCGTTTTTTCACAATTTTAAGGCCACCTGAATTGTATCCCTTCCGTTTCAAATTATAAGATGTTTTAATCTTTTCTGAATCACATGTATCTATACATATTTAAAGTGTGCATGTTCACCCATTTCAGTCCGTATATAGTCTATTTTAAAATATCCAAAACATTTTATAATTATAACCGGAGGGAGTAGTTAATATTTATCCAATTATTAGTTGACAACATGGCGAGCTATGGGTAGCGTTTTGGTTAGAAAGAACATGTTCGAAAATGACGCACGTCATACTCATGCCACGTATCTTAACAATACATCCAAACAAAAAATTTAAGGAGTTATTCGTCAATACGGTCCATGCATACAAGTATAAAACTCTTTTTTGGAATTTGCCGTTTTTTTCTTGGCGTTGGTGTGTAGCGTCTGCATGTCCAGGTACATACGTATGCAATACCTGTATCAATCGCGATCGTCCACGACCCCGTTATCCTTGACCCAAAGCCGGAGCAATTTCGTTTTCTCAATTCGGAAGAGGGCACCAACCAGGCAGAAAACAATATCATATGAAGCAGATCGAAGATGCCTGGAATATCTCTTTGACAGCAACACCGTAAAGGCGATCCACCACCAAAGGACACCATTACTCTACTTTATCTTGGTGTGCTTGGCCTAAACTAATCCGCTGCACTTTGCGTACCGACCTCATCCGTTCACTATCCAAACGAAAGTTGGCCACGGCGTATGTTCGTAGAATCTAACTACTGCTGGTAGCGCCAAGCCCACGGGAAATTTCAGAGTACATGTCAAAGGGAATTTGCAGGGCTTGTTCGCACGAAAGAGGGAGCTAGGGGGATGGTTTTCACGGCGTTGACCACTGAATTTCGGACTGCCTTTGACAGTTACCATCATAGTCATGGCTACTGCGTGGTGTCTTCGAAAAGTTCTGGCCGGCGTACTAGATCTCTACTGGTACACGACAACCATGAATAAATTAGCATGGTGATGAGACCCTCTTGCAGATTGATTTGACAGCCATTGGGCCTCACCGGCGAACATGCATGCATGAATGGCTTTGCAATTTAGGGCCTGTTTGTTTCAGCTTATAGATTATATAATCTGGACTTTTGGAATAAGCTGGAATAAGCATCTCTTAGCCAGCTTATTGGATTATCATAATCTGGCCTCCAGATTATATAATCTGGACCTATAAGCTGGACCTGTTTGGCAACCATCCAGATTATATAATCCAGATAATATAATCTGCTGGATTATAAGCTGAAACAAACAGGCCCTTAGTGTAGTAGCACTAGCGAAATTGATCAAGACCAAGACTGGAGGCATGCAGAACAAATTAGCACAAGGCCAACCGGGTTGGGTCAAAGATGCGGGGGAGTCTATTCCTCGCACGTGCCAGCGTTCGCACGGATATTCCCACGAATATTTCGTCGCCGGAGAGGAAGAGGACGGCCGCCGCAGCCACCCCGTAACTACCGTGACGCCTCGCCGCCCCGCCCATTCCCGATCTCCGCCTCCGTCGGTCCGCCGCCGTCCCGGACATCCCTCTAACCCCAGTCTCTTCTCCGGCGCCGGTGAGCCCCACACCCCCCCCCCCCCCCCCCCCCCCCCCCCCCCCCCCCCAAGTTAAGTCTCTCCTCATCGCCTCCGCCGCGGCTCCGGCTCGACTGGCCACCGCCGCTGTCGGGGAGGAAGAAGGGAATGGGAAGAAGTCAACGTGGGCGCGTAAGATATGCATAGGACATTGTGCATGCATGTACTCGTACTACTTAATTGGCGCTGATCAGTATGTTTATCCACCTATGCATGTACTGTACATGTAGGTTTATACTCAAACTACTGAACCACGCATGGCATGGAATGGAAAGCAGCATCCACAGTGCGGCTTAACTCGCTAGTTGTTCAGTTCACTCTGAACCCAAACTTTGGCAAATACTCAGTTGCCTCCTGTGCCCAAGTAGGTTGTTGTAGTGTGAGCATCAAATTCGAAACATGAACCTAGTGTTTCGGGTGAACTGACGGAAAGTGGTTTGTGATCCCGATATCAGTGCTCCCTCCTGTTTAAAAAATTCAAGAAATATATTTATAAGTTTTAAAAAATTCTGAAAAAAATTCCCGTGTAGCCAATGATATATCCCACTAACGTGCAAAATTTCAAATCCAAAAACTTTGTATTATGTGCTACACAAAAATGACAAATGTGTAGATCTGAGAATATATATTTTCAAATCTCTAAGTTTTATCAGATTTGTTATTTTTGTGTAGCCCATAATACAAAGTATGTCAATCTAAAATTTTGCACGGTTGTGGGATACACCATTGGCTATCCGTGAAATGTTTTTTAGAATTTTTTGAAACTTATAAATATTAGTTTTGAATTTTTAAACAGTAGGGAGCACTGATGCCCGTGATCAAAAAATCTCCACTGGTGAATTGAACCCTTTTTCCCCCAAGGAAAACGGTATGCATGTAACTGAAAGCTCACCTAGGCTCCTAGCTGAACTGTGACACATAAAGCTAAGCAATGGATTAAGCCATTTTCAGAAGAAAAAAATCTAACGATAAGAGCATCTCCACCGGTGCCCTCCGAATGGCCCCCAAAGTCCTAATGAGGGTCCGGACCCGAAAAAGGGCAACAACGGCAGCCCCAAAGGTCAGGGCCTAGCCATTTTGTTTCCGGCACCCCGAAAGGGCCCCCAAGTTTGGAGGCCCTATCGGAGGTGCCGGACACTGGGCGGACACGCCCTCCGACAGGGCTGGCCACTAATAATAGAGACGGGGGCGCGCGGCCATATTAATTAGGGTTGCAGGAGGCCGTTCCGCCCCGATTAATGGCGAGGCGACGAGTCGGCGGCACGCCTGACAGCATGCGTCGCAATAACGCCAACGGGCGCAGAACAAAGCGACACGTCAAGTCGCGCAGTCCACGTGTTCACGTCGCAGCGGCTCCCCCCGGTGGCGTCATGCACACGCGTCGTCGGCGTCAATGCGCGCCAGGCGAACCGCTAATCGCCGTTAATGCGAGCCACCCAACCGTGTACCTCCGGCCGTCTTTAATACGCGGCGCGGCGCGCCTCTCCTCTCCCCACACAGCCTCACTCATTCTGATTCTCCCAAATCCCTATCGCCGCCACCAGCCACCGAGCATGGTGGGCAGCCGCAAGACGCTGGAGGAACGGGAGCTCCGCCTCCACCGCGACTTCCTCTCGGCGGAACGAGCTCGTAGTCGCAACGAGCTATGCGGCAGCAACGCCGCGAGCAACTGGAGCTACGCCAGCGCAATGAGGAGCATGAGATGGAGAAAGTGTGGAGCCGCGAGATGTTGCTCGAGCAAATGGCCAACGCGCCTCTGAACATGCAGTCGGAGGAGAACGCGCGGCTCTACGCCACAACATCCCGTTGGAGCCCGGTGTCACCCTACCGGAGGGGTGGGTGACGAACATCGTCAACGTGCCGGTGGCGCCGCAGCTCAGCAGGCAGGAGCGCCTGGACTACATTACCCGGGTGCGGGCGACGATGCCGTGGGAGGAGCGGGTCGACCCCAAGTATGCCATCTCGGCGCCGTACTGGGACGCCGCGGTGGACGCGGAGTATAAGGCGCGCCGCGACAGCTTCTTCCTCCCTGCCGGCAAGCGGGAGCCACCGCCGGAGTGGTTCGCTTCGGACGACGAGCGTGCCCGCTCTGACGGTGAGGAGGACGACGATGACCCCGAGCTGCCCGATCTCCCGTTACCACCGGCGTCGGCAACTGCAGGCGCATCTGCCACAACAACGTCACCGGAGAAGAGGGCGCAGGATGAAGCCAAAGAGGCTTCCCTGCGCCGCCACATGCGACGAGCGTAGATCAATCCCCACTACACGCTCCGGCCGCGAAACCAGAAACCTCAGCCGAGGCTATGCAAGTTCCTCAAGGCTGGAGTCGGCAATAGCAGATGAATCTTCCAGCGCCAGATCATTAAGGCATGCAAGTTTCTTGATGATCAGGCGCTGGGATGGGCATCTTGTTCGCCGGCGACGGCATGTGGAATAGACATCTTTCTTGACGCCGACGCGTGTAGTGGTTGGCTAGAGGCTGTGGCGTGTCACCGGCCTCGGGATTGGCCTCCTTCTCTCGGCCTAGTTTTAGTTTAGTTTGTTAAATTTCGTTTAGATTTTAACATGTAAGTTTGTTAAATTTCGTTTAAGTACGCCAGATTTATTATCAACAAGTGTTAAGGATTAAAAAAAATTGGAGTGCTTGTTTGGGGGCATCGCTGTGGGCTGCACCCCCATTGTGCCAGACACATACCCCCAATTAAGTCCCAATTAGGGGTGCCAGACACATATTCGAGGGTGCCGCTGGAGATGCTCTGCCGATGGAGATGCTCTAAGAGCATCTCCAGCGGCACCCCCCAATTGGCCCCACAAAGGCCCATTGGGGGTCCGGACACCAAAAACCGCCCACAACGGCACCCCCAATGCTCCAGGTCGAGCCGATTTGTGTCTGGCACCCCCGAAAGGCCCCCGAAGTTTGGAGGCCCTCTCGGGGGTGCCGGACATGGGGCGGACATGCCATCCGACAGGGGCAGCCCACCCGTCATAGACATAGCGCGGTGCGCCTGTGTTAATGAGGGCGCGCAGGAGGCCGTTTCGCCCACGTTAATGGCGCGCAGTCGCCGGGCGGTTTCCTAGACGACGCGACAGGACGGGAGGCGAGGCGTCGAGACGGCGGCAGGAGCAGATCACGCGCGCCATCGCATGTCGCCGGAGCTGGCTCACACAAGAGCAACGCGCCGCCCCAGAGTACGACGACACCAACTGGGCGGCGTGGATGACGCCGGCGGGAGCGCCAGGAGGCGGCGGAGTTCTACGACGGCCCCACGCCGCCTGGCCGCTGGAACGCGGAGAGGCGGCACCGCTGGTGGGACAGGACATGCCACACAGTGGCTTCCGCCATCGAGGCCGCCCGGCAGCATGCCGCAACAGGGAACCCTACCCCGTTCCGGCTGATGCCACTGCCACCACCGCCATGCCACGTCGACAACCAGCGCCACGCCGCCGCAGGGTGAAGGAGGAGCCGTTGTCACCGCCGCGCCGTGGAGGAGGAGGCAGCATCGTCATCCGCAACCGCGCCCGATCCCCGCCGCGCGGCCGACTACACCTCCGCCGCCCCAGGACGGAGCCGTTGTCGGTGGAGGTGATCCCGACGGGCTACGACGTGCCGTCCGAGATGCGGAACGAGCACGACAGCGACAGCCCGGGATTCCTGGCGGCCCTCGCCGACTCGGTGGCCACCATCGAGCGCGAGAGCCCGGGGTGGATGGTGACGATGGCCGACTCGTTGGCCACGGCGGCCTCCTCCTCTTCCGGTAGCGCCTCCACCAACCGTGCCGCCTCCTCTTCTACCGTGGTGCTCCTCGACGACGGCGACGACATCGACTAGGACGACTAGTTTAGGTGTTTGCCGAACCGTTTGTCAAATTTCATTCAATTTTATTGTGCAATGAAAATGAATGAAATTTGAAATGCATTTAAATTTCTTTGAATTCGCCTTTTTTTTGTGGTTTGGGGGCGCCGCTGTGGGCTGCACCCCATTGTGCCGGACATGTGTCCGACACCCCAATTGAGCCCCAATTGGGGATGCCGGACACCTGAGTGGGGTGCCGCTGAAGATGCTCTAAACCATTTTGTTGGATAATGAAGTTCATCCTGGATGGAGCACGCAGAGCAGCGTGGATGTGCATCCGAGTAGTGTCGGCCCATCCACGGACCTGCTGCAGACAGCTGAAGCTGAACGACACGGCAGAAAGCGATCCATCCAACGCGTGTGCGCACTGTGTCACCCTGCACCTCGCCGCACACGCTTGCCCGTCCGCCACACGTGCGAGTCCAGGAGTCCAAAGCCGGATTGCACACGTACTGCCCCGTACGGCACACCGTATAAATACGGTTGGCCCGAACTGTACCCGGTAGACCAGGAGCGGTATACGTACCGGTATACTCCTAGGGCAGGACATGGACAGGTTGACCGATGAACTGCGCTTTGGACATGGATTAGGGGGTGGCCTCATCAGCCCACTTGTCAGCTCTGCAGATGCCAACCTGAGACTGCCAGACACCTCCTGTTCGAGTGTCGGTACTCCAAACGGATATGGTGCGGCGCTGCAACTTGGCTTCGTTGTCCGACCCTGTTGACTGATTTGGGCACGACTAGGACAACGGTTCTCGACTACTGGAAGGCCATCTCCGAGACGGCTTCGACTTCTCGACAAGGTCTCAAGACGGCAATCACCCTCATCACTTGGGAAATCTGGAAGGAGCGGAATGCCCGGATCTTCAACAACAAATTCAATATGCCAAATGTGCTACTGCAACGCATCAAAGACGAAGGCATGAACTGGATCCTCGCCGGCGCTAAGAAGGAATGACAATCTTCCTTTCGGAGAAGGTGGACGGGATAGGGTGATCCTGTTTTCTCTTGTACCCGTTTTTACTTTTTTACTGTTCGGCCTCGACCGTGTTGTGTTTGTTTCTTCTATATCAATATAGAAGGCAAAGTATAAAAGGCAAAGCTCCTTTCAAAAAAAAAATGGACAGGTCAGCCGCGTCCACCGTAGACCGGTTCCACACAGACCCACGCCACCACCCGCAGGCCCCGAGTGGCACCAGGCTCGGATGTATGGACCGAGCGCATGGACCGTTCCGGCGGCCCCGTAAGTATACAGCACGACCGCCCACCCCCCGGTCCTCCTAGCTCAGCATCTCTATCCTATCCATCATTTCCTTCCCCTGCCTCTCTCTCTCTCTCCAAGATTTCTTGTCCTCGTCTGTGGCCTTCCTTGCTGCGGCGTGGTGAATTTCTCGGCGGACGAACCAACCCACACATACCCCAGCCGCCCGCCGATCCGCAAGTAGATTATTTTTTTTCGGATCTTGCTTGCGCATGTCGATGGCGGTGGCGCCGGGGATGGCGCGGGCGCACGGGTTCCGCGGGGTCGACAAGGGGAAGCAGCCGCAGCAGCAGGCGGATACGGAGGAACCGGAGACGAATCGGGGCGGTAACGGGTTGTACGTTCATGATGAGGAGGAGGAGGATGAGGGGGTGGGGAGGGAGGCGCTGTCGGAGAGCTCCTCGATCGGGGCCGGCTCGTCGGACAGCTCGTCGATCGGGGAGGACTCCACGTCGGAGAAGGAGGACGGGGAGGAGGTGGAGAGCGGGGTGGAGCCGCCGGTGGAGGAGGTCTTCGGGATGGGGCTGGGGACGCTCGAGTCCCTCGAGGATGCGCTGCCCAACAAGTAAGCTCTCATCTGCCACCTCCTTTGTCTGTCCATGTGTTTATATCTGAGGTTTTTGTTAAATTTGTGTTGATCTTTATTGTGGAGTATTCAAGTTTTTTCTTGGTCAAAGCGGATATTGCAGAGGTGCTAGCTGCTGCTGAAAAGATGCTCCTTTTCCTCTTGGGGCAAACAGATCGGTTCTGATTCCTGAGCAGTCGTGTTCCGTTCTTCTGCTGAAATCATTCATGTTTAGTATAGATCACAGAACTGGAGCTACAAAAAGTAGCATGTCTGTTCCGCTGAACATTTACATCCTAATTAGGAGGAACTAGGGAGAAAGAAAGTCAGCATCTTTCCGCTAGTCAAACTGGCAGAAAAACCATAGAATTAGTTTGGTGCGCTGAAATTCATGCAGCTGACGAGCTTAAAACTAATCCAGATTTGCATGTTTTTAGCGGTGCATCAAGAGCAGGCCAAATACTATGTACATATGTGTAGTACTCCCCATGGGGGGGAGTGTTATCCTGAAGAAGAGCTGACCAGGATGTGTGAAACTTAATCGCAGGAGGGGCCTCTCGAATTTCTACGCCGGCAAGTCCAAATCTTTCACGAGCCTGGCGGAGGCTGCGGCCAAGGCGGCCGCCAAGGAGATCGCGAAGCCGGAGAACCCGTTCAACAAGCGGCGCCGCGTGCTGGCCGCGTGGTCGCGGCGGAGGGCCTCCTGCAGCTCGCTGGTCACCACGTACCTGCCCCCTCTCCTCTCGCTCGACCACACCGTCGTGGAGGGGGACGAGGGCGAGGAAGACGAGGATCACTCCAACGACGGCGGCGACGAGCACGACGACGATGCCAGCGGCAGGGGCTGGAGGGAGAAGGCGGCGTCGTCTCCCAGGAGGTTCCCTCCGCCCAGGCTCCACAGCGCGTCCCAGAAGGGCTCCTCGATGACGAGGGGCCTGAATCTTCCCAACACGAGCTCGTTCCGATCTCCTAGGTCATTCTCACTCTCCGATCTGCAGAACGCGGGTACAATTAGCTAAATTTAGACCGGATTTAGGTTGGCGAGATGGCGCCGCTGTATAATCGAGATCTCTCTCTATATAAGAACCCTCCATTAATTTGTTGTGTTTGCCTGTTCTTGAATCATTTGGTGGAAATGGCTCGGCGTGGCATCATCAAAGGGGTCATCTTGTGTGAACAAAATTACATGTCACTGATTAGTGAGGTGATAATTGCTCTCCTCAGTGGAACTGTGTTTGTTGTTGTGAGTGGCTTGCTGTGGCAGCAGACAGGCAGATAATGGTGGGTGGCCAGTCCTGTGCATTGCCTCATCGGATAAGCATCATCATCCAGTTGTTAGCGGCTCGCTTTTGCTGATCGCAACCATTAGCCAGCTAATCGGAAGGCTTAACACAGGAAAAAGTGTTCCTTTTAGAGGTGGCTTAACTTTCTCCCCTCCCTCCCCAAAAGTTGAAGACTACAGAGACAGCAAAGGTTGTGAAGATGGTTTTTTTTTTTTTTTTTGAAACGAGGCAAAAGCTTTGCCTTTTATATGGTTTTTAATGTGGATGGTAATTTAGCTTCGTCCTCACGAGAAGAGAAACTACAGAAAATGGAAATCGAGAAGGTCTCGAAGGAGCGCCGACGAGCTGCCACGTAAACCGGTTAACGAAGCCGATCTACGATTAGTTAACGCCTGGGGAGGGGAAATTAAGCAGCAGACAGGCGGATCACAACCTTAATCTCCCTTGATTAGTATAGCGTGAGTACGTACGTTTGACATCGGTGTCATCAATCAAATTAAGCAAGCTCGATTTCCCATCTTGTAATGTAATGTAATGTAATGCAATGGATCATGATGGTGTTGTTTAAGGTTTCCAAGGGGCGGATTAGCTTTGGGGGTGCCTGATCGGAGGGGTCGTTTGTGCGTGTGTGTGAACAAGACGAGGCATCCTATGCTAATCCTCTTTTGCTTATCTGCTACTAACAGTTGTATTCCATCGGCAAGTGTTATTAGATAAGGAATTTCAGGTACTCAACGATAGAGAAAAGAAAAGAGAGAATGGGTGAGGAGGTGGATGAGATAAGGTGCGGTATTGGTGAAAGAGAGCTCTGGACCCGGTGCTGCACAGCAGTGTGGGTGGGTGTGTATGTGTGTCTGGGACGGAAAAGGCGTGAAGAGAAGGTGTGTGTGACCGGATCTTATCCTGTTTGGCCAGGGAGGTGCACTTGAAATATTCCGAACCCGGAACCCGTACACGGCGGCCGTTCTGTCTCTGGTTGTGGACCTGACCTGTATTTTCCACGCAGGTTTGAGGGAGGAACGTGTATCCAATATTCCCACGTCTCCCGTTAGCCTTTTTTTTTTCTAAAGCAGTATTTTAAAGTTCAGAAAATGTCAAAATATCAGAATGTAGCCAATATTGTATCCTACAAACAATTGTGCAAAATTTTAATACAATTTTTTTATATTCTGGACTATACAGAAAAGACAAATCGTGACAAGATTTGGAGCTGTTTGTATTTCAAATTGAGATTTTGAACACCTGTATGAAAATTCATTGGCTATATGTGTATTTTTTAGATTTTGTTTGAACATTTAAATTTGTTTTTCGAATGTTAAAAAATGGGCAACATGAAGCCCGAGAGTTAAAATGACGCACTCGAGTTTGGAATAGCTTTTTCACACATATAGTGTACTTTCTAAGTTTTTTTTCTTAACAAAGGGGCGGGTCCTGAAGTACCCGGAAGCTACACTAGATCAAGTGGTGGAAGTACAATTTACATAAAGGTCAAAAAAAGAAGTGAGCTTAGCTCACTTGGTTAAGAAAGTGTATCTACAACCCCCAGCCACCCAGGTTAAAGTCCTCACAGAAGCATATTTGGGTTCTTATTATTTCAAAAAAAAATGATGCAAGGGCTTCCGCTACCGCATTTTCTTTCAAAAAAAAACATGAACGTCCAAACACAAACTGAAAATTATAGTGTAGACCTAAACTCTTGCACAAAGGACCCTGAAGCAAATAAAGGAAAAGAAATCGGGCCATGGCTGCCAAGTCGCTGAAACACGCATCGCATCCTAGCAAGCGTCGCCTCACCGGGGACACACCACTTGGGGTGGGCGCCGATACGGAGCGCTTGGACGGAGAGTCGGAAGAACCTCCGCATTGGCATCAAGCCTAGAGGAGAAGAAGCCATCATGTTGAGGTTTAGAAGGGCCACCGGATTGGAGACATAGGCAAGGTCGGTAACGCCATCACCATGATGGCAACCACGTCGGAGCACCGTCGATCAAAACCGCCAAATCTAGACAGCGCCTGAGCTTTATTGGACGGAGGGGGCAGAGAAGCGCTGCTACTCGCCTTGGGCTCCATCCTCTGGAGCATTGCAGGCAGCCACACCGCTGCCACCAACCGTCAGAAGTAGCTCGCAATATTATTTGCATTTGCTTCATAAAATACCCTATTTTGTCACTTAAAATTGAATAATATTTTAAACTAAAAAGTTGGAAACTCTTTTAACACTATTAATTTACATGAAAAAATGCACATCCGTACCAAAAGTGAGCACATCATTATTAACTATGTCATGCAAAATTCGTTGGTGGAAAATATGGCAGCAAAAAATGCTACAAATATATTTGCAGAGTAACCGTTAGGAGACACTCAGTAAACAGGGTATCGGCGCCCCCCTTTCGTCGAGCGCGACTGACCTCTTTGCTGAGTCTATCATGACTTGTTTGCCGAGTGCCCTTTTTACCGAGTGTCATGTACCTTTTTTTTTTTGAAGTACCGCCTCTTTACCGGGAAATCATCTTTGGCTCATAGCTGTAGATGCATGTACACCTATGACCCGAAAGACCGTGTTTCTCTTTACCGAGTATGACATATAGTAACCTTTGCCAGAGTGTCTGATGAAAGACAATCGGCAAACAACCAGATTTCGGTAATGCACGCACCACGGGTCACGGATTTCTTCTTAGGCACCTGTGCTTCACATCTGAATCGTAACAACCCGCTTCGTGAGCCTCCATCCTTGTCTACATAGCCACCGCTCCGTGGCGATTTACTTATTAATTTGATCTAAGTACGTGACAGGAATTTCAAAGATTGCCTAGCATATGTATATTAAACATGCAACAAATAACCAACTGAAAACCTAGCGCATCCAGACCAATTACATACGTAATACTCATCAAAAGAAATAGCAATAGAGAAAAGAGTAGGTACGAGTTGGTGATATGACCAACGGCAAAACAGCAGGAGGCCCCTCCCTTGTGGCGGCAGCAACAGAAGCATCAATAGCGGACTTGCGGTCTGACATGGCGACGATGGTGTTGGAGGAGTCACAAGTAGTTGAAAAAGAAAGAGTTGAGCAATCGTGTTGAGAGACTCCCAAAAACCTTATCGCTTCTCTCCTAGTGCAACATTAGAGAGACAAGGTTTCGGAGGCCTGCACTGATGTATGGCTGTGCACACGTTTGGTGGGATGGAGTAGCCCAGAGCAGCACATTGAGATGGAACGGTGGCGATGTGGGAGCGCGAGGAGGCGGATGCAATGTAATTGGCTAGGGTTTGCATCAACATGTTATATGTGCGGTTTGGGTAGAAGTAGTGTGGAGTAATCCCATGTCGTCGTTAATAGCCCACTATCCAGAAAATTCAGAAACGGCCGATTTCTTAGTGCGTCCGTTAATGATTCAAATACAAAGCACAATTAATTTTCCAAACAATTTTTTAAAATAGTGCAATGTGCATAGGTCTAAGCCTGTCTCGACTTATTTCGGTGGAGACTCTTAAATTAACTTCCACCCAGAAAAAAAGATTATACCCATCTACAACTAACAATTGACTATGCCTCGAATTGTCAGTTTTGTGTAAATGAGTTTCATCTAGTCTAGTGTCATACTAATACTGGGCTGTTGAAGGCTACCCGCGGGTGCATCATATAAGTCACACTCATTCCCTATTCATGATCTAGCTAGATATTACCTGGCCTCTCTCATAGTCTTTGACCCGCAGTCTGGTTCACATATGTCCGTTCTTTCAAGATTACTCTATAGGATAGCATTTTGGGCTATACATGCCTATGAATCCATTAAGACAAAATTCAACTTCACCGATTGTCAGTGTAATACATCTTCAGCAGAGTGTGGGTTAGTAAAATTACTCTTCCCCAGCTAACCAATAGCTTGTTTGCCGGATCCTGATTCACGGAGGTCTCTGATCACGTATGTTGGATTACTACCATGGTAACTCGGTTTGACCTCAAACCCATATTCTTTTATGCAATATCTATCACGTTTTTTGATATACCTTTAATGAAAGGATCTGCCAAATTCTCGGCGATTTGGATATAATTCAACATTATTACTCTATATTTTCTCATTTTCCCAAAAATGCTAATCTTTTCTTTATATGTCGCGATGACTTCATGTTATACTTTGAGTTTTTCACTTTGACAGTCGTAGTTTGATCATCACAATTCATAAGGATAGATGGTACTAGTTTGTCAACAACTGGCAAGTCATTCAAGAGTTGACAATGCCAACTTGCTTCAGCTGAAGCCGTATCTAGTGTTGTGTGTTCTACTTCAATTGTTGAACTTGTTAAGATGGCTTCCTTGAAACAGTGCCACCTCCATGCGTAAATAAATATCCGCTTGTGGCTTTGATCTCAGCAGTATCAGAAATCTAGTTCAAGCCACTACACCCTTCAAGTACAAACAGATCTTTGCTATAGTGAATACCATAGATCAATGTTCCCTTTACGTAGTGTCGTACCCTTTATTGAGAATGCAAATGTCATCTCCCAGACTGGAAACAAACTGTCTAAGTTTGCTTAAAACAAGTGTGATGTCAGCCCCTTGTTGTGCTACCTAACTACATTAGCGAGCCAACGATCTAGTTACATATGGTGTTGGCAAGGAGCACAATCAGAGTAGCCAAAGTGACTCAGAACCTTCTACACATAATGAGACTGCAGAAGTGTAGTTCCACCATTTTTATCCGTCAGCGCTTGATGTTCAGTATAACATCAGCTTCTTCAAGGTATTTTATGTCAAAACTTTGAGACAAGAAATATTGTAGACATGTTTGACCTTGATGTCGGTCCCTAATATCAGTATGTCATAAACATACAAGTAAAGCATAACTCCTTCGCACCTACCATGGCCATATAGTGTACACACGTGTTATCTTCATTAATTTTTATCAAACTTATCATGCCATTGCTTAGGTGCTTCCTTAAGGCCACTAAAATATTTTAACAACCTGCACACATGCGTTTACTTCTTGTCCATCTACTACAAAACCATCTCGTTGTCTCATATAAATTTCCTTTTTCCAACTCTCTATTTAGGAAAGATGCCTTAACGTCCATCTGATGAATGATAGGACCATATGAGACAACAAATAAAAGTAGTACTCGAATGGTGGTCAATACGGATTTGCAACCAAAAGGACGATCAATTATATCTCATTTCTGTTAGCCATGATGGATTCTATCTGTTACGAACAACTTCCTTCCAATAATCTTCATGAGGAGACAATAGCCTTCTGAAATTAAATTGGGAGTATTATCCACGAGGTAGATAATAAAATCATCACAAAAATACTTTTCTATACTCGATCTCTTGTTCCTTTCAAGAACTTCATCATTTCCTCCTTGGGGATTTCTTCATGTGTGTGTCCATAATATTCCATATGAATGTAGATTTAGGAGTTGCATCACAATCATGTATAGAAATACTAGGACATCCTTCACTAGAAAAATGTCCTAAAAATGTAGCATCCTTAGACTTCATAATTGTACCGATCTTCATATTAGGTACCTCAGATTTCACAACTAGAAATATATATCCAAAACTATGATGAGCATAGCCAAGAAAGACACAGTCCAGCGCATTTGGTCCGATATTATGCTTTTGGGGAAATGGTAAGTTCACCTTTGTCAAACAGCTCAAGTATGCAAGTAAGAGAATGTAAATTTAGTCTTCCCCCACCGTTCGTGAGGAGCAGTTTCATTGTCCTTTCTGGGAACTTTATTCAGGACAAGAAAATATGTAAATATCGCCTCCCCCGCAAGGCCTTGGATAAAACGACATAACTAACTTTACGTTAACCAAATTGGCTCGGGTGTGTTTTTTCCTTTCACAACCCCGTTTGACTGGGGGGAATGGGAGACGTCCTTTCACGAATTATATTATGTTACACACAAAAGGAACCAAACACATCACAGAAATACTATGCACCATGGTTTGACCAAACTCTATTGATATTTCTCTCAAGTTGATTCTCAACTTATGCCTTATAGATTTTAAAGTAGTGTAGAGCCTCATTTACTTCTCATATATACAGAGCAATGCATAGTGCAATCATCAATTAATGCCATGAAGTATTTTTTTCCACCTTTAGTGAACACACCATTCATTTCACATAGAGTTGAAAGTAAAAAAAAAACTTAAGTCGTGCCAAGTTTCTTTCTTCATGTGTAGGTTTGTGAGGCTTGTGAGATTGCTTAGCTTGACTAAATGCTTGGCACTTAGAGCCTTTGTCTAAGGTAAAACTCCGGATTAAATTCATCTTCCCTAGCTGCATCCCATAACCTAAATTAATGTGACAACGTGGGGAATTCCCAAATCGGTTTCATTAGCAGCAGCACATATGGTTCACAACCTCAGCTCATTAAAATATCTGATAAGCAAAGGTGGAACAGACCTCCGCACTCATAACCTTTACCAACAAAAAGCTCAATCTTAGAAACAACTAATTTATTGGATTCAAACACCAATTTGAACCCCTCTTTACATAGAATGGAACCGCTAACAAGATTCCTATTTATCGAGAGCACTCGCGGCACGTTCTTAAGCTGCACATTCTTCCCTGCAGAAAAATTCAGATCTACCATGCCAATGCCACGAACAGTAGTATGGATCCATTCCCCACCGGGATAGTGGAATCTTTGCGACCCCATAAGAACAAAACAAAGAGATGTCGCACACACATGAAAATTAGCATCGGTATCAATCCACCAATATATAGACTGACAAAACAATAGGTAAATTTTCATACCCTGATGCTCCCTATAATTATTGCAATTGGTCACGCTGATAAACTTTGAAAGATGTCCATTTTGATTCGTCCTCCCTTTGTGTTGTTTGCAGTTTGGAGCCTAATGTCCAACTTCACCGCACACAAAATAACGATTATTTGCCTTGTTTGTTTTCTTCTGCTGCTTGAAATTGGTAGTTTGAACAACTATGTTGTTTTCCTTGAAAACTCGTGGATGTTCTTTTGCACCATATTGGTGCTAGACTGAGCCGCTTTCGGCTCACTTAGAATGTGCATAATTTTCTTTGCTTCAATAAGCAATTCACATCTATGGTGTTTAAGGCTCTAGTGGCAACACTCCTCGAAGAATGAGGAAGCTTTAGCAATAATACATCCCTCCACAATTTACTAGGTAGCGTGCACTAAAGGAGATAAAAATCCTTTGCAATGCACTGTATCTCATGAGCTTGTTCAACAATATAACGGATGTCAACCATCCTATAGTCATGAAAATAGTCCATGACATACATTTCACTGTCAACATCTGTAGCACCGAAGTTATCTTGAAGTTTAACCAACAGTTTCTCGGCACTATGCATATCAATATATTCGTCAATTAACTTGTCACAAATTATGCTAATGACACATCCAACAAACAATACAGTGGTCTCGCTGAACGTTTTCTCATGCTCGGGATTAAGTGTTTCTTCATGAGTGCTACCCAACACCAATAGCCATGAGTCGCAAGGTTTACTTGGTTTGTCAGTGCATAAATACGCACCCGTGAACGGGTTTTGTTCCATACATGGAACAAAACTTTAATGCAAAACGATTCTATAATAAGGTTTTTGAATTGTTGAAATAATTAGTAGTTTTCTTATTAATTTAAGCCAAGTATTAAACATAACTGAGAAAATTTCCAAGATTTACTACCATGCGCGTATTAGACGTCCAACAAAAAGCAAGTGAAAACCTTGCACATCTAGACCAATTGCATATGTAGTAATCATTAAAGGAAATAGTAGTAGCGAAAAGAGCACGTATGAGTTGGTCGATGGTTGACCAATGTCGAAACAACGGGAGGCTTCCCACCCTTGGCAGCGGTAGCGGTAGACGAAGCATCAATATCGGATTTGATTTTGTCGTCCGACATAGCGATGGAGTTGAATGTACGTAGTTGATGAAGAAGGAATTGAGCAGTCACACCGAGACAATCCACAAAACCTTATCACTCTCTCCCGATGCAGGATAAGAGAGGCGGAGTTCCGGAGGCCTCCTCTATTGGACGACTATGCACGCGGTCGGCTGGATGGAATAGCCGGAGAGCAACACAACGAGATGGCACATCGGTGGTGTGGGAGCCCAAGGGTACAAATGACATCTAATTGTTGATGTCGGTTATGGTTTGCATATGTTTGTTTCTATAGTGCGGTTCAGATAACACGCATGGAGGAATCCCATGTTCGAGTTGGTAATAGCCCACATTTCAGAAAATTCGGAAACGGCTGATTGCTTAACGTGTCCGTTAACAATTCAAAATTATAACAAAATATAGTGCAATGTGCATGGGGCTGACTTTAGCTCGGCTCATTCACGAAAAACGACGCACGCACGCATCCACATGGCGAGGCGGTGACGGTGGAGGAGCACGCGTGAGCGACTCCTCTTTTCACACCTTAGTAAGAGGTAGAAAATGAGCTTCTATAGAAGGAGGTTCAACTAACTCTCAGCTAGTAACGTGGGAACTAAATTTAGGCCAATGTCTTATCATGCATGAATAGGCCTGTTGTGATTTCTTGAAATTTAATTGATTATGTGCCTAAAGTCGAGCAGTTGTTGCTTTTTCCGCGCTCCCTGTCGTCACCAACTCGCCGTCTCTATCTAGGTGGGGCACGAATCACGAGAAAATCGCATGGATGAAAAGTCGGTTGAAATTTGCAAAGTATCACTCGTACGAGTTAGCAAAAGCGATAAACCAAAGTGGTCTACAGAAGTAAACGTAAGTTCCACCAGAGAAAAAATTCCAATTTACCGGAGGTTGGTGTGTGACGACGAAATTTACCTGGGTTTTCCAGCAAAAATGTACTCCCTCCGTCCGGAAAAGGATGTCTTGAATTTATCCAAATACGGATGTATGTAGACATATTTTAGTGTACACATGCATCTAAATTTGGACAAATGAAAAACATCTATTTCCGAACGAAGGAAGTAAGTGTGAAGGCCCAACAAATAATTTGGCCCTATGGATTTATCAGCAAATTACCATAAAGGTCTGCAGCAAGATCGATCCGCGACGGCGGCGGTGCACGCCGGGCATGCATGCAGAGAGGAGGGGCAATGACGGCAGCTGCCGCGCAGCGCGCTCTACTGACATAACTAGATCATTGATGGCGCGCATTGCCGCACCCGTCTATTATGTTACAAATATGTTAGTAGATGGTGGAAAGAATATAAACATCGCCATTTCGAGAATAGAATGATAGGAACATATATTTGATGCACTACTTCAGCCAATTTGGTTATAACTTTACTCATAGGCCCATACATCAAAACACTTATATTTTTTTGTAGAGATGGTTGGGACAAATTAATAATTCTACCGGACATGCCCAGCTACACATTTGATTTACAGTAGACTAAGAGCACTGGATTGTTTGAAACAAATTCAAATCTTCTATATCAACTTCTCTTCTTCATCTTTTTTTTCAAGAAAATGAACCAGCGCATTCACATCTGATAGCCTCACCGCAGCAGCAGATCCATTTTCCCGCCGCCGATGATGATCATGAGCTTCTCTGATGAAGATACCTGACAACATAAGTTAAAATGTTCTCAAATATAGTGATAAAAATATTAGATAATACAATACTTACGTAAGAATTAATTGGTATATCCACGTTATGAAGGGTGGTCAAGAAGATGAGGCCGCATGCAACATAAATGCTAATTGTAATGCTTGTGTACCTACCATATTGTACTATTAGTGTGCATTCAGCCTTCATATTTGTAATTTATACATGTAAAATATGTATGTTCTACACCAGCATAAGTCAAGCCCTTTATATGCTCAACTTGGCAGATCACAAATGCTGGTCAAAACGAAATGAATTAACTGACAATGGAGCAATTCCAACTGAAGGTAAAATTAAGTACATAGTGGATGAAGAAGTCAAAAAATTCTTATGTTAATGGTACAATCATTTACAAAGTGATATGAAAAATATCCAAACAAATTGCAGTTTCCATATCTGCCAAAACACTGTAATGGGCCAGCCCAGTACCGCACACACGCATAGCGTTGGATGTTGTTTTGGGGCAGTGGCGGACCTAGAATTTTAGTAATGGGTATGCCGCACCAAAATTTGGACGGGTATTTGGGTAAAATTCCTTAACAGATTCAGTAAATATTGGTAAAATTTAGGTTCTAATATGCTATACAAGCAATAAAAGGTATGTAATAGAAATATTAAGCTGAAACGTTTCTGTATTATGGTAGTATTAACCATAATACGAATAGTGAAAACACCATACGAGTAGTTCAAAGTATGCATTAAAAATTTACAATACTAGTTGTTTGACCTCTAACAATCATAAATATATCATATACGTTTTATTGTTATTTAAGTATTTAATTTAAAAATAATATATATGAATCTATAACTAAAACAATCAGCTACTTGGATAATTATCTCAGGACGGTACGACTTGCCGGCATCATTATTCTGGTTTTCTAGACGTGGCGATGCAGCGTAGCCGCGCAACCTGTCGGTTTAGAATCGGTAGACGAACACGAGTAGAATAGGTCATACTACCTGCGTTTCTTAAAGTAAGGCGTATATTTTTAGTCAAAATTCAACAGACGTATATTTTGACCATCTTATAGACGAATATGAATATTTATGAAATTTAATTAACATACAATGAAATATATTATATGATGAGTCTATTGATATTTATTTGGTATTTGAAATTTTCATATTTTTATCTATAAATTATTCAAAGTTATTTTGTTGACTTTTGACTAAAAATATACACCTTACTTTAAGAATCAGAGGGAGTATGAGATAAAGCTGCAACGGCTGTAATTCATCAGGTTTCCTTTTTTTTCTACTACTACTACTAGGCCGCACTCGCACGGAATGAACAGCTCTAAGATACACAGCTTTTGCATGCAATCGATCGGTTCTTTTGTGTTTCTACTACTACTGGTAGACGTAACGGCCAGACTGCAGGGTATGCCGCGGCATACCGGGCATACCCTGTAGGTCCGCCACTGTTTTGGGGGATCAGCCCCCGCCAACGGACTGCGTTCAGCAACGAGCACATACCACTCGAACCCAAAACCCGGGCGTTGAGTTGAGGAAGGCTCGCCCTTATAAGCAGGTGAGTGGCCTCCTCAACTAGCGAGTGGGACTAAAGCATGGTCACGCATCCAGCTTCTCGGAGGCGTGACAATCTCCCCCCCCCCCCCTCGGGGCCGAGAGACGCCAGCTCTGATACCACTGTAATGGGCCAGCCCAGTACCGCACACACGCATAGCGTTGGATGTTGTTTTGGGGATCAGCCCCCGCCAACGGACTGCGTTCAGCAACGAGCCCATACCACTCGAACCCAAAACCCGGGCGTTGAGTTGAGGAAGGCTCGCCCTTATAAGCAGGTGAGTGGCCTCCTCAACTAGCGAGGTGGGACTAAAGCATGGTCACGCATCCAGCTTCTCGGAGGCGTGACAAACACATTTCATTTATATATTTCACATATTAATTAGAGAGTGACGTGAAACACTTCAGAAATAATATTAGAACGGAAGACTACCGACAGAAAGCTAATAAGAAATGATACAAATGGAGAGAAGCCATACCATAATGTGATTTCTCTTAATAGTTTCTTCATTTTATTACCAGAAAACAACACAGATCGTTCTATATTCAGCTCCACTATTGAATAAAGAGTGTTGCATCGGCTCAGGGTAAGATTAACCATAGACAAATTTATCTTATAGCTCTAGTATAGTGTTTGCAGCCTCAATGTCTTTCGTTACCATTCCTAGTTCATTTATGGGAAAGGTAACCTGGAAAGGCAACTCATCAGCTACAAACATATATGGCTGCTTGCCCATAAAAGAATAAACACCGAAAAATTACATGGTATGGTCAATGCCTGTAGCCATCTCACCATCACATTACAGGTGAGGACGTGAGGTAATAGCCCAAAAATAATCGGTGTCATAGAGATAGGCTTGCTCATAAAAATAATCGGTGCCCAAAAATAATGTCTGTCAGAAATTTGGATGCGTGATAGAGCTTCTCTTGGCTCAGTTATAATTTTGCTCGTATAGTGCAGACTCCAAAATAAGAATTCTCACATTGAAGGTTTGTTCAGTGATTTTTTTTCTTAAATAACATTTCGTATTTCTGTCAAGAGTTAATAGCAACAGCGGTCACACAACTCGTCGTCGATGTGCACTTAAGTCACACTTCTCCAGAATGTGATTATTTGGTCACACAACTCGACAAGTGCGTGCACGCAGGTCACTGGGCCCACTTGTCAGTCCGTTTGGACGGTAAATTTTCAGAAAACCCCCTGGAGTAATATTAATTTTACAAAACGGTCCTTCTAATTTTACAAGATGGTCCTCCTAATTTTACAAAATGGTCCTTCTAATTTTACAAAATGGTCCTCCATGGGGACCATTTTGTAAAATTAATATTACTCCAGGAGGTTTTCTGAAAATTTACCGTCCAAAACGGACTGACAAGTGGGGCCAGTGACCTGCGTGCACGCACTTGTCGAGTTGTGTGACCAAATAATCACATTCTGGAGAAGTGTGACTTAAGTGCACATCGACGACGAGTTGTGTGACCGCGGATGCCATTAACTCTTCTGTCAATGTAGCTGCATATCTGAAAGTGTCCATCTGGCCTACAATAATCTAGCATGAATGTTATGAAAATATTGACATATTGAGTAGAGCTCCCTATCATTTGGCATGTCCTGTAATGGCATCGCCGTCTAATTATTTCCATAGATATACTTCCTATAGATCAACCAATTCAGTAGCAGTGAAATCAAAGCCACGGTAAACATGAATAAACAATATATAATATGTTTAACTTTGTATCCGAAGAGTCTAAAATTCCATGAGAAAATTCTTAGCACAACCAAGAACAGAATCTCACCTTACTAAGTGACAAACTTTCACGATTCATCCACGTTAGACTAAATTTTACATCTTGGATAGGTTGGTTCAGTAGCATAGTATTGTATCCGAAGAGTCTAAAATTCCATGAGAAAATTCTTAGCACAACCAAGAACAGAATCTCACCTTACTAAGTGCCAAACTTTCACGATTCATCCACGCTAGACTAAATTTTACGTCTTGGATAGGTTGGTTCAGTAGCATAGTAGCGCAGGTGACTAAAACAATCCTCATGAAACCAATATTCTACCCCGATTCGTGAACCAGCCAAACAAATGAGTACCATGCCGCTGCCTCCAAGAGATGGTGTGGAGTTCCTACAAACAAGCGATTCGTATCCTCCTTAAATTATTGTAGCACAACCTGCCCGTCTGCTAAGTGATTACAAAAATTGAATCCAAACAGGAATAGTTCCTGGATGTGAGCACTCAAGAGGAATCCCCATGTGGAGTTGAACAGGCGAGAGAACCGTTGCAGAGGATCTCACCAGCAGAAGTTGCAGCCGAGGAAGATGCGTTGCAGAGGATGAGATGAGCAGTAGTTTTGGCGGAGGTAGAGGCGCGGGTGGCAATGAAGGAACCCAGGCGGTGTCGCGGCAGAGATTATCCCTGGGTGATGTTGCGAACCCGCCAACAGCACGAGAGAGCAGCATGCGCTGGTGCACTTCTCCACGACCACCTGCCCTCCTCCCGCCTCCTTGTCATCTCCACGGCCGTCATGCGCCGCCGTCGTCGTCTCTGACGACGAGAAGGTCCAGACGAAGGATAAGCATATTCCGGGAAATTTGCGGGGACTGTGTGGGGAACGACGCATGTAGGGTTTGCGAGAGAGATGCGAAATCGGGGCGGAAACTGGAAATCGAGCAAGAGTCAGGCGATCAGCCGTGGAATGCGAGGAACACCTAGCTGCAATCGCGACCGTCCGCCCGGGATCGGACGCCAAACAGTACAAGTGAACGAGAGGCTTTCCATTTGACGCCCAGAGTAGCGGCTGCAGGGACATTTGGCCCAGGAGCAGCCCACGCGGGAGACGACCGTGATTAGGCCAGACGTGCCATCAGACGGCTATAATCGCTAATGACGTACCAATCAGACGGTCCAAGATGCTGATGCGCTCAGATTGCTTCCTCTTGTGCCAGTTTTAATGTCCCTAATTAGAAGCAACAATGCCGTTAAGCTTACCATACTTACCTGAACGTAGCCGTTGGTGTTGCCATTTCCGACTCCCCCTCCATGCATGGTGCATCCATTGCGTATATAAGGCGCCCACAAGATCTCCTCCGAAATCTTCCAAAGATCCACGAAATCCCAGAAACTCACACAAGGATCTAACGCTAGATCGTGATCGATCATTTCGGCGATGGCCGGCAACGTGGAAATGCAGGATGAAGACATGGAAGGCGGCGGCAACTATCCGAAGCGGTGCGCGGCGTGCAAGTACCTGCGGCGGCGCTGCGCCCCCGACTGCGTGCTCGCCCCCGACTGCGTGCTCGCCCCCTACTTTCCGGCGTCGCACCCCCACCGCTACGCCTGCGTACACCGGGTCTTCGGTGCCAGCAACGTCGCCAGGCTGCTCCAGGTACGTATATATACTGATCCGCCATTGACAAACCATCAGCCAGTTTAGTTATTACGTTTGATAGAGCTGGATAGTACTTGCATGGTTGAAGATTTACATTGGTAATGACATTCTGCAGTGCTTGCCGGTTGAGGAGAGAGGGCAGGCGGCGGAGACGTTGGCCATGGAGGCGCAGTGGCGGGTGGGGGACCCGGTGTACGGATGCACCGGGATCATCAACCGGCTGCAGGACGAGATCCTCGCCGCACAGTGCGAGCTCGCTAGGACTCGGGCGCAGCTCGACATCGCCGTCGCGCACGGCGCGCAGCTGCAGCAGCAGGCTCCTGTTCTTCTTGCTCCGCGGCCGCGTTCGCCGCAACGGGCCGGCGGCCAGCACCGCGTCGCCGTCGCGAAGAGGCAGGAGGAGGCGCCGTTTCTTGACCCGGACGAGTTCCTCGATCTTGATGGATTTTGAGCTTTGATCGATCGAGTCGAGTGCGTACACGTAGGCGCATGCAAGCATTGCTTGCTCTGATCACTGATGGTGTCATTGGAGGTTTTCACCACAGAAGTTAATGACTGTTGAAGGAAATGAATAATGTAGTGTTACAATTTGTAGTGTTGAATGTGGGGTGCGTACGTGTGTATCAACATTTCAAACCATTTATTAGAATGAACGTAAAATTTCTTAGCTAAATCTGTCACTCCATACCAAATTTGTCGTCCTGGCACTCCTTAATTATGTTATGGAGGATTTATGTATCTGGTCTGGTGGTATCAGGTACAGAAGATCGAATACACTTACTAAAAAAGGTGCAAATAAATTTCGAAAAAAGGACATATGTACAGCATACGTTTTTTTTGAAACGCAGCATACATTTATTATGCAAAGCAAAAAAAAAAGTTTGAACCATGCAAGAGGGCTGCATGTAATCTTCTCTATCTAAATAGGGGATCCCCACTAGCTGATTTTCTAGCCTTCTCCTGCCTCCACGTCATCTTTTAATCCCGTCGCGTAACATTGTCGCGTGTCCCTGCCGCTTCGTCCGCTACGACTTCCCCTCCCATATACCCCAGTAGTGGGGGAAACGAATCGTCCGAGTTGTAAATTAATGGCGGGGCAGGCGACCGGATCCCGGACGCCTTTCTATTCTTCTCTGCCGATGTCATTTGTGCCCGACCGTCCTCATTCTACCTCGCCGCCTTTGTTCTCCCTGCCCTAGGTGACGAGAAGGAGATCACCAACACAGATCCGATCGCCCTCTGCCCCTCGACCAGATTGTATCCGCCGCCGCCCGGCATTAGGGTTTCTCATGTGGCATGGATACTTTGTGTCTTCATTGTTCTTGGTGGGAATTTCTTGCCGTGTCTGGGTTCCGTTGGATTGGTTAGTTCATCAGCTCCTGCCAAATCACGGCCTTCACATAGCTGGTAAGTTTCGACAGAGTTGGACATCTGGGCTCAATTTATTTTTCCGTACCTCTTGATTTTGTTGCAATTTATGGTGTGCGTTCCTGGTGCTATCGATTTGCTCGCAGGAGATACAGTTTGCGGACAAGAAAATTTCACATGGGTGCCACCTGTCTTGGTAAATGTATTCATCCTTTTTTCTTACAAGGCTCCTACTGGAATTCTAGATATTCCTGACAATGAATCGGGCTAGCTTTGTATTATGACATTTGTTACTACCGGTGCCATTTCGGTACATATATTTTTTGTATCGAAGTCTATTTAGTTTTCTACCTTGATCGGTAAAGTCTGCACCTGCAACACGAGTAGGCTATGAGTTTCTGAATTTTGATCTTCTGCATGCAGAGAGTAAAAGCCTGTTCTATTTGTCAGGGTTCGGGAAATAGGGATTGGTGCTTAGCTGGTGCCGAGAAAATATATCCGTGACATAATCTGAAGAGGAGTGAACTGGTTTTCATCTAAAGAATGGCAAACGATCATATGAAGATGTTCCAATGGAAGTTGTGATAATAGGTGAAGAAAGTAATATATCCGTGACATAATCTGAAGAGGAGTGAACTGGGTTCATCTAAAGAATGGCAAACGATCATGTGAAGATGTTCCAATGGAGGTTGTGATAATAGGTGAAGGAAGTTCTACCTACTTTAAACATGTAATCTGAATTTATTTTCATATATATCCCGAGGTTCAGGGTACTTCTCTTCTACCATGTCCTTTTCACATCTTAGCTCACTCTTAGTGGTTTAGTGCTCTGATCATAAAAATATCACGCGGTTCCCATTTTCTTAGATTATCCTGATTCATCCTAAAGCGGCCATCAAAGATAGTACAACGTAGTGTGAGCTTCTATCTACTGTGTACATGACTACATGTGTGTTCACTGCCATAATCCCATATACAATATGACAGCCTCAGTACGTTCAAGATTGGACTCCGCAATCCCATTAAATATATCGAAAAATGATGGTGAGAATCGGTTTTACTTGAGTCAGGTATGCGAGACTTTGACTAGACACATTCATCTTCTATTCCTTTTGCTTGGTATTATCTTTAATATTTGAATTTAAGTTGGGTTTGTTGCTTTAAAACTGTTTGTGCTGGTTGCCGAATCAATGCATTGCAACATGAAATTTCAATTCGTACTATCGACTATGTGTGATTAGATATGCAGAACCATACATGTCCAAACCGCTGAAAATTAAATGCCTTTGACACAAATGTTTTCTAATACTCTGAAAATGGGAAGAAAAAAATCTCGAAAAAAAAGGAGAAGCAAACGCTAACATCATTTTATATCATCGAAAGCTTCTCTTTTCAACAGATTTTTTCAGCACTGAGGACTGCGATCCACGACAAATGTCTCAATTCATTTATCATTTGTTTTTCATTTTTGGGCATAAGTTTCAGGTATGCTATGTACTATACAAACTGATTACGCTTACATCTTCAAAGAATACTTACTTTGACTAGATTACATTCATCTCTATTCCTTTTGCCTGATTTTTCTTTAATATTTGAATTTTAAATTGGGTTTGTTGCTTTAAAACTGTTTGTGCTGAACTGCTGACTGCTGAAGCAATGCATTGCAGCCCGACATTTCAATTTGTAATATCAACTATGTGTTATTAGATATGCAGAACCATATCCAAACCATTGAAAATTGAATGCCTTTGACACAAATGTTTTCTTTAAAGGTTCCAATGATGAAGGAGAGGAACCCAGGGGAGTTGTTGTCTGAGAATGTAGCAAAAAACCAGCATTACATCTGCACATGCTTTTTTCTTTGCTGAGGACCATATTTTATAGTTGATCAAAGTTAGTTCAGATCTTTTGACCCCGCACTTAGCTGGTTTTCATGGCCATGCTTCATTTTGAAATATAGCAGAAGTAGGTTCTTTAGACTATCTGAAGAGGTAAACTCTTGGGTTTGCCGTCTACTTCTAATTTGTGGACGGGCAAGTATTATGCTATTATGTTGGCGTTTGTTTACAAGCTGTAGCTCCACAATGTAGTATTTGCATGAAGTTCAGTTTTGCCAAATTTGTAATTTCATTGCATCTAATATAAAAGTGCCTATTTCTTTTAACCACGCTATCCCGCAGCAACGCGCGGGGAATCATCTAGTATATAAGAAGGAAGAAGTTGTGGCCAGGAAAGACCTTAGTACAGCGACCCAAAACACTAACACGACCCGCAACGACCTACAGCAAGGAGAAAACAAAAAACAACAACAAAGAACAGCGACCAAAGGCACTACAGGCCACTACTGAAAGGATAAGCGGCCTTTGCTGACTGCCGCCCATTGGAGTGCCTCAGATTTGATGTTCTCGATCAAAGTTTGCATTGGTTTGGACTTTGGACACTTTGTCGAACACCCTTTTGTTTCTCTCGCACCAGACCGTCCAGGTAACCAACATGAAGATGGCGAGGAATTTTTTCCGATCAACCCCTTGAAGTCTTTTCTCATTGTTTAACCACCATCTGTTTAACGAGGCGCTCGCCCGTGGTTTGGTGCGGTTTAGACCGGCCCATTCCAAGGCAGTGCACCAAAGAATGTTGACGACCGCGCAACCCATGAACAAGTACTTGACGGTCTCATTCTCCGTGTTGCAGAAGACGCACTTCGGATTATGGGGGAGACCTCTCTTAATCAACCGATCTGCTGTCCAAACACGCCTTCTGAACAACAACCACGCGAAGAACTTGATCTTGAGCGGAGCGCTGGACTCCCAAATTGCCTTGGCGGCCTCACAATCCGTGTTAGTGGCGAACTGGGCAGCATAGACGGACTTTGCCGTGTAGATGCCGTTGGACTCCCAAGTCCAAGTCCAGACGTCCTTGGAGCCAGGATTTAAGATAATCGACCTTGTTTCTTCCCAAAGAGCGACCGCCTGCAAGAAAGTTTGGATGGTTATCGACTTCTTGATGTCTTTGATCCAGTTGCACTCCGAAAGGCCTTCCGCAACCGTTCTAGTTGCTCTGATCATGGGATTCACGGCGTGAAAAACCTCCGGAGCTATGTTCTCCACCGAGCGACCCAAAACCCACTTATCCAACCAGAAAAAGGTCTTTTCTCCATCTCCTAGTTCCACCCGGGCTGCAGCATTGAACAGGTGTCTAATTTTCTCATCAACCGGTGCCATCAAAGGACTCCAAGGCTTGTCAGCTGTTCTAGCATTCCAAGCCCAGCTCACTTGTAGTGCGGAGTACATGATCTCAAGATCCATGATACCAAGCCCCCCTTTAGGCTTTGGTCTGCACACCGAGGGCCAAGCGACCAAGCAATGACCTCCGCTGACCGTCTCTGTTCCCTTCCACAAAAACGCCCTGCGAATTTTATCAGTTGCTTTGAAGAACCACGGTGGGGGGTTTAGCGACATGAGGTGAAAGATTGTCATTGCCGACAACACAGATTGAACTAGAATTAGCCTTCCCCCTTGCGACAGCATGTGAGTTTTCCAGGCAGCGAGCCTGCTCTTGATCTTATCTAGCAAGGCTTGGAAATCTTCTTTCCGGGCTTTTCTGAAGTGAAGCGGAAGTCCCAAATATTTGATGGGTAGAGGGTCTACCTTGCAGGCGAGAATTGCACTGATTTCAGCCACTCTATCCGGGTCACACGTGATAGGAGTGATGCTGCAGCAAAATTATTTTAAATCCCGTGAAAAATATAATGAAATATAATTACTTCAAACAGGTCTAAAGGATCGAGAGCCCACTAACGCTAGGGCAGGTAAAAAGTATCCTCCTTGTTCCACCTGAACTTAATAGATTATTCCGTTCCACGGGAATTCTCCTTCCCGACGTCAATGGTCTTTCAAATCTCCTTCCCGACGTTAATGGTGGTGTTTGAAGATTAAACTTTTGTAGGTATGGTCCTTCATATCTTTCCTCGCCAGATCAATTTTGGATAATTTCTCATGGTTGCCGCGACGAGGATTGTCCTCGCAATTTTTGTCCCGGATGCTACGTCCTCGATAATGATGATCCATGCTCTCGTCTCCCAGCGACGTCGACCATGTTGTTCGGTTGTTTTTCCCTGAAATACTGGTGTTGGTTCTCTTACCGATGTTGGTTGATTACTTTAATACTACATGCGTGCATGTAGTTTTGGCATTGTGGCTCAAAATTTGAATTATGGGAGAACCCTCGTTGGTATTTAGAGGCCAGTGGTTTGATATCAACATCATGATTCTACGGCTACCTTCAGAAAAGTAAAGGATTGTGTCATGAAAGAAGAAAGAGGTTGAAGATCTCGAAGATTTGCTTGTTTCTTTTAGACTTTATTTTGTAACGCTGTAGTCAGCTCATGTATCTCTACCATGTACTTTTCACTGCTATAAATATATCGTGGTATTGATTGTAAAAAAAAACTTTCATCAGCCACCGGTAATTATGACTACAAATCAAAAGGGCACGCTCGCAAAAGTATGGATGTCTGAAATGCTTAGTTCTTTTCTTGGAATTTAATGTGAGAAGGGAATATGTTTTTGACTGACAAATGGCAAGAATAAGAGGAGAACAGGTGTAAAAAAGGTGATGGAGTCGACAATCAAGCATGCATGTATCTCAATGAAAAGAATAGAAAAGAAAACAAAAGCTCTAGATAAGGCATGAAAACGATTGTGGCAGTTTTTTCTAAATGGAAAATTCCTGATTTTCCTTATTTGTCTGTGAATCGGATTGTCACGTGAAATGAACGGCACATGTTTTAGCTAGAATGTTTGAAGTTTCTGGTTTTGTTATTTTCCACAATGTAGCTCTTGGGTGATAATGTATCCAGGAGAGATACTCTGTAATGATTTGAGTTAATCAAATGTGCCGTATTTTCTCTCCAAAAAAGGGTTGTGAAGATACATCATCATCACTGTTCCACAAGGATAGCGTCTACTCATCTATATCATCATCATGATCATCAACATCATCATCATTAGAGAAGAGTGGCTGGTTCGGATCGAAACAACTTCAAACCTGTGTTAACCGGAAAAAAAAACCTGTGTTAACCGCATTATCCTGTTGAAACGCAACCACAAGGACAATAAGCATTTTCTTAAGTTTTCAAAAAAAATGCTGCAAAACAAAGGCATTGTTGTTCCACACAATTATAGCAACATTAACATTTTTCGCGTCTAAAATAATCAAAATTTCGCCTTACACGTATCAGCCAAGATCTATGTATGAAGATACATACGATAGGTTAGATCTATATTCATACCGACACTGTGTAGCGGAATTAGTTGTTGATGAACCCTGTTGAAAATCCTCACGGCTGAGCCTACTAGCGGTGAGGATGTCGCCGATTCTCGATTCCCATTCGAGTAAGAATCAAATGTATGATCCCTCCCAGAGCTCACACGCATGCGTCTCCTACAGTCCAACAGAACTTCGTCGTCCAGGACGATTGATCAACTGGTGTATGTAAGGTTAATATATCAACACAGGGTAGAGAGAAAATAGATTGTTGGAAGGACACCTCGAAGCCAACAATCCAATTGGTGTGGTGAGGAGGGGCTGCTCTACATAATATATATGTGGTGGGGGGGCGGGGGTCCTCTCACAGGCGCCACCATGTGCTGACTCCGGATGCGGCACGAGGTCGCTAGTTCCTCTCAAACCTCCGCGGGACAACATCCGATGGCATGCCCAAGGCGATGCGCGCTTCCAGCGGTGGTGACGAAGGCGTTTTGGGACAGTACTCTCATCAGTAGTGGCGCCATCGACTTCCTCCGACGTGTAGGCCCTCTCCCGCCGGTGGAACTCCATCTCCAGCAGCTAGCTCCACACCTGGAGCTTGGTCGGCGACGCAAATGGCAGATGTCGGAGTGAGGCTTCGTGGGACTGCTGGAGGTCGCGGACGTCGATGAGGAGGTGCCTAGGAGCTTCGCGACGTCGTTGCGTTCCGAGGAAGGCAAAAGGGAATACGGGGGTGCACCCATGGCGACAAACGGAGGCATGTGGGGTCGATTGCTGTACAGAAACATAGAGAACGACGAGGCAGTGTTCCCAGACATGATGGAGAGGTTCGGGGTGGCGAGGGTGGTAGTCGGCCTCAGAGCTCCGGAGCACGCAGCCATGGCAGAAGATGGTAAGGCGAGGAGGTATCGGCGACGCTGGGGAGGGGAAACAATAGAGGATCTAGGTCTACCTCCTAGACATAATATAAAGGTGGGAGAGGAGCTGTATTGCACGGGGCGACACGGCAGGGCACGAGCGCCAGGACGCACTCCCAGAGATGTTGGCGCCCGAGCCGTGGCCGCGTGCTCAACATGGCCCGCGCACGCTGGAGCGGGGGGCAGATAGGTCGGCGCCGTGGCGGAGCGCGTGCTCAGCTGATTGCCTACCTCACGCGCGTCAGAGATAGTCAGGAGGAGGAAAAGAGGGGGAAAAAGATGGGGGACTGACAGGTGGGCCCCACGTCCACCTCAGCTCCTCCTCCACGTGAGCTGTCAACTAGGCCCTTACAAATAGGTCCCACCAATCAGTGCAGCTATAAAATGTAACGCGATATCCCAGAACTGGTAAATTTGAGAAAAAATACAAAAAATGGCCAATTATGGTAGTTTCTTTTTGTAATTTACTCTGCCATGGATGCAACGGGTTAGAAGAAATATTCGAATCGTGATATTAATACTAGTTGATTTTAAATGGGCTACGAACGGGGTTCAACAACATTTATCGCAGCTAAAAAAAATCCAACATTTGCTTTAAATCTGGACTTTTGTGTATCCATGCCGGAAAAATAATCTCAGACTTATTGCACCTTCTAAAGATACTTGTGCTAAGCTCGTGCGCAGCACAAGCTCCGGTGCACAGGATACGCTCGTGTGCACTCTATGCAACTGTAAACATTCTCGTACCAGAAGACGACAGTCGCAGTTTCACCTACACCCTCAAATAATTTCTTATTGCTTGCTCAGTTTACTATCCTACAGAACCAGAAAGTGAAAACCCTAAAGCCACAAAGGATGTAATATGCCTACAATGTATGTCCTAACTACATCAAATTTATTTGCATAAAATGTGATATTCCCGTAGTGCAAGTGATTGTCCCCGGACTGATTTATATCAACCTGCATCAAGGTGAAGCCCCAGAATGATTAGCAGCAACCGTTGCACTTGACCCGTCGCTGCATACAAAGCTTCTAGTGGCAGAGGCATTGACCTCTGGGTGGGTTTTGCCCTGAATCTCCTGTAGAAATAATTTGAAGCTACACACCCATCGGAGAGGCAGTAATAGGTCTCCCCCTTCTTTGGCTGACCTATGTCTATTTACACTAGATAATTGGCCGCATTTTTAGCCCTGCCCACCTTCCTCTTCATCTGCGTTATAGACATATAAATTGTTAGGTGGTTGGATCAACACTAACACAGACCATTGTTTAGTAACTATGAGTGGAGACTTACCTCGGCGTGATGATCTCCAACAAGGCTTGAAATAGGCCTGCAGAGGTCTTACAGGAACAGGAATGAATTTCCCCAAATAAGCCAAAGGCCAGCTGGAAACGTCAGAGGGAGAAAAGGAAGGTTAAAATTCACCAAATGCCCATAATGCCATAATGGGATTGCAGAGAAAAATGAAGGACAAATGATATCAAAATTCATAAATACCTATATGGCAACATTAACCACATAATAAGATCTTAAAAATGAATCGATAAAGTACTACTTGCAAAACTTGCATAATGGATAAATTTTGAAGTATATATACCTTACGATGCCAATAGCAACTGAAACTAACCATAGTCTCCAGTTCAGTCTCACAATTTTGAAGAACTTCCCCAGGAATTCAACTATTAGTATCTGCCAAAGGCGAGAGCAACTTTATCAGCATTTCATGGACCAAGATGGTCGGAAATTAAGTGGAAGAACCATCTATGTCTTGTTACCTGCAATACGGTAGTTACACAAACTATCCCCATGAAGAGGTGGTTCTTTGTCACTCCTTTGAAGACATTCCTTTCCTCTGGCTTGCGGGCATTTAACTCATTGAAGATCTGGTATAAACATCAAGTTTTTCAGAGAACTTTGTTCAAAACTACATTATCCTAATATTGGTAAGTATGCTGTGAAGCAAATTCTTGATCATCATCTTTTTTGGTGAACGTAGGTTTATATAGTTTGAATCGTAACACGCAGAGATGGTTTACTTCAAACAAGTGGGGGTACGGCGAATTTGACAAGTTCGCGCAATTATGTACAGTCAAGGTCCTAAAATTGGCATCAGATTGCTTAGTCACTGTGATTGAAACTAATTTTCAAACAATTATCTAGACTGGCAAATTAACGATACAATAGCAGCAGAAGCAATGCTCAAAAGGAAGCTAGCACTTGTTGATAATTAATCAATAATATTCGGCATTTTCACCAGATGAAGCAATGTTCTGGGCTTCCAGATTTGTCGGGCTTCAAGAAAGACAAGAACATAACTAGGCAACTACAGTGGTACTCAAGTAGCAATTGAACTAGCTGATTTTAAGAAAGCCAGTACAGGTTGGTAAAGGCGGTAACTGATTGGTCGAACAAACTTTTTGATACAGAATCATCGTTTCATGCATCACCTAAACTAAGAATTCACAAACATATGTGCACACGGGGCAGTTTGTTTCAGACAATAAACCACTGCCACTACTGTAAACAGGAAAAAAAAATCTATCAGATGCCAATATTGATCTTTCTAAAGATCAACCATCAGAATTTAACGTAACATTCTGTTATATTATAGAATCAGACAACAGGCAACTAACCTGGCAAAATACAAAGGTGTTGAAGATAAATGTGTTCTTCATTTTCTCAGCGTTATCTCGACTTTCATTCTCCAACCGCAGAATCTTTGTTCCAGAGAAATTGAAGATAAGAAGGATTGCTATTTGGTAAATGGCCTGCACAAAAATCGATATAAATCAGAACATAAGAATCTGAAATAACAACTTTATGCTGTGGGAATACATGTGAGACACAAATTCAACCTGGACAAACAAGTTCCGCCACATAATATTGGTCACAAGGGGTTCCCTGAAGCAGAAAACAGGGGAAAATGTTGTAAATTATGTAGAGAACAGTTAAATACATTTATGAAACATGTGGGTACTATTAATACATGCCTTCGACCAACAGGTTGTCTCTTCATAAGGTTGTCTGTTGGTGGTTCAGTTGCTAAAGCAAGAGCCCCCAGCGTATCCATGATAAGGTTCACCCAGAGAAGCTGCAAATTAAAAAGGAACATAGTGCATGAGAGCTTGGCATATAAGTATTCGTACTTACAATTAAGATTTCAGCACATCTTTTATACACAAACAAAGAGGCAATGGCAATAATGAAAATATTAGCCATTAAAAAAAATTAAAAGGAAAAGACCCAACCTCAACAGCATTTAGAGGCACGTCACCAGATGACACGGCTGCAATAACATTAATCACGAGTGCGGCAACATTAACAGTAAGCTGGAACTGGATGAATTTTTGAATATTAGCATAGACAGAGCGTCCCCAGCGAACAACCTATAAGAGAAAAGAGGTAAAAGGTGTAAATGTACAAAATCTCAAGTAGGAAAAAGATTGGCCAACCAGAATTCGAGCCTAAGCACAATCTACAAAGGATTTTGCATATACACTATACAAGTCTTAACGTGTCAAAGCAGAATGAGCAACATATATGAACATGTATGGGAATGTGTCAACTGATGGATTTTGCGTCTACACTATGCTTCTCTGTGAACTGAACCGTACTGTGCCAACTGATGGATTTTTTTTCAGTGAAACTGATAGCAATTGGCAGAAAGCATGATACCACAGACTGACGGGTTACTTTGATAGTATCCCATCAAAGCGCCATACCAATTTGTTATAGAAGAAAATCTCCATGCTGATTGCTGAGTACAGTTATCCTTCATTAGAAAGATTGCTTCCAATAAAATTGTCAAAATCACTAACCTTGACAACAGATGTGAAGTCATCATCCAAGATTATAATGTCAGAGCTTTCTTTAGCAACTTCAGTCCCTGATATCCCCATTGAAAGACCTATATCAGCCTATACAACAAATCAAACATTAGATAAAACATAAAAGAATAAAACACTATGCGCTGAAACATAAAATAAATGACCACTAATAGCTTATCATGAGTTACACATGACACCTCATGCAATGCAGGAGCGTCATTTGTGCCATCACCAGTGACAGCTACAACATGGCCTTTCCTTTTCAAAGCTTGGACAAGCAAAAGTTTGTCATTTGGAGATGACCTTCCCATGACCTGAAATTCAAAGTTAATTACTTGTGAAACAATAAGAAGAATGTCAGGAACTTCACTAAAAAGGAGTGGCCGAGGAGGATAAGAAAGCTAGCACAATTTGTAAGCAAAGTCTGTGCAAAAGAGTTCACCAATTTTAATAATAAACATCCTTGTTTTAGAACCAATTAAGTTTATTACTTTAGCACAGTATGACATATATACACAAGGGACACAAGAAGAGAGAGTTACAGTTATCTTATCAGCAATCTCTCCTCTTGCAGTTTCAGACATCTCGCGGAAGACTTTTCCCTCTATTACAAACGGCTCTGAAGTAACACCATTTGCATCTAGTATTCCGCATTCCAAAGCTATTGCCTTAGCTGTTTCAATGTTATCTCCTGTGACCATGCGCACCTACATGTATGAACATGTCAAATAATAAAAACAAAACAAGTGCTACCACTTATAATGGAGAAATTGAAAAAGAATATATATCCATTTAAGTGAAAGAAAAACTTAAACAGACTATTTTTGTTTTGTAAGGATTGAACAAAGTAACTAACCAACAAGCTCAACTTTTCAAGAAGTCAGATGTTCAATCAATAGGACACAAACAACTGAATATCCACACAAGGAAAACAAATAACAAAATAAAGTATATGAATAGCACTATTGCATAAGAAGTGGCAAAAATTGACAAATTGTTGCTAGAAATCCTGCGAGTTACAGACATGATTAGCCAACCATACGAGAATTACAAACCTAGAACTAATTGATAACATGAGAAGTACGAGGGTAAATTAAGCTTAACAGTACTGTAGATTAGTGGTAAAAGATTCCCAGAAAGAGAACAAGGAAAAATAAGCACAGGAGTAAGACAAACCTTTACGCCAGCATCTCTGCATAATTGTACAGCATTCCTCACTCCTGGGCGACACGGATCCTATAGAGGAGAAGAAACTTTGTATAGCACGAGTAATAGATGAATGTTGTCATGAAGCTATGCAATATGACTGGAGGGAAGATATTATGCTTATGAATTATGATGTGTCGTATAAATAAAAGACGATGAATCGTTTGGAGATAACTACGGTGCAATAGTGATATATTTCATGTTTTAGCAGAGCCAGAAAGCATGGATAGTTTGTTTCTTGAGGGAAAACAGTGGGAGAGTTTCCCACTGCAGTACAAAGGGCGTACCCAGTGCTGAAAACTCCCACACATTGTGGGGTCTGGGGAAGGGAATTTCTAGGCAGTCTTTCCCCTGTTTTTTATGCAAGGAGGCTGATTCGAACCCAGGACCTCCAGGACACAAGTTACATAATACAAAAGGGATTAAAAAAGATCAAAGAAAATAATGTTGTGACTCTAGCCAATCTCTATACTGTTTGGCATATTTATTTTCAATCTATGGCCAACCAGGCCAATTCATGTAAGAAGATTGCCTTCCAGTCATTAAAGGTTGGCCTCTGATCCTCGACGATTTTATAATTCCTAATAATAACCTCCATGAAGAAAGGAACACTCTCTTTTTCTTTGATATCATGGGTAGGTTGTGAACATGAAAAGAATCAAAATATGACTCATCAGATTAGCCATATACTATCTGTTTATCTGAGTACACATGTAGCTGCAAATGGACGCATCAGGGCAACATAGATTTTAGAGTAACAGATTATCCTATGTTCCCAACACAGGCACTAAAGAGCATGGAATAGAACACTATACACAGGGCTATGCATCTGAAGTGACAGTCGATATTTGTGTCAAAACTCAAATTGCAGATACAATCAATCTGAAAGTGAGTCTACCGAGCAACAGGGACCAACCTTTATACCCACGATACCAAGCAGAGTCAGGTCTTCCTCAGGTAACTTCCAATCAGCTATGTTTTCCTTCGGAATCATTTCTACCTCACAATGACAATATGCAAAAGCAACACATCTTAGTGAACTCTTTGCCATGTCTTCGATCGTTTTCATGTATTCATTATGCTGCAAACATTTCAAAGTTTTAAGAACGCGTCAGGAATAAAGCAGGTGGCAAGTTATGAATGTCAGTTACCTTCTGAGCACCCATTGGCTGAACTGAACCATCCAGAGAAAGCCAACTTTTGCAAGATGATAGCACTAGCTCAGCTGCACCTTTCCAATGGATGTGGACCCCAGTATCTGACTGAAATTACAGTAACCAAACATCACTGAGGTAACATGAACCAAAACAGGGATACGAAACAAAAGAACACACATGATACATAAATCAAATTATAGATCTTTGTATATTAGAAGGCATGAGGGCCAAGAACTCTTCTGATGCTACAATCAGAAGAAATGCTCAATGGCATCCAATGCTCGTAATTCCAGAACTAACTTGCCAGTGATTCATCTATTTCACCAATGGATTTAGATACAAAAATGTGCTTACTACCTGTACTGCAACACCGCCACGTTTCTTCTCCGAGTTAAATGGAAATACATGAAGAACTGGAGATTTTAACCGCACTTCAGTGAAATCCATCCCTATCTGCGCAAGGTGGAAGGCCTAAGTCAACAAAAGAAGCTTAAAGTAAATATCAAGTATGAAGCAAAATCAGTGTACCTTAAGGCCCCAAGAAAGAACGGCTTTTTCAGTTGGTGAACCTGTAACATCAGCAGCTCCCCCATCCTGTGCAGCGAAAAAGAACAGATGAAAATGTGTGGAAACAACATAGGAACTCATATATGGAAGTGACATGGATGACACGTAGCATTGGGCTGGGCTAACTCGCGGTCACACACAAGCGCGGTCATTTCCGACCGCAAAACGATAAGGCACCATTGGCCACCAATCCTAACCCTGTCCCCCCCCCCCCCCCCCCCCCCCCAAGTTTATTCCGAGCCTACGCCGTGCCGGCACCGTCTCCGGCTCGGTTTGCTGTCGCCTTCTCCGTCGTGGCGTCGCCGGCTCGGGTGTGATGGTGGTGTGCTGCGGGTGCTGTCCAGGAGGAGAAACAGAGGGGATCGGAAGAATGGGGAAAAGAGAAGGGGAGAGAGAAGAAGGGGAGGGGGAGATAGGGTACACATGTGGGGTGGGGCCCACACGGTGCGACGCGCATCAGTGGGTGATCGTGGCCGATTTCGCTTAGCACTCTCCCTATATTGGTTGAGGCAAGTTGCTTAGTGTCACTGTTCACCACTAATATTTCGAACATGGTAGGATTACGTGCAAGGTTCAGGAACTACTCTCAGGCGATTAGTACAGAATAAACTCTAATTCCTATTCTTAAAATAAAAAGTAACAGTACTCCTGGAAAACATAGAAAAACAAAGATAGGATGGAGGAATTGACCTATAACCAGTTTTGCAAGATACCTCAAAGAACAATATGGACCATCATGTTTACACACAAAATAAGAATATTTTATAAAGTGGTTGTTACCAGTCATAACTTGATGGCTGATCTGTTCAATTAAATCTATAGTAGCTGGGGTTTCCATTAAATGTGGGTAACAAGTATGATATCAAAAAATTTGAACAGTGGATAATGAAGGTACCTCGAATACAATACAATGGATACTTCAGGTACCTCTAGTCTAATATATTAAAATAAACAAAGCTGCTATACCTCTGGCAAAAATACAGTTCCTGTAGTGTTTTGTGCAATTCCTTCAATGAGCAGTGCTGTTGCACTTGTTGAGATTGCCCTAACATCATCACAAGGATCCAACTTTGTCCCAATAAAATGTGCTTCCACAACTGTCATCTACATAATCAATAACATAAGGATTACCAAACAAACTGTGATGCCACGATCAATGAAAAGCCACAAATAAAAACATAATTAGCAGAAGATATGCTCGTGTAAATGAATGAATATATTGTCAGGACCCAAAGATCCTCAGTCCGAATTGGATATGTTATTGGTTAACTTTGGTTCCAGTATTTAAATTAAATGGAAAGAGTTAGCATCATGTCAGGGCAGCAAACTGGGACTTGGAATAGCATCATGACAGATGTTCGAACACATTTCATGGCACAAGCACCAGAAATTAATTCCACAAACCTTATTCAAGGTGAGAGTTCCCGTCTTATCACTGCATATTGTTGTTGCTGATCCCATTGTTTCGCAAGATGAGAGCCGCCTCACCTAAATAAAAACATAAGGATAATAAACTCTCCTATCATGTCAATGTTTTTGTACAAAAATAGGATTTTTGTTTACCAGCGCCTTGTCTCGCATCATCTTTCGCATTGAATAAGCAAGTCTGAAACCAAAGAAACAGATGGTCATGTAACTGAAAAGTCCAAGTAATTTGCATAATAACGAGATGCGTACGTCAATGTTACTGCCAATGGAAGTCCCTCGGGCACAGCAACAACTACAATTGTCACCTATGGACAAATATTACACAATATGAGAGTCACCACAAGATGATAGTATATTCAATGTTAGATGTATAGTTAGTAGATTAAAATTACATACGGCAATTGTCAAAATTCTAATTGCCCCCATAAATCCTTGTTTGGCACTAGTTGTTCCAGCCCGAAATTGAACAGTCCCATCCGGATTCTTGGTATGTCCAGTAAAATATCTGTAGTTCAGTACAGGGTGGTTATAAAGTGTACATTTGTTGCTGCTGCATTTTATGCAAAATACCTTATCGCAAGAACACCAAGCACGACACCAGCTACTGACAAACCCACCATGCCAATAAAAGTAGCAACACCATTCAAGCGCACCTACTCCATGGTTGAAAGGGTCGCGTCAGTACTCACTCATATAAGAATACACATGAACCTGAACAGAGATTAACCTGCAATGGGGTTTCTTCGCCATTATCTTCAGAAAGGTTAGCCATCAACTGGCCCCATTCAGTATTGATACCCACACCTGTTACCTTTGTATTTGATAGGCAAAGTGGATAAATATTACAAACTATACAGTATAACAATTAAGAAGGTAATTTTGAAATAAAAGATAAGGGAGAGAAACGCGCTATGTAAAAGTGGCACGGAAAACAGTAATTAACCTACTAACATGTTGCTCAAGAACTTGGTACTCACCAACATAGAACCATAGCCATCTGCAACCTTGCAACCAGACATAAAGAACGGAGCCTTTTGATCTTTGTGAACCTACAAAAGTATCTCATCATGAAAAAACGAAGATATGTGTTTGAGGCTTTGAGCGCCCCCGCCAAAAAAAACATGTTTTTGATAAATGAGACGTTTCCCTTAACTCACAGTTTTTGATTCCCCAGTCATACTTGATTCATCTATTGCAAGAGAATGGCCAGATATCAGGATACCATCAGCAGGAACCTAAATGCAAAATAATGTATGTAAGAAAATTATTCTAAGGTGAAAAAACAAACAGAGTTGACAAATAATATACCATCTTACTTGGTCACCAATATTGAGGGGAACGACATCGCCGACAACAATGTCAAATATGGAAGTTCGAAACCTTTTACCACCTCTAAGAACCTAGTTAAGAGAGATAGTACATCAGGAATGCAACCAATGACATTTCACATCTGGAACTGCGCCAAAATACAGTTAGAAATGATCATACTCACTTCCACTTGTATGTTCTGTTTCTCCTCATTCAGATGTTGAAACTGAAGTGATTGCCTGTAATCACTGGTTGCTAGATAGATAAAAAAATTAAACAAATTAGATCGAAACAAGCTAAAGCTGAAGGCAAAAAAAGAAGGCGACGTGTAACCTCAAAATTAATTACCTGTAACAAGTATCACAAGAAAAACAGCTAAGAAAATACTTCCGCCCTCGTACCATCCTTCCTCGACACCCTAAATAAGAGAAAATAGAAAATGCAGTTATATGTATACTAAAAAAATCGACCTGCAGGGGGAAGCCGGATCCCACGGCATTTTTAAAGAGAGAAACCCCCCAAACGCGGCGTGCGGCTGCTCACTCTCATGTGGGGAGCGACCATTTCGTGTGTCAGCAAGGGGTATTATTATGTGAGACCCAGACTTTGAACCCAGGTCGGCCATCCCACTACAGGAGGCATTAGCATCGCGCTATCAACTGGAATATGACAAAGAAATGAAGAATGAAAGGCTAATCTAAGAAAACAAGCAAATGAAGAGGTAAAATACCTCTGTGGACATGCCCAGTGTAAGAGATATGGCAGCAGCTACCATTAAAATGATGAGAGTTAAATCTTTGCATGCATCAAACACAAAACGCTGCAATATCAAAATTCAACATGGTTAGAGTTTGAAAAAACAATGTTAAAGCATCAAAACTGATGTAATGCTGTACAGAAATAAAGTCTCGTACAACCTACTTGTAATCAACTTTCTAATAGGCAAGATTAACGTTAAGTTTCCTAAGAAACTCATGCCAAAATACAAATTTTACATAAATGGAAAGCTTAACGCTGCTCGGACACAACACAAAAGCATACATAACAGAAAGAAAATACGAAGAGAACATATGTAAGTAATGAAAAGAACAGATGTCCCATTAGGAAACTGAAATTGCAAGTGGCTAAAACTTGCAAGATGCACCTTGTGCAATTTACTTGCAGAAATAACATACAAAATATATACCAGTATGTTTTTTCTTTTCTTGCGTGGATAGGTATTTGCTCCAAAAACATCCTTCCTTTGTAACAATTCATCCTCGGTCGGATTAATTCCCCTGTCTAAATTACTCTTTAATAAACCTGACAGTCCCTCAACCTGAACAGAAGAATGTAATTTAAAAGACAAATGAACAGCAGCAGGCGACAAAGTTAAAAAGCTTAAAGCTCTAGCTCGGTATTAACTTACTCCTCCAATTTCCTGAAGAACAACACTATCGTGATCTCTGTTTAAAGTTGTAAGTTTTTGCAGCTCAATTGGAAAACTGCGAGAGGCCGTTGCAAGTTTTGTACCAGTACAAGTTTCTGCTCAGATGAAGAACATTTAAAATAGCACAAGAATATAAATTAAAAATATATGCAAATAAGCACAAATATAACAGATGGACATATTGAATACAAGCATAAACTAAAAAGACAATCACTGAGAAAGTAACAAGTGAAAAGGAAACAATAACATGAGGAAAAAGACCAGGGAAAATGTGGATTGTGGAGCATAAGCTGGTAAGAAGATAAAGATAATGACTGCATTGTAGGAAAGAAATAAGCTAACTTGCTTTTGTAATTAGAGATAGTGTTAAAGAAAGAAAATTCGAGAAATAAATGACTACGACTATCAATGAAATTTGGGAACAAATTTGTTTATCAGTGTTTGCATATAGCAGACCATTTGGTACATTATCGCTAAAAAGGCTCTGATGCAGTCTAGGAAGTAAACAGAAAACCAAAGTTATTCTGCCCTTTGGGTCGGTGGCATCCATAAATATGGCATGTTGCACACTCTGTTAGTCCGTATTTAAGAGGAAAAAACTGATGCCGTGACTTGAGCAAAGACAGAGATCAAAGATCATTTTAATGATAATGAACACTAAAACTGAGGGGGGGTTTTTTTTTGCGAAAACGCAAAAAACTTTTGCGTTTCTTTTTATTGAAAAGGTAGAGTTTGTTACAATCCTCCTAGGAGGCGATTACAGTGTAGAACAACTCAGTGCACGTCCCAGGTTTAACGGTAAGAAACGGTACCTCTGAGATCTTTTTCTCCAGCTTCTTTGAAAAGAAATGCTGCCTGAAGAATTCAAAATTAGAATGAACACAACAAATAACTAAAGAGAAAATATGGTGATAAGCTGGAAAATGACACACTACCCGTATCACTTGTGCATGTGCTCGGATCTTTCTTCTTATCATCTCTTTCTCTTCCTCCTTTTTAAGGTCCAAAGTATATCTAAAGCGACGTGAAGCATTCAGCACGAGAGCAGCTTGCTGAAAGTAGAGGATAACCATATTTATCAGAACTCGAGAACAAGTAAGGTTCACATTTGTGCACTGTCCATAGCAAACTCTAACCAAAAGGATCCTTCACCTCTTACCACAACAAATTTGTGATGAACCCAACTTACAACTATTATGTGAAACAATTGTCTAGTTAGTTGCGGTACAAGAGTTGCCGCTTGCTACGTTTCGTCAATTCCCCAATCCTATGCCGCTTTGCGAATGCACACGGCACTAGAAAGGTAATGTGCCACTGAACAGACTCCAATGCCTTCAATTACAGAAAATGTAGACACAAGGCAAACGTAATACGCAAATCATCGGGTCAATGGCATGCCGATACACTTCACTGCAGTACATCCACTAGACCAAAAAAAAAACATCAGTATTTTGACTATTTCTATCCCCCTCTTCCTGCGCAGAATGGGCACGTCCCAATTCCATCCCCGGCCACGACGAGAAATGACGATAGATAGATCGCACACACAGTCTGACAGGAAAAGGCGAGCGAAGGGTCCCGTACCCTCCATCGGAGCAAGCTGCCGTGGGAGGCGTTCTTGTGGGGTATGTCGAAGGCGTCATCGAACACCTCCTCCTCCCCCTGCGCCGCCGACGCATCCTCCGCCGCCCCGTCCCGCTCAGGCGAGCGGATCTCCGGCGGCGTCGGCGAGCTCCCCGTCGCCATGCCCGATAATCAGACCCCAGCCGCCACCTTCACAGCAGAGCTCGCAGGAGAGATGACACCACGACGAAAACCAGCGGCCCACCCTGCACACACACAGACGCAACCAAATCGTCACGGGATCGATCGAGCGCCTCCCGCAGCAGGCAGCCAGGGTGCTCGCGGCTCACCTCGCCTTCCGCGCAGGCCAGCCGCGAAGGTTCCAGAAGGCTCCAGGGGCGACGGTCGCAGCTCCCTTGCGGCTTCCCCACTGGGGTGCGTGTGTGGGTGTGGAGCTTGGTGGTTTGTTTTTTTCTCTCTGCTTCTGCTCCCCGGATTTCGGTCGCGAATGGGGACTCGTTCTCGAGGAGACTGTTCTGGGGAAGCTTCCACGAAGCTGCCGGGCTTCTCTCCGGCTGACACGTGGGCCCAACTGAGACGGGGAGAGAGGCCGCTCTGACGGGGCAACGTGGTGGTGGCCCACCTGTCAGTCTGTGTCGCGGCTCGGCGCGGGAGGCTCGGATCGGAGAGAAGGGGTTTGGCGCGGGCGCGGGCGCGGCGGGTGAGGACTGAACGGTTTGAAAATGGAAACGGAAAAGGTCTCCCGTCGCCGTCGGATCGGGGGATGAACGGCCGGATGCGACGGCATCTTCTGGGTTTAGTTGGTCGGTCAACCTGCAGGAAAAGATGCGATGATTCATGCCGTCTTGTACTGTGCTCGGTCCAGCGGAAAAGTCGGATATAGTTCTCGCCTCTTGTGAAGATTTCACGGTGTGTTTGTGTTGCGTTCGGTTCAGTGTAAAAGGTAGACATAGTTGTTACCTCTTGCCATCATCTTTTAGAGCACCTCCACCGGCTTTTCCAATAGAGCGTCCAGCAAGTGTGTCGGATAAGTGATAGTGGGAGCGCCGGCACACGTTGTCGGTCTATTGTGACGACCACTACATGCCGTGAGGATGCCTATACCAGTGCCGCGGCCTTGAGTAACTTGCACGCCTCAATGTGGTCTGACGTCGGAAGTGTCATCTGCTATTGGCGGTGTCCTTAAGGAACCTGCATAGCCTCGGCTGAGGCTTCTGGTTTTGTTGCTGGAGTGTGGTGGGGTTTGATCTAGCGGCGGTCGTCCTCTCTGTCTATGTCATGTGCCCCTTCTCTGGTACCGGCGCTGATGCTTGGGGCAGGTTTCCTTGTTGTCAGAGCGTGTCAGCTCATCATCTGACGTGAACCACTCCGGCGGTGGTTCCCGCATGCCGACGGGGAGGAAGAAGTTGTCGAGGTGCGCCTGGTACTCCGCCTCCACGACTTTGTGCCAGTGCGGCGACGAAACGCAGTAGAAGGGGTCCATACGCTGCATAAACGGCAGGTCCCTCCACCTCTGCATGATGTAGTGCAAGCGCGCCTGCCCAGGATGTTGTGGTGGACGTGGTGTTGCGCCTCATCGACCGTCATCTCCAGTGAAGGCGCGTGGGACGGCAGAGGATATATTGGTGCTTGGGACGAGGTTGCCTCCTCGCGCCGCATCTCGCGGTGCCACGCCTCGGTCATCAGCTGCTCCTCGTGCAGGAGGCACGTTGGGCCAGTATCTCGTGGTATTGCTGGTCGCGGAGCTCATCGCGGCGACGCGCACAGTCCGCCGACCGCGCGGGGTGGCAAAGGCGAAGCTCGCGTTCCTCCGGTGACTCGTGGCTGCCCACCATGTTGGGCGATGGATCTGCTGGCGGCGAGGCGAGTTGGGAGAGGGAGAAGGAGAAGCAAGCTGTGTGGGGAGAGGAGAGGTGCGGCGTTTTAAAGAAGGGCCAAGGAGCGGGTTGGATGGCGCCCATTAACGCCGACGACGTGTGTTCAGGCGCCGCCTGGGGGAGCCACTGTGGCGGCAACACGTGGACGGTGTGGCTCGATGCGTCGCTTCGTTCTGCGCCCACCAGGGGAACCGTTCCGGCGTAAATGCGAGGCATGCTCGTCACCTCGCCTCCCATGAGTGCGCGCCATTAATCCGTCGGAACGGCCTCATGCACGACATGAACTAACCACGCCATGTCGTTATCTGTCAATGGCCAGTGGGCTGCGCCTGTCGGAGGGCCTGTCCGGCCACTGTCCGGCACCCCCGAGCAGGCCCCCAAGTTTGGAGGCCCTCTGGAGGGTGCCGGACAAAATTTTGGGTCGGGCCGGACCGTTGGGGTGCCGGTGGGGCGAATTTTGCTGTATGTCCCCCCATTGGGCCTTTGAGGGTGCTTTGGTGCCGTCGGTGGAGATGCTCTTACCTTTACAAAAACAATAACGGCCTCAAAAGTATTTAACAAAGGTTTACCAAATATGATAGGACAAAATTAATCTTTTGTAGTTTCAAATAGGAAGAAATCAGTGGGATATTTTACCTTACCACAAAAAAATTCAGCATCTCTAACAATGCCCACTAGTGAAATGCTATCTCTGTTAGCCAACTTGATAGTCACATCAATATCTTCTATCTCACATGGCGTAATTTCACACATAACTTCTTGATAAAGAGAGAATGGAATGACACTTGCTCTAACACCCTTATCACATAAATCATAATTGAAATGATCACCTATGTTAACAAAAACAATGGGTGTGCCTGGTGGCTCTAGGTTAATAGTGCCAGAAACAATGCTTGTACGTCACACGTCAGTTGGGAACCCCAAGAGGAAGGTATGATGAGTGCAGCAGTAAGTTTTCCCTCAGTATGTAACCAAGGTTTAATCGGACCAGTAGGAAAACGAGGTTGCTTCGAAGGTGTTGGTGAAGGAGTGTAGTGCGGCGCAACACCAGGGATTCCGGTGCCAACGTGGAACCTGCACAACACAATCAAACTACTTTGCCCCAACTTAACAGTGAGGTTGTCAATCTGTGGCGCCCCGACCCGGCTGTTATACAGTGATGCTGTGTGTCACCGGTTAAGCGATACAACCGGAGGTTACGGGTTTACCAATCCCCGGCCAAAACCTTTGGCAGGCGTTGCTGGGTACACCTCACTCCAGACAACGCAACACCCCGGTTGATGCCTTAACACAGGCACAACTATCAAAGCATAATAGTAAGATCAAGACTTGTGGAACAACTGGCACATCACAGACTCTACGACTCAAAAGCATTATAGTTCAACTCTTATAATAGAGAAAGATAGCAAATATTACAACCAGAGGTCACAGACCCAACAGTACATCAAGTGGAAGCAAAATAGGTTGTTCTAAACAACAAGATCCAGCATATGGCCTAAGAGGCCTACAGATAATCATCACAACGCCAGATGTTCCGGGATGTCCCAAGCTGCCACCTGGGAACCCCAGACTACTCGTCGACGTCCACAAAGAACCCACCTTCGAGGTCGGTGAAGTCCTCTCCTGAAATAAGCAAACGACGTTGAGTTCGACGAACTCGCAAGATTAAGAGCTAATATATGCTCGATGATTGGCTCTCAAGGTTTTATGGCTGTTTTGCATAAAGCTGATTTTATTTATAAAACACAACTCAATGGCATCGACTAATCAGAATATTTTAAAGAGGTAAGAAGTAAACTCTTTTCTTCTGATCATCTTCAACAGCAACCACCATCAATCACTTCACCTGTCTATAAAGGCACCTCCCCGAATCACCCTCGCGGAAGTCAACCTTGCATCCTTATTAGTACCTTTAGTACTCAGTTTTTAATCATTCCTGTTCAAGTTATTCTATGATCCTACCTTCACTTCCCAAGTCGTCCATAACCGCGGACACGGCTTTTCGAAAAGATTTACCCTGCAGGGGTGTACAAATGTTTGCCACGCGTACCGTCCGGCCCATTACCTGCGCATTAGCTCTCTTCCTTGGAAAGCCGGCTGGGTGGGAGCGGTGTCGACTTCTCCCTCGTTAAGGACTTTCCAGGATCATCAGTGGCGGTAGGACTGCCAGGCTCACATCACCCCGCCCCACGGCCACTCATTTTCCTAACACTACCATCCTCATCTCAGTTCATACCACCATCATCACGCACGCGCAAATGAAAGCCCGAACTAGAGGACCCTGGCTAGCCCCGCTCGAGCTATTTAGTCTATGAGGGTTCCTGCAATTGCATAGGCCTCACGCATGGTTGCACGCTCAGTCTTGGTTCAAGAGGTAAAGAACTCACACTTAGGCGACGAGAACGAGACAACCCACCACATTCCATGTGGCCTCTCATCCCCGCCTTTAAACATGTTATTATATGTCACCACCATTTTCCACCATCATCCGAACATTCCACCACAGTTCCAACAATAGCATATCCACCAGACGACTAAGCATTTCACTAAGCATGGCTAAGCATAAACATAGCGGATATAATTAACTCAGGCCAACACAACAATCCTATGGATATTAGGAGGGAAACAGGTAATGGCATCGGAAAACATAATGCATCTAATAGGATACTCTAATCCAACCAAATTGACATTTGGGATCGCATGCAATATTATAGTGGAGAAAATATCTGCGGAAAACATAGGAGGAGACATGCTCAGAGGGGGGATTACGCTTGCCTTGTTCAACGGGCTGGTAATACGGGTCGTCGGGGTATTGTGGAGAAACCCCGATTGCTTGATCTATCGATGCATAAGAACACCGGAAAGAACACAATCAAATATCACTCAAGCAAACCAAATGCAATGCACATACACATGATGACATGACAAGTTTGATGCACTGAAATTATTATATCAAATGTATCAATTTAAATGGGGTGCAAAATAATTAAATTGACAAGGGAGAAGAAAGTCCCATATTTGTTTTTAATGCTTTCCTGTGCTATGAATTCATGTAAATATGCATGTAAATGATGCTACTGATTAGGTATTGATTTGCTGAACATTTATATCCATTCAACATCATATTTGGAATTCTTTTGAATTAAATATGAGTTTCCAGAGTGGCATTTCAGTACTGCCATTTTTAGTGTTTTCAACATACAGAGGGTTTAAATTGCTCAATTAAGTCCAAATAAAATATGGATGTGTAAAGGTTGTCAAGACCAATTTTTAGACCCCTTGTTTGCTCAATTTGGAATTACAGAGCTCAAGTTATGAATTTTCAAAGTTTGCTCTTTATTCTGCAATTTCTGTAATTCATTTAAAGAGGCAATTTATTTTGAGCTAACATGTGTCAAAATGACAGAAACATATCGAGCACACTTTCCTGAACATGTGGAAATTTGAATCATCCAAATTGGAGCATTTTTCGATTTGTTATTGATTTTAGAATTTAACATTTGAACTGCACTTCTGTTTTCTTCCTTTTCTTTAAAACAGAGAGAAATGCCGAAACGTTTTTCACCGCGTGGCTGGCTAGCCACAGCCACTGACTGGTGGGCCAGCGGCCACGCTGGCAGCCACGCAAGCGCGCGGGCCCAGCGGCCGGTTTGACTGGAGCGCGGCGTCGCAGACGCGCGCGGCGGTGATCGCCGGCGGTGTCGAGCACGGACCCGGCGAACTACGGCACGAGGGGAAGAACTACGCGCGGCTACGGACTCGCACGGGCACGGGGAACACGAGTACGGCGGCGCCGCTAGCTAATGGTCGCCGGAGCGACGGAAACATCCGCGACTTGCGGCGGCCGGCGGCGGTTTAACGGTGAATCGACGAACGACGGCGAGAGAGGGAGGGAGAAGATGTCCCCGAGGACGGCATGCTCACCCTAGACGCGTGGGAACCACCGGCGTGGACGGAGGAGGTCGAGGTTGGTGGCAATGGAGCGGCGGAGCTTCGGCCGGCGAGGAAGGAGACACGCTCGGATGCGTCGATCCCGGGCTCCCCTCTTCGATTCCTTCGACCAGGAGGGAGAGGACGACGCGGCGGAGAAGGTGGTGGTCTTCGATCTGCTCAGGGAGCTCCCGAACGTCGGCGATGCGCGGCGGCAGCTAGCTAGGGTTCGGCCATGGCGCGCGGAGGAGAGGGGAGAGGGAGGGCAGAGGAGCGGTGTCGAGCAGAGGGCACGGGGGGCCTGGCGGCTCCTTTAAGCGCGAGGAGGCGCGGGGAGGGGGGCCCCGGCATCGCCGTGTCGCCATGGCGCGCGGCGGGTGCGGCTCGGCCGCGCCGCGCGGTCGCTACAGGAGGAAGATGACCAGTTTGCGAAAACCCCCTCGGCTGCATTTTTTTATTTGCAAAGAAGCCCTTTTCTGTTTATTTTAAAAATCCAGTAGCTTTTCCACCATTTAAATGAGGCACTTAAACAATTTATAAAAATTTGGAAAAATCATGTAGCCTCCCAATATCATTAGAAGCACCACAAAAATTGGTTTGGCAAAATAAAAAGTTTTGCCACACTTTTGTTCATAGGGTTGTTTATGGCATTTTTGGTAAAACAAAATGAATTTACTTTTGAATTTTAAAACCAGTGCAAAGTATTAAATCTTGAACCCTTGGAACTTCCTTGACAATAAGGATTTGCATTTGTATTGTGTTTGCCAAGAACAAGCACATTTGGAAGTGCAAGACTTGAATTTAATTGGTGCCACTATTTCCATTTGTTTCAATTTGTTTTCATCACTTGATTTCAACTTGACACTGAAACAATGGATGCCATGATGCATGAATAAGAAGCAAAAGTGAAAATTTTACTCTGGTTCAGTTTCTCAAACTTTGGGCTGTTACAATTCTACCCCCTTACAGGAATCTCGTCCCGAGATTCTAAGGTTGCGGAAGGAAGTCGGGATACTCCTCACGAAGACTAGACTCCCTTTCCCAGGTTGCTTCATCTTCGGAATGATGAGACCACTGAATTTTGAGGAACTTGGTGGTCTTGTTTCGAGTCTTCCTTTCTGCTTCATCCAGGATACGGACAGGATGCTCGCGGTAAGTGAGGTCTGCCTGGATATCCAGCTCCTCATGATTGACTCCATGGATAGGATCCTTGAAACAACGGCGAAGTTGGGATACATGAAACACATCATGCACATCGGGAAGTTAGCTGGTAACTCTAATTGATAAGAAAGATCTCCCCGCTTGGCCAACAGTGAAAGGGCCAACGTAGCGAGGGGCCAATTTTCCCTTAATTCCGAAGCGGCGAACGCCTCGGAGGGGAGAGACACGGAGGTAAGCTTTATCACCAATTTCATAGTGAACCCCTGATGATGCTTGTCATAATAACTCTTCTGCCTAGACTGGGCAATCTTCAAATTCTCTCGTATGATTCTAACTTTCTCCTCAGCTTCATTGATAATATCCGGACCAAAGAGTGCCCTCTCTCCGGTCTCGGACCAATTCAGCGGAGTTCGGCATTTTCTTCCATACAGAACCTCGAATGGGGCCATACCCAGACTGGCTTGATAGCTGTTGTTATAGGAGAACTCCGCGAAGGGAAGATACTTCTCCCAATCTTTGCCAAAGGAGATTACACATGCCCTAAGCATGTCTTCCAGAACTTGGTTCACTCTTTCGGTCTGACCATCAGTTTGAGGATGGAAAGCGGTGCTGAAGTTGAGACGGTTCCCATGGCTTTTGGAAACTAGTCCAAACTTGGAGGTGAATAGGCTTCCACGATCAGAAATTATCTTCTTGGGAACGCCGTGAAGGACGACGATACGAGAAGCATACAGATCTGCCAACTTGGCAGCTGTAATGTCAACACGAACGGGGAGGAAGTGAGCCACTTTTGATAGGCGATCAATGATGACCCAGATGGCATCGTTTCCCTTTGGAGACTTCGGCAGGCCAGTGATGAAGTCCATACCAATTTCATCCCATTTCCACTCAGGGACTGCAATAGGGCGAAGAGTGCCGGGAGGCCTTTGATGTTCAGCCTTTACCCGTCGACAGTGTCGCATTCAGCAACATACTTGGCAATTTCCCGTTTCATCCGAGTCCACCAGAACTGTGGCGAAGGTCTTGGTACATTTTGGTACTACCGGGATGAATAGAGAGAGGAGATTCATGAGCTTCTTGGAGGATCAACTCCCTCAATTTTCGTTTCTTTGGCACCACCAAGCGGTCACCAAAATAAACAACTCCGGACTCATTGACAGAAAAACATTTGGCCTTCCCGCTAGCAATGTTCTCCTTGATTTTTCGAATACCCTTGTCACGAGTTTGAGCATCCTTAATCTGGTCTACAAGAGTAGATTTGATCTCCAGATTTGCTAGATAGCCAGAGGGAACATTTCTAAGTTCAAACGGGAGAACTCTTCATGAGGGCAGGTTGGGCCTTTTCAATCATCAGATTGTTGCAATAGGACTTCCGACTTAGCGCGTCAGCCACGACGTTTGCTTTGCCGGGTTGATAGTTCAGACTCACATTATAGTCCGTGATTAACTCCAACCAACGCCTTTGCCTGAGATTTAAATCTGGCTGGGTGAAAGGTATTTCAGACTCTTGTGATCCGAGAAGATCTCGCAACGGTTACCAAACAGTATGGTCTCCATTGCTTCAAAGCATAGACCACCGCGGCAAGTTCTAGATCATGAGTTGGGTAGTTGAGCTCATGCGGCTTCAATTGGCGAGAGCATAGGCCACCACATGGCCATCTTGCATTAGCACACAGCCCAAACCTTGTAGAGAGGCGTCACAGAAGACGACGAAATCCTTGCTTGTGTCCGGCAGGACAAGCACAGGAGCGGAGGTGAGTTTGGCTTTCAGTGTTTGGAAACTCTCTTCAGCTTCGGCCGACCATACAAACTTTTTATCCTTCTTGAGAAGGTCAGTCAGAGCCTTGGCTATCTTGGAGAATCCTTCGATGAATCGGCGGTAGTAACCCGCTAATCCGAGAAAACTACGGATGTCCTTGACTGACATTGGGGTCAGCCAATCCAGAATAGCTTGAATCTTGTCCGGAACGACAGCCACACCATTAGCGGATATCACATGACCAAGGAAGACAAGGTTATCCAACCAAAACTCACACTTGGAGAACTTGGCATAGAGGCGGTGTTCTCGAAGTCGTGTCAGAACCAAACGAAGATGTTCGGCATGCTCTTCATCAGTTTTGGAATAAACGAGGATGTCATCGATGTAAATGACGACAAACTTGTCAGATAATCCATGAAGACAGAGTTCATGAGCCTCATGAAAGTAGCCGGAGCATTGGTGAGGCCAAAGACATGACGGTATACTCATATGAGCCGTAACGAGTAACAAATGCCGTCTTTGGATATCCTCCTTTCTGATTTTTATCTGATGGTATCCTGACCTCAGATCCATCTTGGAGAATACGGTTGCACCAGCTAACTGATCCAACAGATCATTGATGCGAGGAATAGGATACTTGTTCTTGATTGTCACCGCATTCAACGGTCTATAGTCAGAGACTAGACGAGGCACGGTAGAATCCCTCTTCTTGACAAAGAGTACCGGACAACCCCAGGTGAACTGCTAGGCTGGATGAAATCCTTCGCTAACAGCTGATCAATTTGCTCTTTCAACAGAGCCAACTCTTCCACCGGCATACGGTAGGGCTTCTTGGAAATTGGAGCAGTACCGGGAAGTAGATCTATGACAAACTCCACACTTCGGTCAGGAGGCATGCCAGGCAATTCTTCCGGGAACACATCCGGGAAGTCACACACCACGTGTATGTCCTGGATTTCAGGAGGAGATTCGCCTTCCATAAAGCAAAGGAGATCTCAGGTGAGTTGGGTACGACGGCGGACGGAGGTATTGATGTTGCAGGCCAATACTCACAATGTCACCGGAAGGAGCGGTCACAGTAATGGTCTTGCGGCACAGTCGAGATTAGCCTGATATTTGGTTAGCCAGTTCATGCCCAGTATGACATCAATGCCTTTGGACTTCAGGGCTACCAAGGCATAAGGAAAAGACAAGGAACCTATATTAATCTGGACCTCAGGAGTAACCCCATCGGTTTGCCATTTGGAGCCAGGAGTGGCAATCACCAAGGGATGGCTCATTTTCTCGAACGGTATGCAGTGGTCTTTTGCAAAAGCTATGGATATGAATGAATGCGATGCTCCAGAGTCAAACAAAACTGTAGCTGAATTGCCGTTGATTCGTAACTCACCCATAAGAACGCCGGTGTCTTCCTCAGCTTGTTCAGCAGAGACGTGGTTCAGGCGACCACGCACAGTAGGTCCAGCCTTGCCAGCTGGAGTGGCAGGGGCTCGTGCAGGTGTCCCCGTGATAGGTGCCTTCTGGGGGCACTCCCTGGAGTAGTGACCAGTCTGGCCACAGCTGAAGCAAGTGTTACCAGGTGGGACAGATAGCTGGGGGCGATACCCACTCCCGCTTGACCCAATGTCGAAGTAGTGGGACGCGGAGGTGGTGGCCTGTATCCCGCGGCCCTCGGCATGAATGGAGCACGCGGTACAGCGCTATAGGGAACGAAAACCCTGCGCTTCTTGTTCTCAGAACCCGAGGAACTCTGGCGGTCCCCTTGGGCTGGCCTCTTGGAAGACTCAAATTCCTTCCTTCCTTGCTCAAGAGTAAGAGCCTGGTTGAACAGCTCCTGGTAGTTCTGAAACTTGAAGGGCAGCAACTCATAGCGGAGCCTCGGCGCAAGCCCCTTGCGGAACAACTCTTGCTTGTCAGCATCATTGGTCACGTCCCGAGGGGCGTAACGAGAGAGATGGTTGAATTTGCACCCATAAGCTCGAAGATCCATATTTCCCTGGTGCAGATCCAGGAACTCCCTCCTCTTCAAATCCATTATAGACTGAGGTATGTACTCCGCACGAAAGGCGGTGCGGAACTCCGCCCACGTGAAAGCATGGTCTGCGGCGAAAAGCGCCACATGACTCTCCCACCAACAGCCAGCAGCACCAGTCAGGAGGTAGGTGGCGAAGTTGACTTGCTCGGCCACTGGTGTGACACCCCTCCCTGGAACATACCTCCAGAGAGGCAGTCGTCCCGTGCGCCAGCCCAGGATATCTGGCCGCACGTCACAACAGTGTAACATAATGGAAATCATTACACAATCAGGCACAAGAAGTGCTACAAACGGTTTACAAGGCCATCAAGGCATGACAAAATATCAAGCCAAGCCTGGCCCGGGACGGGGTTTAACTGGCAGCGGAAGACGACTAAGGCAACGGCTTAGAGCGGCTCCACTCCACAGGCATCTGGCTGGGCTACTGATCCTAGCACGCTCTTGCTCCATTTCCTTGCTAAGGTAGGAGATGAATCCTCGCCAAAATCTGGCCAAAACACGAGGCCCGTGAGTACATTAAATATGCACTCAGCAAGTATTGCCCCTCACTACAAACAATACAACAATCATGCAACAAGACATACACTGTAAATAAAATCCTACAACATGGCAAGTGTACTCTAGATACATGGCATAAAAGTAGCATGGCATGGTCAACCAAACATGTCATAAGCAAGCAATGGGGGTATCACCAGTACAGAGTCCAAGCCAGGTGGGGTTGGATCGTGCACCGGCAATCATACAACGAGCTTACCTGTGACGAGAAGACGGGTGTACCAAGTGGGTACCAAATAATACACAACATCACCTGTGATCACTGCTAGGCCCACTGGCCTCATCATTTCACTCTGGGCACGCACGGTTGATGTGGGCTCTGGCCTAACTATAGGCTTCCCAACGCATCACACCGCCATCCCTAAACTTGGTTCACAACCACATCTCAAGTAACATTCCCTGCATCAACTTATTGTTCATTTAGTGACATCAGGTTGTTCATCTTACTTTCAAACAAGCCTTAGGTTTAACCTCCTGACTCGACAAAGACAATAGTGTGACCGACACTGAACTGTTGTTCCATAACCTTGGAACTAGGCTAGATATCCAGATTTACACTCTCGAGAGGTTGCAATACTTCACTCATCTAAGTGGATCATTAACAACCGGTACTTTAGGATCACGTCCTTAAGACGGTCTGATCCACTCACTCAACCGTTCACGCCATCAAGACACTCCCTATATAGCCACCGACATAACTATATGCCTTATGCAGAAGTGAATCCGGCACGTCCCCAACCTATGAGCGACGCCTAGCTCCGGAACCTTCGCAAGACTAGCCCCGACCAACTATGGTAACCGACTAGACTTGCCAAAAGGGTGGCATCAAGGGAGGCTCAATAGGTTACGTAGGTCAAGGCCCGCCCATGTGAGCGACAGTGGCAGTGCGTTCAATGTTCAGATTAGTGGCACTATGGACTGACCCTATCGATGCTTGGAGGGGTGTTTCAATTTAATCAAGTTTTAATCATAACAAGTCCAAACAACAGGGGTTAGTCCAGCACAACAATCACAATCACAATAACACATAATACTTGCATGAATAAACACAACATAACAATAATAACAACAATAACAATAATGACAATAATACCCGGGTGACGGTGGCGGGAGACCCGGCCGGTGTCACTCGGGGGTTAGTGATAAAACAATAACAATAATAGCATAATATTTCCCCCACTTCCATGACTGAGGCGGGAGACCCGGCCATTGCCCCGGAAGTGTGAGTGTCACCGTAAAAGAATAACCGAAAAGCACTCAAAAAAAAATGAGAGAGCATCCATTCCACTCGAAGGTTACCCCGACGTGGTGTCAGCAATCTCGGCAAAAGAACCACGGAAAAGTCAGCTCCCCAACGTCGCAGTCCGGTTGGTCTATGCCAACCATATTTGACGGGGGGACAAGGCAACTAACTCTTTTGGCGAAAGCCCCCAACCCCGAGGATCATAAGACGACATTCGTCCGCTCCTCACCTCGGCGCAGAGGAAAGAACCAAACAAAGCCCCGCAAGCGAGACGCACAGTTGTAATAATTTCCCCCATTCCCTCGGCTGAGGCGGGAGACCCGGCCATTGCCCCGAGAATGTGAGTGTTGCACAGGTAAGAAATTATAAAGGAGTGCAATAAATTAATCTGCAACATGATATATGCAGCAATATAATGTTCATATAAAATACGGACGACAAACAGGCATGCAATAATAATAGCAGACAGATATAAACAACCAAGCATGGCAATAGAAAATAACAAACAAACACTGCTGGACGGTTTATAGCAAGGGGTTAGCTTGCCTCCGAAGGCGGACACCATTTGGCTTGGGGTCACGGACACGTCACGGTTCGGGGTCTCGATCTGTCGGTACCGCGGGATACCCTATGCATGCATACAAGGTGCTGAGCAAACAAACATTCTGCAAAAATGTAACACTGACACTACTGGACAGAGCTTTTCAAACTAAGAATTTACAAATTTGAATCACTCCAAACGGAGCTACGGTTCAAAAGATACCGACGTGCGAAGAATAGCTATCTGCCGCTCACCCGAGAGAAAAAAAACGGAACGGGCTGAAACTGAGCTGGGCTGGGCTGGTCGCGCACTGGAGGAAAATACGCTTTCCCCGCAGAGAAGCGGCGACGCGCGGGAGGCGCCTCCACTTATCCGACGTGGCTGCTGGGCCAGTCTGGGCCCGCCTGTCGGCGTCACATGCCGCCACGCTGGCGCCACGCTGGCGCTCCTCTTCTTCCTCGCGCGGGAAAGGCTCGGGAGAGCCTGCGCAGCACGGCTGGCTCGGCCGCCGGCCGCCGCCGTTGCTCCAGTGGGCGCCAGTGGCCACCGAGGCACGGGAGGGGTCGCTACACCACGCCGCCCCCGAGGAGGAAGACTACGGCCATGGGGAGGCCAGGGAGCGACGCGTTGGTGCACGGCCGGCGAGCTCGCCGCCGGTGGACGGAGATGGTGCCGTGGCTACGGTGCATCATTTCGCGATTGGGTTTCACCGGAGAACGCGGGGATCAAGGGGAGTCTCTCTACCCATTTAATTGGTGGATGGAGCTCGGGATAGCTCGCGGTGATCCGAGGATCCGCGGCCACGATTTCGGCCACCACGGTCGAAAATGAGCTCCATTCGCCAGCTAACTGAGCGGGGAGGTCCGGGGGAGGGAGAGGAGAATGGGGTGCAGCCGCACAGCTCGGGGTGCTTTTATAGGGCTGGAGGGGGAAGAGGTAGGTGCGAGGCCGCTGCGGCCATTGATGGCGAGCTCGTCCCTCCGGCCACATGGGAGGGGGAGGAGGGGATAAGCTCGGTGAGCTGGCAGCACAGGAAGAGCACGAGGGTTCCTGGAGCGTCGGTGCGTCGTCTAGCTCTTGGCGGCGCTGTGCGTCGGCGTGTCGGCCGGCTGGCGCTTGGGCGGCGCCTAACTCCGGCCAGGAATTGATGGCGGGGATAAGAACGTCTCGTGCTCGAGCCAGGGGAGCAGGAGAGGTGCGGCCACGGCTCGGGTGGTCTAGAACGGAGGAACTGCGAGGGAAAGGTCGGAGGAGCAGTGCGGGGGCGTCGCCTGGCTTGACCAAGCCGGGGGTGACCATGCTAAACGGCATGCCGATCTCGGCATCGTCACGATACGCCCAGTTCGGTGCTCCAAAAGGAAAACTAATCGCGTCACCTAGCGCCAAATTGAAAATCCTTCCACTTTGCTGACTAAATCTTTTGCCAATTCGAAACTTGGTCTGTGTAAAAAGTTTGAAAAACGATACTGGTCAAAAAGCGAAATTAGGTTTAGGGGTTCCAAAATAAATGGGCTTGAGCCAAAATAAATCCCTGAGATAGGTACTGGTCCAGTGCACCTATTTTGGGAGTTTTCAAGAAAAGGGGAATTGCTTTTACAAGCTTCCCAAAATCATTGACATTTTGAGCAGAAATGAAAACAGGGAAAAGGTCCAAAATTTTCTCAACAAGGTATGGGGTATTTTCACATATATGGGTTACATGCTGCCTAGGGATCATCTCTGAATTTTTGTAGAGTTTTTGGAGACATACAAAGTGGGGTTCCTTTGGAATTTGCTAATAGGCAAGAAAGAGCACTCTAAAGGAAGTACCTCAAATGTTGCTCAAATGAGGTTGGTACAGTGGAGTGAAATGTTCAGGAGGTGGATTCATGCATCTCCCCAAAATTGTAGAATTTTTGGATGAGTGGAAGGTGTCTGGATAATTTTGGATTGAAACCGACATAATAGGATATATGATTTAATTTTGGAATCTTGCATGGGACTACGAAATATTTCTCCATGGGAGTGATGTATATGAATGAGGGAACCATATGGTAGCTTGGTAGAATTTATCCCAAGCAGAAATTTCTGTGGAGGCTTTAGTAGGATAGGCAGAAGGGTTTTTGCAATCTCCAGATGGAACGGATGTTCGACAGATAAAACAAGGTCATGAAATTATGGTGGAGGTCGACAAGGATCGAGGATTGTTGGAAATTTTTGAGATATCGAAACCAAGGTCAAATTAAAGACCAACGGGTTCGAAGAAAACATTTAGAAACCCGAAAAAGTTTTTCCGGCGTCCCAAAAATAAATTTAAAATTCGGTCTAAAATTTCGGGGTGTTACAACTGGGACATGCAGCGCGCCGAACTGGCGCTCCAGAGCGCGAAGCCAGTCATCAGCGTCCAGCGGTTCCTTAGCATCGGCGAAGGTGGGTAGCTGCGAGCGCAGGAACTCAGTGAGAGTGTTGCAGCCATTCCTCGGTGCATTCTGCTGCACCAACTGCTCAAGCAAGCGCTCATTGCGCCCACGGTTCTCCTCAATGGCCATCAAGACCTCAGCCATCGAGGGTGGTGGCGGCAGATCATCCTCATCATCATCGTGGTTACCGTGAGCACCACGGCCTCCACGACCTCCTCGAGCCATTCTGGAGATTTGACAATGACACAGTTAGTATCTTTCTCCCAATAGTCGAACAATAGCATTAGCGTCTACACAAGTACACAGACTAGGGACGATAATGCTTTGCGAGAAGGAAGTCAACAAGATAGAACTTGGGTCAAAGATCAGCATCATGTGCTACTAGTAAGAGTTAAGAAATCACAACTTGACACACTCTAGTTGGCACAATCCGGGAACTTATGTTCAAGTCCTTGGGTTAGAACCCGAAGAAAGGATCAAATGATTGGATTCAGTAGAAACATCTGAGTTGATTTGGGATTACGACGCAGCGGGAGCAACGTGACACATAACACTATAGGTCGAACCCAACCCCGTTTCTAATCATTTTGAAGTAACAGATGAGGAGTAAAACCTTTAAATCAAATTGGGGTAAGATTGCTCCGAGATTAGAGGGTAACCAGATAAGGAGTAAAAAGAATCCTAAGATGGTTTTCACAACTCATTTTTAGGTTAAAAATATTTTCACAAACACTAGACTCAACATCGACCAGTAGAAGGGTTTCCTACAGGCAGTACAGCTCTGATACCAACTTGTGGCGCCCCGACCCGGCTGTTATACAGTGATGCTGTGTGTCACCGGTTAAGCGATACAACCGGAGGTTACGGGTTTACCAATCCCCGGCCAAAACCTTTGGCAGGCGTTGCTGGGTACACCTCACTCCAGACAACGCAACACCCCGGTTGATGCCTTAACACAGGCACAACTATCAAAGCATAATAGTAAGATCAAGACTTGTGGAACAACTGGCACATCACAGACTCTACGACTCAAAAGCATTATAGTTCAACTCTTATAATAGAGAAAGATAGCAAATATTACAACCAGAGGTCACAGACCCAACAGTACATCAAGTGGAAGCAAAATAGGTTGTTCTAAACAACAAGATCCAGCATATGGCCTAAGAGGCCTACAGATAATCATCACAACGCCAGCTGTTCCGGGATGTCCCAAGCTGCCACCTGGGAACCCCAGACTACTCGTCGACGTCCACAAAGAACCCACCTTCGAGGTCGGTGAAGTCCTCTCCTGAAATAAGCAAACGACGTTGAGTTCGACGAACTCGCAAGATTAAGAGCTAATATATGCTCGATGATTGGCTCTCAAGGTTTTATGGCTGTTTTGCATAAAGCTGATTTTATTTATAAAACACAACTCAATGGCATCGACTAATCAGAATATTTTAAAGAGGTAAGAAGTAAACTCTTTTCTTCTGATCATCTTCAACAGCAACCACCATCAATCACTTCACCTGTCTATAAAGGCACCTCCCCGAATCACCCTCGCGGAAGTCAACCTTGCATCCTTATTAGTACCTTTAGTACTCAGTTTTTAATCATTCCTGTTCAAGTTATTCTATGATCCTACCTTCACTTCCCAAGTCGTCCATAACCGCGGACACGGCTTTTCGAAAAGATTTACCCTGCAGGGTGTACAAATGTTTGCCACGCGTACCGTCCGGCCCATTACCTGCGCATTAGCTCTCTTCCTTGGAAAGCCGGCTGGGTGGGAGCGGTGTCGACTTCTCCCTCGTTAAGGACTTTCCAGGATCATCAGTGGCGGTAGGACTGCCAGGCTCACATCACCCCGCCCCACGGCCACTCATTTTCCTAACACTACCATCCTCATCTCAGTTCATACCACCATCATCACGCACGCGCAAATGAAAGCCCGAACTAGAGGACCCTGGCTAGCCCCGCTCGAGCTATTTAGTCTATGAGGGTTCCTGCAATTGCATAGGCCTCACGCATGGTTGCACGCTCAGTCTTGGTTCAAGAGGTAAAGAACTCACACTTAGGCGACGAGAACGAGACAACCCACCACATTCCATGTGGCCTCTCATCCCCGCCTTTAAACATGTTATTATATGTCACCACCATTTTCCACCATCATCCGAACATTCCACCACAGTTCCAACAATAGCATATCCACCAGACGACTAAGCATTTCACTAAGCATGGCTAAGCATAAACATAGCGGATATAATTAACTCAGGCCAACACAACAATCCTATGGATATTAGGAGGGAAACAGGTAATGGCATCGGAAAACATAATGCATCTAATAGGATACTCTAATCCAACCAAATTGACATTTGGGATCGCATGCAATATTATAGTGGAGAAAATATCTGCGGAAAACATAGGAGGAGACATGCTCAGAGGGGGGATTACGCTTGCCTTGTTCAACGGGCTGGTAATACGGGTCGTCGGGGTATTGTGGAGAAACCCCGATTGCTTGATCTATCGATGCATAAGAACACCGGAAAGAACACAATCAAATATCACTCAAGCAAACCAAATGCAATGCACATACACATGATGACATGACAAGTTTGATGCACTGAAATTATTATATCAAATGTATCAATTTAAATGGGGTGCAAAATAATTAAATTGACAAGGGAGAAGAAAGTCCCATATTTGTTTTTAATGCTTTCCTGTGCTATGAATTCATGTAAATATGCATGTAAATGATGCTACTGATTAGGTATTGATTTGCTGAACATTTATCCATTCAACATCATATTTGGAATTCTTTTGAATTAAATATGAGTTTCCAGAGTGGCATTTCAGTACTGCCATTTTTAGTGTTTTCAACATACAGAGGGTTTAAATTGCTCAATTAAGTCCAAATAAAATATGGATGTGTAAAGGTTGTCAAGACCAATTTTTAGACCCCTTGTTTGCTCAATTTGGAATTACAGAGCTCAAGTTATGAATTTTCAAAGTTTGCTCTTTATTCTGCAATTTCTGTAATTCATTTAAAGAGGCAATTTATTTTGAGCTAACATGTGTCAAAATGACAGAAACATATCGAGCACACTTTCCTGAACATGTGGAAATTTGAATCATCCAAATTGGAGCATTTTTCGATTTGTTATTGATTTTAGAATTTAACATTTGAACTGCACTTCTGTTTTCTTCCTTTTCTTTAAAACAGAGAGAAATGCCGAAACGTTTTTCACCGCGTGGCTGGCTAGCCACAGCCACTGACTGGTGGGCCAGCGGCCACGCTGGCAGCCACGCAAGCGCGCGGGCCCAGCGGCCGGTTTGACTGGAGCGCGGCGTCGCAGACGCGCGCGGCGGTGATCGCCGGCGGTGTCGAGCACGGACCCGGCGAACTACGGCACGAGGGGAAGAACTACGCGCGGCTACGGACTCGCACGGGCACGGGGAACACGAGTACGGCGGTGCCGCTAGCTAATGGTCGCCGGAGCGACGGAAACATCCGCGACTTGCGGCGGCCGGCGGCGGTTTAACGGTGAATCGACGAACGACGGCGAGAGAGGGAGGGAGAAGATGTCCCCGAGGACGGCATGCTCACCCTAGACGCGTGGGAACCACCGGCGTGGACGGAGGAGGTCGAGGTTGGCGGCAATGGAGCGGCGGAGCTTCGGCCGGCGAGGAAGGAGACACGCTCGGATGCGTCGATCCCGGGCTCCCCTCTTCGATTCCTTCGACCAGGAGGGAGAGGACGACGCGGCGGAGAAGGTGGCGGTCTTCGATCTGCTCAGGGAGCTCCCGAACGTCGGCGATGCGCGGCGGCAGCTAGCTAGGGTTCGGCCATGGCGCGCGGAGGAGAGGGGAGAGGGAGGGCAGAGGAGCGGTGTCGAGCAGAGGGCACGGGGGGCCTGGCGGCTCCTTTAAGCGCGAGGAGGCGCGGGGAGGGGGGCCCCGGCATCGCCGTGTCGCCATGGCGCGCGGCGGGTGCGGCTCGGCCGCGCCGCGCGGTCGCTACAGGAGGAAGATGACCAGTTTGCGAAAACCCCCTCGGCTGCATTTTTTTATTTGCAAAGAAGCCCTTTTCTGTTTATTTTAAAAATCCAGTAGCTTTTCCACCATTTAAATGAGGCACTTAAACATTTTATAAAAATTTGGGAAAAATCATGTAGCCTCCCAATATCATCTAGAAGCACCACAAAAATTGGTTTGGCAAAATAAAAAGTTTTGCCACACTTTTGTTCATAGGGCTTGTTTGTGGCATTTTTGGTAAAACAAAAATGAATTTACTTTCGAATTTTAAAACCAGTGCAAAGTATTACATCTTGAACCCTTGGAACTTCCTTGACAATAAGGATTGGCATTTGTAGTTGTGTTTGCCAAGAACAAGCACATTTGGAAGTGCAAGACTTGAATTTAATTGGTGCCACTATTTCCATTTGTTTCAATTTGTTTTCATCACTTGATTTCAACTGGACACTGAGACAATGGATGCCATGATGCATGAATAAGAAGCAAAAGTGAAAATTTTACTCTGGGTTTCAGTTTCTCAAACTTTGGGCTGTTACACAATCTCACCGGCTTGCTGAAAACAAAGGGTTAAACGTATCGAATGGAAAATGATGTTTGTTTGCATAAAACAGTAGAGAACAATGATTGCAGTAGATTGTATTTCAGATGTAAAAGAATGGACCGGGGTCCACAGTTCACTAGTGGTGTCTCTCCAATAAGATAACTAACATGCTGGGTAAACAAATTACAGCTGGGCAATTGACAATTGATAAGTGCATATAACATGCATGTGTGAGCTGTGGTGTCTACTATGAGATTCATTTGGGCATTACGACAAAGTACATAGACCGCTATCCAGCATGCATCTATGCCTAAATAGTCCACTTTCCGGTTAACATCCGTACCCCTTCCAGTATTAAGTTGCAAGCAACAGACAATTGCATTAAGTAATGTGCGTAATGTAAACAATACATTCATCCTTGAATAAAGCATTGCTGTTTTACCCCTAGTGGCAACAACACATCTACAACCTTAGAACTTGCTGTCACTATCCCAGGTTAAATAGAGGTTGAACCCAACTATCATGCATAAATACCCCCTCTTGGAGTTACAAGTATTCACGTGGCCAAGGCTTCAACAAGTAACGGAGAGCATGCAAGATCACAAATGACATAGACATGATAATATAATATTCAGCTCCACATAGGTATCAATATAAGTCAGATCCCAGCAAACACAACATGTAGCATTACAATAAGATGATCTTGATCATGATAGGCAGCTCACAAGATCTAAACATGATGGCACAAGTGGAGAAGACAACCATCTAGCTACTGCTATGGACCCATAGTCCAAGGATGAACTACTCACGCATCACTCCGGAGGCGGGCATGGCGATGTAGAGCCCTCCGGTGATGATTCCCCTCTCCGGCAGGGTGCCGGGAAGAGCTTCAGAAACCCCCCGAGTTAGGGTTGACGACGGCGGCGGCAGCGAATATGTTCTGGATGAAAGGCTCGGTGTTTTAGGGTTTTCGCGTCTCGGGGAATAAATAGGCGAAGGGGCGATGTCGGCGGACCCCCGAGGGGCCCAAACCACCAGGCGCGGCTGTGGGCCCAGCCGCGCCACCTGGTGGTTTGGCCACCTCGTGGCTCTCTTCGTCTCTCCTTCGGACTCCGTGTACGTGCTGGAAAAATAGGGACTGGCCTTTTGTTTCGTGCAATTCCGAGAATATTTCCAGAAGTAACTTTCTGAAACCAAAAACAGCAGAAAACAGGGAACTGGCACTGTGGCATCTTGTTAATAGGTTAGTCCCAGAAAATGCATAAAAGTGATACGAAGTGTATATAAAACATGTAGCAAATGGTATAATATAAGCATGGAACAGCAGAAATTATGGATACGTTGGAGACGTATCAAGCATCCCCAAGCTTAGTTCTACTCGTCCTCGAGTAGGTAAAACGATAACAACAAATAATTTCTGAGGAGACATGCTTTCACACAATCTTGATCAATATATTGCAAGGCTCATGTCATGAATGAAGTGACTCAAAGCAATGATCTATAGTTTGCTAACAAATAGATAAAGAGTAAACAATGAATCATATAAGCAAAAACTTTTCATGAATAGTACTTTCAAGACAAGCATCAAAAAGTTTTGCATAAGAGGTAACTCATAAAGCAATAGATTCAAAGTAAAAGGCATTGAAGCAACACAAAGGATGATTAAGTTTCAGCATTTGCTTTCAACTTGTAACATGTATATCTCATGGATAGTTGTCAACATAAAGCAATATAACAAGTGCAATAAGTAAATATGTAAGAATCAATGCACACAAAGTTGACACAAGTGTTTGCTTCTAAGATAGAAAGGAGTAGGTAAACTGACTCAACATAAAGTAAAAGATAGGCCCTTCGCAGAGGGAAGCAGGGATTAAATCATGTGCTAGAGCTTTTTAAGTTTTCGAAAGCATATAGAGAGCACAAAATAAGTATTTGAGAGGTGTTTGTTGTTGTCAACGAATGGTAGTGGGCACTCTAACCCCCTTGTCAACCAGACTTTCAAAGAGCGGCTCCCATGAAGGACGTTATTTCTACCAGCAAGGTAGATCATCCCTCTTCTCTTTTGTTTACACATGTATTTTAGTTTCTTTATAGATGACACTCCTCCCAACCTTTTGCTTACACAAGCCATGGCTAACCGAATCCTCGGGTGCCTTCCAACATTCACATACCATGGAGGAGTGTCTATTTGCAAAATTAAGTTGCTTACTGATAAATCAGGGCAAAACATGTGAAGAGAATTATTAATGAAAGTTGTAATTAATTGGGGCTGGGCACCCCGTTGCCAGCTCTTTTTGCAAATTATTGGATAAGCGGATGTATATGCCACTAGTCCATTGGTGAAAGTCTGTCAGAAGTAAATGACAAGATTGAAAGATAAAACACCACATACTTCCTCATGAGCTATAAAACATTGACACAAATAAGGAGTAATAAAGTTTTGAATAGTTTAAAGGTAGCACATGAAATATTTACTTGGAATGGCAGGAAATACCACATAGTAGGTAGGTATGGTGGACACAAATGGCATGGGTTTTGGCTCAAGTTTTGGATGCACGAGAAGCATTCCCTCTCAGTACAGAGTTTAGGCTAGCAAGGTTGTTTGAAGCAAACACAAGTATAAACCGGTACAGCAAGAATCACATAAAAACATATTGCAAGTATTATAAGACTCTACACTGTCTTCCTTGTTGCTCAAACATTTTACCAGAAAATATCTAGACCTTAGAGAGAACAAATATGCATCCCAAGTCTCAACAAGCTCTACGGTAGTTCTCCACTACTAGGCTTTAACTACATGATGCAAGAGCTTAAACATGATCTACTTGAGAGCTCAAAACAATTGCAAAGCATCAAATCAAAACAAGACAATGATCTACAAGAATGCATATGTCTTTTCCAATACCAACTACTACATGTAGCATTTTCTTTCTTCCAAACAAACACCAATAATTTATTTAAACATAAACTCTCCAAATGATAATATAATGCAGCAAGAGAGTATTTATAAACAAGTGCTAACAGCTCGAAGAGATGCATGAAAAACAGGAGCTAAAAGCACTGCAGTAGCTAGTTAAGAATACTCAACAAATATAAGTGAAGAACATGAGTATTCACATGAAAAAGCGGAGCGTGTCTCTCTCCCACACAAGGATTGCTAGGATCCGAATTTATTCATTTTGAAAAACAAAATTAAACTGAATTAAACAAGTAACTAATTTTTGTGTGTTTTTGATATAAAGAAAGCAAACAAAATAAAATAAAAATAAACTAAGCAAGACAAATAACAAAGTAAAGAGATTGGTGTGAGAGACTCCCCTTGCAGAAGCAATTCTGTTTTCCCCGGCAACGGCGCCAGAAAACGTGTTGGTGGCTCTAGGTTAATAGTGCCAGAAACAATGCTTGTACGTCACACGTCAGTTGGGAACCCCAAGAGGAAGGTATGATGAGTGCAGCAGTAAGTTTTCCCTCAGTATGAAACCAAGGTTTAATCGGACCAGTAGGAAAACGAGGTTGCTTCGAAGGTGTTGGTGAAGGAGTGTAGTGCGGCGCAACACCAGGGATTCCGGTGCCAACGTGGAACCTGCACAACACAATCAAACTACTTTGCCCCAACTTAACAGTGAGGTTGTCAATCTCACCGGCTTGCTGAAAACAAAGGGTTAAACGTATCGAATGGAAAATGATGTTTGTTTGCATAAAACAGTAGAGAACAATGATTGCAGTAGATTGTATTTCAGATGTAAAAGAATGGACCGGGGTCCACAGTTCACTAGTGGTGTCTCTCCAATAAGATAACTAACATGCTGGGTAAACAAATTACAGCTGGGCAATTAACAATTGATAAGTGCATATAACATGCATGTGTGAGCTGTGGTGTCTACTATGAGATTCATTTGGGCATTACGACAAAGTACATAGACCGCTATCCAGCATGCATCTATGCCTAAATAGTCCACTTTCCGGTTAACATCCGTACCCCTTCCAGTATTAAGTTGCAAGCAACAGACAATTGCATTAAGTAATGTGCGTAATGTAAACAATACATTCATCCTTGAATAAAGCATTGCTGTTTTACCCCTAGTGGCAACAACACATCTACAACCTTAGAACTTGCTGTCACTATCCCAGGTTAAATAGAGGTTGAACCCAACTATCATGCATAAATACCCCCTCTTGGAGTTACAAGTATTCACGTGGCCAAGGCTTCAACAAGTAACGGAGAGCATGCAAGATCACAAATGACATAGACATGATAATATAATATTCAGCTCCACATAGGTATCAATATAAGTCAGATCTCAGCAAACACAACATGTAGCATTACAATAAGATGATCTTGATCATGATAGGCAGCTCACAAGATCTAAACATGATGGCACAAGTGGAGAAGACAACCATCTAGCTACTGCTATGGACCCATAGTCCAAGGATGAACTACTCACGCATCACTCCGGAGGCGGGCATGGCGATGTAGAGCCCTCCAGTGATGATTCCCCTCTCCGGCAGGGTGCCGGGAAGAGCTTCAGAAACCCCCCGAGTTAGGGTTGACGACGGCGGCGGCAGCGAATATGTTCTGGATGAATGGCTCGGTCTTTTAGGGTTTTCGCGTCTCGGGGAATAAATAGGCGAAGCGGCGATGTCGGCGGACCCCCGAGGAGCCCAAACCACCTCCAGGCGCGGCTGTGGGCCCAGCCGCGCCACCATGTGGTTTGGCCACCTCGTGGCTCATCTTCGTCTCTCCTTCGGACTCCGTGTACGTGCTGGAAAAATAGGGACCTGGCCTTTTGTTTCGTGCAATTCCGAGAATATTTCCAGAAGTAACTTTCTGAAACCAAAAACAGCAGAAAACAGGGAACTGGCACTGTGGCATCTTGTTAATAGGTTAGTCCCAGAAAATGCATAAAAGTGATACGAAGTGTATATAAAACATGTAGCAAATGGTATAATATAAGCATGGAACAGCAGAAATTATGGATACGTTGGAGACGTATCAGTGCCAACAATTTTTGCAAATTTATCAGGACGAACAATATTAGAAGCATCTTCACAACAATATATAGCAGTCCCATCAACATTTTCAGTTACAAGATATTTAACCACTACCTGAGGTTGAATTTTAATTTGATCTTCGAGTTCAAAAAATTTAGAATTACTTTTATTAACGACAGCAGTTACCAGGAGTGTTCCTTAACTCTAACAGGGAAAGTGGCTTCTCAATAAAGCAGTTGGTAAAAAGAATTAACACAATGAACTTGCAATTCATTACCAATAATTATATTTTATTTAAAAATCTGTAAAAGCTTCATGGTAGTTGATCCATTTTTTTAGAAAATTAATATGAGAAGTAAAAGATTTACAAAAATCAAAAACTATTTGAGAATCAAGCCCAAACTTAGCACTAAGCTAATTAAAACCATTAGTTTCAAACAACTTAATACAATCATACTCGCCATTTATACCTGACTCTTTACCTTTGTCGATCTCCCAATATTCAGTGTTGCACCAAATCCTTTCAAAGAGCCTCTATGATTGAGATTACCGAGGGAGTCTGATACCATTCTTGGTGCAAGCGTCAGGGTCACCCGCCTACAGTTTTGGCCATATAAACTTGACAAGATGACTTTACCCTTAATTTTATTTATCAAGAACCCATACAAGTAGCATCAAGCATTTCTTTATCACGTGGAGAAAATCTTGCATAAAAATTATTAACAATTGTCTCTTTAGAAAACTCATGATTGGGACATTTGATAATTAATGATTTGAGTCTCCGCCAAGTTTGAGTAAGTCTCCGCCAAGTTTGAGAAATACTCTGCATCATGTGGCCACTATAAATATAATTTTTATCCTAAAGAACTTCATGAAGAGGATAATATTTAGAATAAAATAGAAACTGAAGTACTTTCCCATCCAGCAAGTGAGAATCATCCAGTAGCCTATACCATGCCAATGGCTAGTGATAAAGGAAATAATTTACTCTTAAATTCCTATTTTGGCACACCTGAAAGGTTAAACGGTTCACATAATAGTAAGCAAGTGATAACGAGGATGGACATTTCCATCCCCTACATAGCGGTTATTCTTAATTTGTTCAAGTATCCCCATAGGTATTTTAAAAAGGACATTTTCAGTTGGTGGAGGTTCCTTCCTCACCATACGAATGGTGGAGAGTTCCTTCCTCACCATAAGAGCATTAACAGAAAGACTTTCCATGATGAAGTTAAATATCAGACAGGAATAAAAACAACACGCACGGTATTTTTTTAACCAATTACACTTACCAGTAGCGGTACACTCGCTGATAACAGTACCAAAAAGTGTCTTGATGACCCACAAGTGTCGGAGATATATCATAGCCTTTTCGATAAGTAGGAGTGTCGAAATCAACGAGAAACTGAACGTGTTGACAAATGGATTTCAGCAAGATTTCGCTATAAATACTGCAAGACAAGTTTGTAGCTGGTTTATAATAACGAGGAATTTAGTAAAAAAGTAAATAAAAGTAACAAAGTAAACCCAATCCTTTTTATAGCAAAAGACAAGCCGGTTGTGTTACTTATGATGATTAAAACGTTCATGAGGACACACGGGAATATTGTCAAGTTACTTTCATCATGTGCCATTATTTTTATAAGTGTTGTGTGGGTGAATCTATGCTAGTGTACTGCCCTTACTTGTACTCATACGCACTTGTGATTAAACCCCTTGCAAGTATCCGCAAATACAAGAAAAAAATTAAGATAAATCTAACAACGGCCTTAAACTCTAAAATAGTACACTCCCCTCATGCAATAACTTGTTAACTGGGGTTAATGTTTCTGTCACTCAGGCATTCCTCTAGGCCCATAAAGGTGAAGTACCATGTAGTCCATGTTCACATGACACCACTAGAGAAATAACACCACAATTTAAATATCAAAACATTAAATATTACTCAACTTTACATGATTACTAGCAACAAGACTTCTCCCTTGTCCCAAAGAACTAAACGAACTACTCACGAGAGAACATATGGATCATGATCAGAGGTGATAAATATATGACAAACAACCCGAACATAACAATATTCCACCGATAAAACTCAACTGCATCAAGTAAAAAGGGTAATCAACACTGGTAAATTACTCTCAACGATAGATACAAGTTACACCACAAAGATTGATCGGCGGGACGGAGTGGTGATGAATATGGAGATGGTCCTGGTGGTGGAGATGATGGAGATGATGATCCCGCTGATGCCAGACGTGATGGCGATGACGATGGTGATGACTTCCCCCTCGTAGAGGGAAGTTTCCCTGGCTAGAATCTGCCTGTCACATGGCTCTAGGTCTCTGTCTCGCTTTCGATCTGAGACCGCGATAGAAAATAATATGAAGCCCCTCCCCCCCCCCCCGAAAGTTTTAGGTCAAGGCGAAGATATACGCGAAGGGGTGTCGGGAGGCGAACCACAGCGGGGCATGCGGGTGGGACCTGTGGCCAGGGGCTGGCCGTGACTAGGGCCAGCGTGACCACCTGGCTGCCCTCCTGACCCCATCTTCTGGCTCCGGCTCTTTTCACTTGAAGGGATAAATCTGTGCCCCTTGTTCCTTACCTTTGCTCACTTGTCCCCACGCTCTAAACTTTTCCTCACTTTTCCCCACTCGCTTGTCCGAAACCCTCACAGATGTCTAAACGGAGCATTTCCGTTGGGTCAAACTTGTTGACCGTTACATGTTTTAGTTCATGACGAGTGGGACCAGTAAAAATGCTGACATGTAGGCCCGCTTAATATGTTGACATGTCAACGGACGCTTGCTTTTGTCCAGAAAGAAAAAAAAGACATAACGCACGCACCACGGCCTGCTCACCACCGCCCTCCTCATCCCCCTGCCCGCAGCGGCGGGCGGCGTAGCCTTCCTCTTCCTTGTCACGGCAAGCACTACGCAAGGCTCGACTAGCGTGACAGCAGCGGAGAAGAAGCAGAGTGGCTAGTGGGTGTTTGGGCTGTAAGTGGTGTGGGCCGTTGATACGTCTCCAACGTATCCATAATTTCTGCTGTTCCATGCTTATATTATACCATTTGCTACATGTTTTATATACACTTCGTATCACTTTTATGCATTTTCTGGGACTAACCTATTAACAAGATGCCACAGTGCCAGTTCCCTGTTTTCTGCTGTTTTTGGTTTCAGAAAGTTACTTCTGGAAATATTCTCGGAATTGCACGAAACAAAAGGCCAGGTCCCTATTTTTCCAGCACGTACACGGAGTCCGAAGGAGAGACGAAGACTCGCCACGAGGTGGCCAAACCACACCTAGGCGCGGCTGGGCCCACAGCCGCGCCTGGAGGTGGTTTGGGCCCCTCGGGGGTCCGCCGACATCGCCCCTTCGCCTATTTATTCCCCGAGACGCGAAAACCCTAAAACACCAAGCCATTCATCCAGAACATATTCGCTGCCGCCGCCGTCGTCAACCCTAACTCGGGGGGTTTCTGAAGCTCTTCCCGGCACCCTGCCGGAGAGGGGAATCATCACCGGAGGGCTCTACATCGTCATGCCCGCCTCCGGAGTGATGCGTGAGTAGTTCATCCTTGGACTATGGGTCCATAGCAGTAGCTAGATGGTTGTCTTCTCCACTTGTGCCATCATGTTTAGATCTTGTGAGCTGCCTATCATGATCAAGATCATCTTATTGTAATGCTACATGTTGTGTTTGCTGGGATCTGACTTATATTGATACCTATGTGGAGCTGAATATTATATTATCATGTCTATGTCATTTGTGATCTTGCATGCTCTCCGTTACTTGTTGAAGCCTTGGCCACGTGAATACTTGTAACTCCAAGAGTGTAACAGCCCAAAGTTCGGAAACCTAAAAAAAAAAACCGAGTTAAAATTTCCACTTTTGTGTTACATTGCATCATAGCATCCAATATTAAATGGCTAAACACATAAAACACTTGGTTTGGCACCACCTTAAAACGAATGCCAAACTTGTTTAACAACTTCCACAACAATGTGAGGCACTTAAACTTGCAAAACGAAATACTTGACATCTTATATTTGTCAAGGGAGTTCCAAGAGTTCAAATTAATAATTTGAGTTGCTTCAAATTTTCCAAATGACTATGAATTTGTATTTCTCAAAATGCTCTATTTAAACCTCTTCAACCAAAGGTGGTGCTTAACATCTTATCTTGAACCCAGAAATTTGTGGAGCCTCTACCTTATATGAGTAGCCCACATGAATAATTTCAGCATTTTTGGAATAAATAAGAAGCTAAAGTAAATGATTTGAAAATGGGGCAGAAATGAAACTCCAACAAGTTTATTCTACAAACTTGTTCCAAATGAGCTCCAATTTTTACCAGAGGCTCTTGGTAACAAATAATATTTTTCCACAAAATTTCATTACTTTTGGAGTTGCTCTGGTACCTCAACTAATTCGGTACAGTTCAAAACAGAAGAAGAAAGGACCTATCTGTGATGTTTTCAAAACCTTCAGGGACTGCTTTGTAAAAACTGCTTCTTCCCTCCCCTTCCCTGTAGCGACCGAGGCGAGCTCGCCGTGCTCGTGCCGCACCTGCTCCTTGCGCGAGCCCGGCCCCTGCCCTCACTTCAAGGAGGACGAGCTCCCACCACGTGCTCTCCCCATCCCCACTTGCCCCTGCCCCCGTGCTCCACCTCTTCTCTTCCCCACGTGCGTGCCATGGCCGCCATGGTCGCCGTCGCGTAGCCGCCGTTGGGGAGCTCCCGAAGCAGATCGACGGCTACCAGCAGCTTCACCTCGACGTCCGCCCCTTCCTCGTCCGAGGAATCGCGCTGAGCCGCGCCGAATCGACGCCGCCGTCCTCGACTTCCTCGCGGCCGCCCGAGCTCGCCGTCTCCGACGAATCGCCGACGATAGAGCGCTCCCCAAGCGAGCCACGACCACCAACCGCTCCGCCACGTAGCCTGCTACTTCCCCGCCAAAGGAATCGCCCGGGGACGCCGTGTATCACCGTCGCCGTCCGTGACCTCGCCGCCGCCGCCCGAGCTCCGCCACGCTCGATCTCGCCGCCGTCGACCTCCCTCCGGCCACCCCGTCCTCTACACTGCTCGCGTGGTGAGCTTCTGGCCGTGCTGGTCCTTCTCCCTTTCCCTCCCGTGCTGGTTCGTGGTCACCGCCGAGCCGTACGCCGCAGTTCGCCGTGGACGTTTCCCTCGCACGCCCGGCCGTGCACCTGGCAAAACCGGCCTCGAGGCCGATCGTCTCGGGCCGTTAACCGGCCTTGGGCCCGGCCCAGACCGGGCTGAGAGCCGGAGCTCTCTGGAGCGAGGCCGGCCTGTAAACCGGCCCAACCGGGCTGTGGGCCGGCTACACAGTTTTTTTTTCCAGTTTCCTTTTCTTTTGTTTTATAAATGCAATAACTATTGTTTGGTTCATCCGATTTTGGTGTACAAAATATCAAAGTGATCAACAACTCCAATGCTATCTAACCATGCTAAGATCACATCATGACAACAACTTCTCTCCGTGATGTCAATCGATAATCGGTGAAAAGGAATTAAATTCAAATAATTATTTAATTCACTACTTATTCATCGATACTCGGAAAATTACAAATGAGGTACCAAAATGATCGGGAGAACAAAACATATCTAATCATGCCATGTTCATGCATATTTGAGTCACTTCTTGGTAATGTGATAATGGATGAACAATGTGGTCATTAAGCTAAATATGGGGTTGCTCCCAATAATTGCACTAATTATTTGGCTCTCCATTTAATGTTGCTAGATAAACTAAATGATGCTATCTTTGCATAAACTTGTCATGTCATCATGTGTTTGCGCATTGCACTTGTTGAAACATGTGTGGTGATTTGATTGCTCCTCCGTTGTTATGTTTCGATAGATCAAGCAGCCGGGGTTACTCCACAATACCCGAGGATCCGTACTACCTGTATCCCGAACAAGGCAAGCGTAATCCCCCCTCTGAGCATGTCTTATCCTATTTTCCGCAAATATTTTCTCCACTATATATTGCATGCGGTTCTAAATGTCTTTTTGCTTGGATTAGAGTATCCTATAGAATGCATTAAGATTCCGATGCCAATGCCTGTTTTCCCCTCCTATTACCATAGGTTTGCATTGTTGGCCTGATATAATTACTATGCTATGCAAATGCTTAGCCATGCTTAGTTAAATGCTAGTGGTACTATGGTGGTACATGCTGGAAACAGGTGTTGACTTGTGACAGTGATGTTGATGGTGGAGGAATTGTGGTGATGGATAATAAAATGCTTAAAGGTGGGGATGAGAGGCCACATGGGATGTGGTGGGTTGTCTCGTTCTCGCCGCCTAAGTGCGAGTTCTCGACCTCTTGAACCAAGTTGAGCGTGCAACCATGCGTGGGCTATATGGAACCCCCATCGACCGACTAACTTGTGGCGGACTAGCCGAGGGTCCTCTAGTTCGGCTTTCCATTTGCGTGTGCGTTGGGATGGTGGCCGAGACTGTGATGAGGATGGTGTGGTTTAGGAAAATGAGTGGCCACGGGACAGGGATTGGAGGAGTCACCAAACCTGTTCCGTCCCCACTGATGATCCTTGGATAGTCTTAAGCAAGGTAAAGGTTGTAGCCGTTTCACACTCAGCCGGCTTTCCCCGGAAGAGAGCTAATGTCTGGCAATGAGTCTGGCGGTACGCGTGGCGAAGGAGCTGGGGCCCCTCGGGACTCTGGGACTTCCACTTTGTACACCCCTGCAGGGATAAATCTTTTCGAAAAGTCGTGTCCACGGTTATGGACGACTTGGGAATGGACGCTGATCATAGAATAACTTTAACGGAATGATTAAAAACTGAGTACTAGAGGTACTACTTCACGAATGCAAGGTTGACTTCCTCGAGGGTGATTCGGGAGGTGCCTTTGATGAACAGGTACAGTGGTGATGATGGTTGATGATGAGAAAGGTGATACAAGAAAAGAGTTACTTCTTACCCTTTTCAAAATACTCTGATTAGTCGATGCCATGGAGTTGTGTTTTATAAATAAAATCAGCTTTATGCAAAACAGCCATAAAACCTTTGAAAGCCAATCATGGAGCATATATTAGCTCTTAATCTTGCGAGTTCGTCGAACTCAACGTCGTTTGCTTATTTTCAGGAGAGGGCTTCACCGACCTTGAAGGTGGGTTCTTTGTGGACGTCGACGAGTAGTCTGGGGTTCCCAGGTGGCAGCTTGGGACATCTCGGAATAGCTGGCGCTGGATGTTTATTTGTAGGCCTCTTAGGCCATATTCTGGTTCTTGTTGTTTAGAACAACGCCCTTCGCTTCCGCTTGATGTACTGTTGGGTCTGTGACCTCTGTTTGTCATTTGCTATCTTTCTCTATTATAAGAGTTGCTTATAAGTTTTGTGTCGTAGATTCTGTGAAGTGCCAGTTGTTCCACAAGTCTTGATCTCTCTATTATGCTTTGATAGTGTGTTTGCTGGTATCGGATAACCGGAGACACAGTATCACTGTATAGCAGTCAGGTCGGGGCGCCACAAGTTGGTATCAGAGCAGTACTGCCTGTAGGAAACCCTTCTACTGGTCGACGTTGAGTCTAGTGTTTGTGAAAATATTTTGAACCTAAAAATGAGTTGTGAAAACCATCTTAGGATTCTTTTTACTCCTTATCTGGTTACCCTCTAATCTCGAGCAATCTTATCTCGATTTGAGTTCAAAGGTTACTTCTCACCTGTTACTTCAAAATGATTAGAAACGGGGTGGGTTCGACCTTGAGTGTTATGTGTCACGTTGCTCCCGCTGCGTTGTCAATTCTAAATCAACTCAGATGTTTCTACCAAATCTAATCATTGCTTCTTTCTTTGGGTTTACCCCAATGGGCTTGAACATAAGGTCCCGGATTGTACCGGATAGTGTGGGTTGAAGCACGTGGTTTCTTAGCCATTTGAATCTCACGCTACTGGTGCATGATGCTGATCTTCGACCCAAGTCCCATCTTGTTGGTTCCTTGTTCGTTGTGGCACAAGTATTACCGTCCCTAGTCTGAGTACTGGAGTACGCTAATGCTAATGTCTCAACCCTACCGAGGTGGATACTAACTGCGTCCTTGTCAAATCTACAGAATGGCCCAACGCCTCCGCTCCATCAAATCGAAGCCACCCCAGGGACCCACTCGACACCCTCTGATCGGCAGGAATCCCATACATCTAAAGAATTGCCCAAGAAAGCTAGAGGCCAACTCAGGTGTTACACTTGTAAGGAGCGTGGACATCCGTACCGGAAGTGCCCCCTTACTTACCCCGGACAGTGGGGACTACCACAAGGAAAGGCATGTAGTCAGTGCGGGAGGGGTGGACATCAGGCGAGTCAATGCCCCGGTAGTTGCCCACATTGTTGCAACAAGCATCCACTCGGCAAGTGCCCAACCGCTAACGCCACCTGCTACCTATGCGAAGGAGATGACCATTTCCCGGCGGATTGTTCTATGGAGTTCATAGTGGGGGCAGTAAAGGAGGCCCAGGAGAAGATTGCTCAGCACGCCACCACGCGCCCCACTACTTCGACATCTGGGCCAAGCGGAGGTGGTTGTCGTCCTATGCAACCTGCTCCACCTGGACTTATCTGCTACACCTGTGGCCAGACGGGTCACTACTCCAGGGAGTGCCCCAGCAGAAGTGGGTATCGTCCTCCGCTACCTGCTCCACCTGGACTTACCTGCTACACCTGTGGTCAAGCTGGCCACTACTTCAGGGATTGCCCTCAGAAGGCACCTATCACGGGAAATCCTGCACGAGCCCCTGCCACTCCCGCTGGCAAGGCTGGACCTATTGTGCGCCGTCGCCTGAACCACGTCCCTGCTGAAGAAGCTGAAGAAGATTCCGGCGTCCTAAATGGTGAGCTACGAATCAACAACAATCTTACTACAGTTTTGTTGACTCTGCTGCATCTCTCCTTTTTGGGCATGGTTATCACAATTAAGTAATAACCGGTGCATCTGTAACATCTTGGGATGTCTAGTGTGCCCTGGTTGAAGCGAGGTGGTATCTCCTTTTTGGATATGCTAACCTCTAATCTTTTGATTGAATTGGGCTATCGTCAAACCAAGCGCAGACCGACCTACCGAAAGATGTTAGTCTGACCAATCCGTATGCCCGTTCATGTGATAACTTCAGAACACATACCTTGCGAGGTCGACCGTCTTGGAGTATCTAGATAAGTTGGTTGTTGAGCCCTTCCACTACATTTTTTCTTCCTCCATGTTTGATGGGAAACTTGTTAGAACTAACTTTGTGTCGTCACAAGGCATGAGTTCCGGAAGTTAGAAGTGACTTTCCCTGGTTCACGTGCAAATGCTGAAAGATGTCGCCGTGGATCTGAGTGGATGGTCTGGTTTCCTCGGAATCATTTCAACTCGATCAAGCATGTGTAGAATATTCTTGGAATGGTATGTTGTTACCTCCATTCCTTCGGAATTTAGTCTATGCATCCAAGCCACTGACTGAATTGTTCCAGAAAGGAGGAAGTCTGAGAATTTCTTCGTCTTCGTTGGTGTTTCCCACAAGGACTAAATCGTGTCTCGTTGCAAGTAAATCAAGGAGGGCCGCTGTCTCCTGACAAGTTGCTAATCTGCGGGTTCCGCAATCTCGTTCCTCCTTTGGAGTTAGACCTTCTAGTCCAACTCTTGGGGTTCTAACAAATGTAATCCGTTGTTATCCTTGCCAAATTTCCGATTCATACATGTCAAGTCTGAAGTATCCCCACACCTAACCAGATCTGAATCGCAATCAGAAACGACGGTTGGTGATCCTCAAGAAGCTTGTATTCGATGTCTGGAACATCAAGAAGTTCTCCTATCTAGCGTTCCCGGAGTTTCTAAAGTTCTCTCGGTCCATCTTCCCGATCCTTCTCCTGTGATCCGGAATGTTCCTCCGTGAGGAAAGTTCTACTCAAGCTGTTTGGTAGAAGTTGCCTCTTCACCTGTTCGAATCTTGTTTCAACACTCTCCCTCAGAGACTTAAGGCCTTGTGCAAAGTTCATATTCTGAATCTTTGAGAAACAGTTGTCTACCAACTGGAAACTCCTTATCAATCCCCCGTCAAGCGCTTGTGTCTCCTAACTGTCAACTCCAGGGATGCTTGAAGTCCCATCCTAAGATTCTACTAGAAGGTGCTCGGTCGTCGCATCCTCGCGAAGACCATTCCTTTTAGGTTCCTTCCCTCTCCTATGGTGTAGTTGAGTGAGGACCTCGAAGTGAGTCCGATGAAGATCTTCAGGATGCGCTGAATCAATCTGCACCGAGAAGACCGCTGAAGACCGTCGTAACCTTTCCCTCTTTCCTACTCTATAATCTCGGGACGAGATTCCTGTAAGGAGGGTAGAGTTGTAACAGCCCAAAGTTCGGAAACCTAAAAAAAAAAACCGAGTTAAAATTTCCACTTTTTGTGTTACATTGCATCATAGCATCCAATATTAAATGGCTAAACACATAAAACACTTGGTTTGGCACCACCTTAAAACGAATGCCAAACTTGTTTTAACAACTTCCACAACAATGTGAGGCACTTAAACTTGCAAAACGAAATACTTGACATCTTATATTTGTCAAGGGAGTTCCAAGAGTTCAAAATTAATAATTTGAGTTGCTTCAAATTTTCCAAATGACTATGAATTTGTATTTCTCAAAATGCTCTATTTAAACCTCTTCAACCAAAGGTGGTGCTTAACATCTTATCTTGAACCCCAGAAATTTGTGGAGCCTCTACCTTATATGAGTAGCCCACATGAATAATTTCAGCATTTTTGGAATAAAATAAGAAGCTAAAGTAAATGATTTGAAAATGGGGCAGAAATGAAACTCCAACAAGTTTATTCTACAAACTTGTTCCAAATGAGCTCCAATTTTTACCAGAGGCTCTTGGTAACAAATAATATTTTTCCACAAAATTTCATTACTTTTGGAGTTGCTCTGGTACCTCAACTAATTCGGTACAGTTCAAAACAGAAGAAGAAAGGACCTATCTGTGATGTTTTCAAAACCTTCAGGGACTGCTTTGTAAAAACTGCTTCTTCCCTCCCCTTCCCTGTAGCGACCGAGGCGAGCTCGCCGTGCTCGCGCCGCACCTGCTCCTCGCGCGAGCCCGGCCCCCTGCCCTCACTTCAAGGAGGACGAGCTCCCCACCACGTGCTCTCCCCATCCCCACTTGCCCTGCCCCCGTGCTCCACCTCTTCTCTTCCCCACGTGCGTGCCATGGCCGCCATGGTCGCCGTCGCGTAGCCGCCGTTGGGGAGCTCCCGAAGCAGATCGACGGCTACCAGCAGCTTCACCTCGACGTCCGCCCCTTCCTCGTCCGAGGAATCGCGCTGAGCCGCGCCGAATCGACGCCGCCGTCCTCGACTTCCTCGCGCCCGCCCGAGCTCGCCGTCTCCGACGAATCGCCGACGATAGAGCGCTCCCCAAGCCGAGCCACGACCACCAACCGCTCCGCCACGTAGCCTGCTACTTCCCGCCAAAGGAATCGCCCGGGGACGCCGTGTATCACCGTCGCCGTCCGTGACCTCGCCGCCGCCGCCCGAGCTCCGCCACGCTCGATCTCGCCGCCGTCGACCTCCCTCCGGCCACCCCGTCCTCTACACTGCTCGCGTGGTGAGCTTCTGGCCGTGCTGGTCCTTCTCCCTTTCCCTCCCGTGCTGGTTCGTGGTCACCGCCGAGCCGTACGCCGCAGTTCGCCGTGGACGTTTCCCTCGCACGCCCGGCCGTGCACCCGGCAAAACCGGCCTCGAGGCCAATCGTCTCGGGCCGTTAACCGGCCTTGGGCCCGGCCCAGACCGGGCTGAGAGCCGGAGCTCTCTGGAGCGAGGCCGGCCTGTAAACCGGCCCAACCGGGCTGTGGGCCGGCTACACAGTTTTTTTTTCCAGTTTCCTTTTCTTTTGTTTTATAAATGCAATAACTATTGTTTGGTTCATCCGATTTTGGTGTACAAAATATCAAAGTGATCAACAACTCCAATGCTATCTAACCATGCTAAGATCACATCATGACAACAACTTCTCTCCGTGATGTCAATCGATAATCGGTGAAAAGGAATTAAATTCAAATAATTATTTAATTCACTACTTATTCATCGATACTCGGAAAATTACAAATGAGGTACCAAATGATCGGAGAACAAAACATATCTAATCATGCCATGTTCATGCATATTTGAGTCACTTCTTGGTAATGTGATAATGGATGAACAATGTGGTCATTAAGCTAAATATGGGGTTGCTCCCAAATAATTGCACTAATTATTTGGCTCTCCATTTAATGTTGCTAGATAAACTAAATGATGCTATCTTTGCATAAACTTGTCATGTCATCATGTGTTTGCGCATTGCACTTGTTGAAACATGTGTGGTGATTTGATTGCTCCTCCGTTGTTATGTTTCGATAGATCAAGCAGCCGGGGTTACTCCACAATACCCGAGGATCCGTACTACCTGTATCCCGAACAAGGCAAGCGTAATCCCCCCTCTGAGCATGTCTTATCCTATTTTCCGCAAATATTTTCTCCACTATAATATTGCATGCGGTTCTAAATGTCTTTTTGCTTGGATTAGAGTATCCTATAGAATGCATTAAGATTCCGATGCCAATGCCTGTTTTCCCCTCCTATTACCATAGGTTTGCATTGTTGGCCTGATATAATTACTATGCTATGCAAATGCTTAGCCATGCTTAGTTAAATGCCTAGTGGTACTATGGTGGTACATGCTGGAAACAGGTGTTGACTTGTGACAGTGATGTTGATGGTGGAGGAATTGTGGTGATGGATAATAAAATGCTTAAAGGTGGGGATGAGAGGCCACATGGGATGTGGTGGGTTGTCTCGTTCTCGCCGCCTAAGTGCGAGTTCTCGACCTCTTGAACCAAGTTGAGCGTGCAACCATGCGTGGGCTATATGGAACCCCCATCGACCGACTAACTTGTGGCGGACTAGCCGAGGGTCCTCTAGTTCGGCTTTCCATTTGCGTGTGCGTTGGGATGGTGGCCGAGACTGTGATGAGGATGGTGTGGTTTAGGAAAATGAGTGGCCACGGGACAGGGGATTGGAGGAGTCACCAAACCTGTTCCGTCCCCACTGATGATCCTTGGATAGTCTTAAGCAAGGTAAAGGTTGTAGCCGTTTCACACTCAGCCGGCTTTCCCCGGAAGAGAGCTAATGTCTGGCAATGAGTCTGGCGGTACGCGTGGCGAAGGAGCTGGGGCCCTCGGGACTCTGGGGACTTCCACTTTGTACACCCCTGCAGGGATAAATCTTTTCGAAAAGCCGTGTCCACGGTTATGGACGACTTGGGAATGGACGCTGATCATAGAATAACTTTAACGGAATGATTAAAAACTGAGTACTAGAGGTACTACTTCACGAATGCAAGGTTGACTTCCTCGAGGGTGATTCGGGGAGGTGCCTTTGATGAACAGGTACAGTGGTGATGATGGTTGATGATGAGAAAGGTGATACAAGAAAAGAGTTACTTCTTACCCCTTTTCAAAATACTCTGATTAGTCGATGCCATGGAGTTGTGTTTTATAAATAAAATCAGCTTTATGCAAAACAGCCATAAAACCTTTGAAAGCCAATCATGGAGCATATATTAGCTCTTAATCTTGCGAGTTCGTCGAACTCAACGTCGTTTGCTTATTTTCAGGAGAGGGCTTCACCGACCTTGAAGGTGGGTTCTTTGTGGACGTCGACGAGTAGTCTGGGGTTCCCAGGTGGCAGCTTGGGACATCTCGGAATAGCTGGCGCTGGATGTTTATTTGTAGGCCTCTTAGGCCATATTCTGGTTCTTGTTGTTTAGAACAACGCCCTTCGCTTCCGCTTGATGTACTGTTGGGTCTGTGACCTCTGTTTGTCATTTGCTATCTTTCTCTATTATAAGAGTTGCTTATAAAGTTTTGTGTCGTAGATTCTGTGAAGTGCCAGTTGTTCCACAAGTCTTGATCTCTCTATTATGCTTTGATAGTGTGTTTGCTGGTATCGGATAACCGGAGACACAGTATCACTGTATAGCAGTCAGGTCGGGGCGCCACATAGAGCCACCAACACGTTTTTCTGGCGCCGTTGCCGGGGAAAACAGAATTGCTTCTGCAAGGGGAGTCTCTCACACCCAATCTCTTTACTTTGTTATTTGTCTTGCTTAGTTTATTTTTATTTAGTTTTGTTTGCTCTCTTTATCAAAAACACAAAAAAATTAGTTACTTGTTTAATTCAGTTTAATTTTGTTTTTCAAAATGAATACTCCTGAGAACACTAAGTTGTCTGACTTCACTAGCACAAACAACAATGATTTCATATGCACTCCTATTGCTCCACCTGCTTCTACAGCAGAATTTTATGAAATTAAACCTGCTCTATTAAATCTTGTTATGAAAGAGCAATTTTCTGGTGTTAGTACTGATGATGCTGCTGCCCATCTTAATAACTTTGTTGAACTTTGTGAAATGCAAAAGTATTAGGATATGGATGGGGATATTATAAAACTGAAACTTTTTCCTTTCTCCTTGAGAGGAAGAGCTAAAGAATGGTTGCTTTCTTTGCCTAGAAATAGTATTAATTCTTGGACAAAATGCAAAGATGCTTTCATAGGGAAATATTATCCTCCTGCTAAGATTATATCCTTGAGAAGTAGCATTATGAATTTTAAACAACTTGATAATGAACATGTTGCTCAAGCTTGGGAAAGAATGAAATCTTTGGTGAAGAATTGTCCCACTCATGGACTGACTACTTGGATGATCATCCAAACCTTTTATGCAGGATTAAATTTTTCCTCAAGGAACTTATTGGATTCAGCCTCTGGAGGAACCTTTATGCCCATCACTTTAGGTGCAGCAACAAAGCTACTTGATGATATGATGATCAACTATTCTGAATGGCACACCGAAAGAGCTCCTCAAGGTAAGAAGGTAATTCTGTTGAAGAAACCTCCTCTTTGAGTGATAAGATTGATGCTATTATGTCTATGCTTGTGAATGGTAGATCTCATGTTCATCCTAATAATATTCCTTTAGCTTCATTGTTTGCTCAAGAAGAGCATGTTGATGTAAACTTCATTAAAAACAACAACTTCAACAACAATGCTTATAGGAATAATTTTGGTAGCAACAATTATAAGCCTTATCCTTCAAATGGTTATGGCAATTCTTATGGTAATTCCTACAGCAACAATAGAAGTGTGTCCTCTAATGGTTATGGCAATTCTTATGGTAATTCCTACAGCAACAATAGAAGTGTGTCCTCTGATCTTGAAGCTATGCTTAAAGATTTTATTAGCACACAAAAAGCTTTCAATAAAACTGTTGAGGAAAAGTTTGAAAAAATTGATGATCTTGTCTCTAAAGTTGATAGTCTTGCTCATGATGTTGAAATTCTAAAACTGAAAGTTATGCCTAATGAAGTATAGATACTAAGTCATTTGCTACAGCAAATGCCATCCAAGTTCGAATTGATAATAATATTAGGATGTTGGCTGAATTGCATGCTAGGTGGGAAAAAGAGGAAGAACTTGAAAAAGAGAATAGTATAGTTAGAGTTTGTACTATCACCACCACTAGTAATGCTAATGTTTCACATGCTAGTAAACCTCCTACTATTGATGGTAATGTTATTGGTGTTGATAATGTCTCTACTACTTCTGCTAAGCGTTTGAAATTGCCTAAAACTGCTGAAACTTTTTCTGATAAAAGTGCTGAAATTTTTCAAACTATTGGAGACAATGGTTCCACCACCATTGACAATAATGATTTTGATTTTGATGATTGTAACATCTCTGAAGTTATTATGTTCTTGCAAAAATTAGTTAGAAGTCCCAATGCTAGCACAATTAATTTGGCTTTTACAAAGCATATTACAAATGCTCTTTTGCAAGCTAGGGAGGAGAAGTTGAAACTTAAAACTTCTATTCCTAGGAAATTAGAAGATGGTTGGGAACCCATCATTAAGGTAAAGGTGAATGATTTTTATTTCAATGCCTTGTGTGATCTTGGTGCAAGTGTTTCAGTTTTGCCCAAGAAACTTTATGATATCTTGATTTGCCACCTTTGGAACATTGTTATTTGGATGTTTTTCTCGCTGATAATGCTATGAAGAAACCTTTGGGGCGAGTTAATGATGTTTTTATTACGACCTTTTCTTCGAACTGTTGGTGCCATCATTGATATGAAAGAAGGTAATATAAGGTACCAATTTCCTCTCAAGAAAGGTATGGAACACTTCCCTAGGAAGAGAATGAAGTTACCTTTTGACTCTATTGTTAGAGCAAGTTATGATGTTGATGCTTCTTCTCTTGATAACACTTGATTTTCACTTTCTGCGCCTAGCTGAAAGGCGTTAAAGAAAAGCGCTTATGGGAGACAACCCATCGTTTTTATTTGCTGTTATTTTTGTTTTCTTTGAGTCAAGGAGTTTTGTTACTTCTGTAGCAACTCCTTTGTATCTTTATTTTATCGCAATGTTGTGCCAAGTAAAGTTCTATATTGAAAGTTGATGCAAGATTTGGATTTCTGCGCAGTGACAGATTTTTAGCTGTCACGGATTTGAGCTTATCTCCCTGTAGAAAATTCAAAAAATTCTGAGAAAAATCACGCATATTCCTGAGATATGTACGCAACTTTCATTATTTTAGGCCAGATCCATCTGAGCAACTTAAGTGCCTCGAAAAAATTCGTCATTCCAGACTGTTCTGTTTTTGACAGATTCTGCCTTTTGTTTTGCATTCGCTCTTTTACTGTGTTTGTGTGGATTTCTTTGCTCCACAAAGCATTGGTGGCTGTAGCTAATGTCCAGAAGCTTTGGGATTGATTGTATCATTACAGAATATGAGAATTTTTGATTATGCACTAACCCTCTAATGAGAACTGTCTTGAGTTTGGTGTGAAGGAAGTTTTCAAGGATCAAGCGAGAAGGGTGATATTATGTGATCAAGAAGAGTGAAAAGCCTAAGCTTGGGGATGCCCCCGTGGTTCATCCCAACCATATTCAGAGAGACTCAAGCGTCTAAGCTTGGGGATGCCCAAGGCATCCCCTTCTTCATCAACAAACTTATCAGGTCATCTCTAGTGAAACTATATTTTAATTCTTTCACATCTTATGCGCTTTACTTGGAGCGTCTGTGTGTTTTTATTTTTGTTTTTGTTTGAATAAATTCGGATCCTAGCAATCCTTGTGTGGGAGAGAGACACGCTCCGCTTTTTCATGTGAATACTCATGTTCTTCACTTATATTTGTTGAGTATTCTTAACTAGCTACTGCAGTGCTTTTAGCTCCTGTTTTTCATGCATCTCTTCGAGCTGTTAGCACTTGTTTATAAATACTCTCTTGCTGCATTATATTATCATTTGGAGAGTTTATGTTTAATAAATTATTGGTGTTTGTTTGGAAGAAAGAAAATGCTACATGTAGTAGTTGGTATTGGAAAAGACATATGCATTCTTGTAGATCATTGTCTTGTTTTGATTTGATGCTTTGCAATTGTTTTGAGCTCTCAAGTAGATCATGTTTAAGCTCTTGCATCATGTAGTTAAAGCCTAGTAGTGGAGAACTACCGTAGAGCTTGTTGAGACTTGGGATGCATATTTGTTCTCTCTAAGGTCTAGATATTTTCTGGTAAAATGTTTGAGCAACAAGGAAGACAGTGTAGAGTCTTATAATACTTGCAATATGTTTTTATACTTGTGTTTGCTTCAAACAACCTTGCTAGCCTAAACTCTGTACTGAGAGGGAATGCTTCTCGTGCATCCAAAACTTGAGCCAAAACCCATGCCATTTGTGTCCACCATACCTACCTACTATGTGGTATTTCCTGCCATTCCAAGTAAATATTTCATGTGCTACCTTTAAACTATTCAAAACTTTATTACTCCTTATTTGTGTCAATGTTTTATAGCTCATGAGGAAGTATGTGGTGTTTTATCTTTCAATCTTGTCATTTACTTCTGACAGACTTTCACCAATGGACTAGTGGCATATACATCCGCTTATCCAATAATTTGCAAAAAGAGCTGGCAACGGGGTGCCCAGCCCCAATTAATTACAACTTTCATTAATAATTCTCTTCACATGTTTTGCCCTGATTTATCAGTAAGCAACTTAATTTTGCAATAGACACTCCTCCATGGTATGTGAATGTTGGAAGGCACCCGAGGATTCGGTTAGCCATGGCTTGTGTAAGCAAAAGGTTGGGAGGAGTGTCATCTATAAAGAAACTAAAATACATGTGTAAACAAAAGAGAAGAGGGATGATCTACCTTGCTGGTAGAATAACGTCCTTCATGGGAGCCGCTCTTTGAAAGTCTGGTTGACAAGGGGGTTAGAGTGCCCACTACCATTCGTTGACAACAACAAACACCTCTCAAATACTTATTTTGTGCTCTCTATATGCTTTCGAAAACTTAAAAAGCTCTAGCACATGATTTAATCCCTGCTTCCCTCTGCGAAGGGCCTATCTTTTACTTTATGTTGAGTCAGTTTACCTACTCCTTTCTATCTTAGAAGCAAACACTTGTGTCAACTTTGTGTGCATTGATTCTTACATATTTACTTATTGCACTTGTTATATTGCTTTATGTTGACAACTATCCATGAGATATACATGTTACAAGTTGAAAGCAAATGCTGAAACTTAATCATCCTTTGTGTTGCTTCAATGCCTTTTACTTTGAATCTATTGCTTTATGAGTTACCTCTTATGCAAAACTTTTTGATGCTTGTCTTGAAAGTACTATTCATGAAAAGTTTTTGCTTATATGATTCATTGTTTACTCTTTATCTATTTGTTAGCAAACTATAGATCATTGCTTTGAGTCACTTCATTCATGACATGAGCCTTGCAATATATTGATCAAGATTGTGTGAAAGCATGTCTCCTCAGAAATTATTTGTTGTTATCGTTTTACCTACTCGAGGACGAGTAGAACTAAGCTTGGGGATGCTTGATACGTCTCCAACGTATCCATAATTTCTGCTGTTCCATGCTTATATTATACCATTTGCTACATGTTTTATATACACTTCGTATCACTTTTATGCATTTTCTGGGACTAACCTATTAACAAGATGCCACAGTGCCAGTTCCCTGTTTTCTGCTGTTTTTGGTTTCAGAAAGTTACTTCTGGAAATATTCTCGGAATTGCACGAAACAAAAGGCCAGTCCCTATTTTTCCAGCACGTACACGGAGTCCGAAGGAGAGACGAAGAGAGCCACGAGGTGGCCAAACCACAGGTGGCGCGGCTGGGCCCAGCCGCGCCTGGTGGTTTGGGCCCCTCGGGGGTCCGCCGACATCGCCCCTTCGCCTATTTATTCCCCGAGACGCGAAAACCCTAAAACACCGAGCCTTTCATCCAGAACATATTCGCTGCCGCCGCCGTCGTCAACCCTAACTCGGGGGGTTCTGAAGCTCTTCCCGGCACCCTGCCGGAGAGGGGAATCATCACCGGAGGGCTCTACATCGCCATGCCCGCCTCCGGAGTGATGCGTGAGTAGTTCATCCTTGGACTATGGGTCCATAGCAGTAGCTAGATGGTTGTCTTCTCCACTTGTGCCATCATGTTTAGATCTTGTGAGCTGCCTATCATGATCAAGATCATCTTATTGTAATGCTACATGTTGTGTTTGCTGGGATCTGACTTATATTGATACCTATGTGGAGCTGAATATTATATTATCATGTCTATGTCATTTGTGATCTTGCATGCTCTCCGTTACTTGTTGAAGCCTTGGCCACGTGAATACTTGTAACTCCAAGAGGGGGTATTTATGCATGATAGTTGGGTTCAACCTCTATTTAACCTGGGATAGTGACAGCAAGTTCTAAGGTTGTAGATGTGTTGTTGCCACTAGGGGTAAAACAGCAATGCTTTATTCAAGGATGAATGTATTGTTTACATTACGCACATTACTTAATGCAATTGTCTGTTGCTTGCAACTTAATACTGGAAGGGGTACGGATGTTAACCGGAAAGTGGACTATTTAGGCATAGATGCATGCTGGATAGCGGTCTATGTACTTTGTCGTAATGCCCAAATGAATCTCATAGTAGACACCACAGCTCACACATGCATGTTATATGCACTTATCAATTGTCAATTGCCCAGCTGTAATTTGTTTACCCAGCATGTTAGTTATCTTATTGGAGAGACACCACTAGTGAACTGTGGACCCCGGTCCATTCTTTTACATCTGAAATACAATCTACTGCAATCATTGTTCTCTACTGTTTTATGCAAACAAACATCATTTCCATTCGATACGTTTAACCCTTTGTTTTCAGCAAGCCGGTGAGATTGACAACCTCACTGTTAAGTTGGGGCAAAGTAATTTGATTGTGTTGTGCAGGTTCCACGTTGGCACCGGAATCCCTGGTGTTGCGCCGCACTACACTCCTTCACCAACACCTTCGAAGCAAACCTCGTTTTCCTACTGGTTCGATTAAACCTTGGTTTCATACTGAGGGAAAACTTACTGCTGCACTCATCATACCTTCCTCTTGGGGTTCCCAACTGACGTGTGACGTACAAGCATTGTTTCTGGCACTATTAACCTAGAGCCACCAGCCGTGGGCCGTGTCGTGTGCGTATGTGAGAGATGAGAAAGGAGCGCAGTTATAAGCTCGGGGATCGGTATCTGTAACCGCATCGAACTAATGAATGAACTAAGGGCATCGTCCCGTTCCTGATCTCTTGCCATCTCCATCTACTTCCTCTCCACGCAACCCACCGTCCCAAATCCGTCGGAGCAATCCACGGCAAGGACATTACAAACTTGGTATCAGAGCTTTGCCAGTCCGATCCGCGCTCCGCAACTCGAGATCGACCCTGTAACATCGACCGATCGGTTGTGAATTCGCTCCCCGGAGAGAATTCGCTGTAAATCCGAGATCGGCGTTAGGGTGATTCAGAGAGTGAGCAGCGACGGCTCCGTTCAAGGCTAGCGCGCAGACAGGCATCTGGTCGACGTGATGGCTACCTTTGAGGAGTGGGTGCTGAAGGAATTCGAGGCCCTTCGCTCTCTTCAGGAGCAGATGGCGGGGATTTCCACGATCCAGACCAGACTCGATGATCTAGATGCAAAGTTCAGCGAGCAAGTCAGTCGGCTCGACCAAGTTCAGGCTAAGGTAAACCTATCGGCAAGCTCAATTGGTCAGATCCATCAGGAACAAGTGCATGCGGCACGGGCGATGAATGAATCCGCAGCAACCAGAGTGCCGGAGGAAGATCGGCTTGCGAAGATGGGGTGTTCGGCTGCGTTGCCATCCTCAGTGGATAAAGGATCGACAACGAACGGGCTGGGGAGACCACCACCGCCGCCGCCGCGACGGAGACATCACGCTCGACCACGAGACGCACGCCAGACGGTTGTGACCGTCGAGGACGGGGCATGCGAAGGGAAGGGGGAACAGTGGAAGGAAATCATGGATACCGAAGATGGAATTTCCTCGATTTGATGGGGAAGGGGTTCGGATGTGGTTGGACAATTGCGAGGCCTATTTTCAGCTGTACCAAATTCCAGAAAATTTCAAACTCATATCAGCTTCTCTTCATCTGCATGGTAATGCAGCGCACTGGTACCAGTCAGTGAAGTTCACAGATGTGTGTGCAAGTTGGCCAGCATTCTGTGCAGCTGTACTCACCGAATTCGACATGAACATAAACGGACTTGTATGAGAGACCTGCTTGTGTTGAACAGACAAACACAGTGCAGGAGTACAGGGTGTTGTTCAATCAGTTAGTGTATTAGGTGAGGCTGTATGAAGGTGGGGTAAGCGAAACAATGCTAGTAACTCAGTCAATACTTGGGTTAAAGGAGGAAAATCAGAGCTGCTGTGGAGATCCAACTGCCCAACTCAGTGCAAGCAGCTACTGAATATGCTTTGGTTCAGGAAGCAATGCTCAGCAGAGGCAAACAACATGGGAGTACTGTGGCGCGCCCGGCAGCACACAGAACGTTTACCTTCAGGGGAGATAATTCAGGCAGGCAACAATTTGCACCTGGTGATGTCTGGAAGGTCAAGCAGTTGAAGGATACAGGAGAGCCAATGGTCTCTGCTATGGTTGTGGTGAGAAATACACACCAGGACATACTTGTGCCAATAAAGGAGCTCAAATAAAAGCAATTGAAACTGAGGCAGATGGACAAATTATCAGTGATGCTCTGTTGGATGCTATCGCAGTGGAGGAAGCAGTAGAGGAAGCAGCTGCTTACCTGACCGCAAATGCAATTGCTGGTACTACACATAATAAATCCATTAAGCTGAGAGCTCTGGTTGGAAATCAAGTGATGCTGCTGTTGGTGGATTCAGGCAGCTCCCATACATTCATTGACCAACAACTGGTTGACAAACTGAGATGTACAACAACTGCTTTAGAGAGAAAGTTACAAGTAAAAGTGGCAAATGGAGAGCAAGTGCTCTGTGATAAGGAGGTACAAGGGCTTGAGTGGAGGATTCAGGGACACACCTTCTCCACTGACATGAAGGTAGTGCCTCTAGGTGGATATGATGCAATTCTGGGTATGGACTGGCTGTCACAATGGGGTGAAATGACATGCCACTGGCAGGAGAAGTGGATTAAATTCAACAAGTCAGGACAACCAGTACAGCTCCAGGGCATTGTAGACCAAAAAAACGATGCAGCTCAAGGAAATGTCCTTAGAACAAATTGAGAAAGCATGCAAGGGCAATGACATTTGGGCTACGCAGTGGTTTCCTTTGCTACTCAAGCAGATGGTACAGAGTTACCACAGTTAATTCAGTCCACATTGGATAATTTCCAAGACGTGTTCCAAGACCCAAAAACACTACCACCAATAGAGCTTTTGATCATGCAATTTCTTTACTGCCAGACAGTGTACCTGTCAATTCCAAGCCATACAGGTACTCCCCACAGCAGAAAGATGAGATAGAAAACAAGTGAATGAGATGATTGCTTTGGACTGGTGACTACTAGTATGTCACCTTTTGCTTCCCCTGTATTGCTGGTAAAGAAAAAAGATGGGACTTGCCGTTTTTGTGTGGACTAAGGAGACTAACAATATAACAGTGAAGAGTAAATTTCCTTGCCTATTGTGGATGAGTTACTGGATGAATTGGCTGGATCCAAGTGGTTTTCCAAACTGGATCTGAGAAGCAAGATACCATCAATCAGGATGGGGAAGATGATGAAGCCAAAACAGCTTTCAAACACACCATGGACAATTTCAGTTCAAGAGTAATGCATTTTGGTTTGACCAATTCTCCTGCTACCTTTCAGTGCTTGATGAATTCAGTATTTTCCCTTGCATCAGGAAATTTGTGCTGTTTTTTATGGATGATATTCTGGTGTATAGCAAAGACTTACAGTCACTGCACAACACTGCATCAGGTGTGCAGATCTTCGGGATAACAAGTTGTTTGCAAAGCAAAGCAAATGCTCATTTTGCCCAGCCTCAATTAGAATATTTGGGTCACATCATCTCTGACAAAGGGGTGGCAACAGACCCCCAGAAAAACAGCAGCATTGGTAAATTGGCCAGTGCCCACAAATCTGACTGAACTGAGAGGAATTCTAGGAATGACTGGCTATTATAGAAAGTCTGTGGAGCATTATGGACTCATTGCAAAACCACTCACTGATTTATTGAAGAAGCAATTGTTTCGTGGATGATGAAGCACAAAAGGCATTTGAAGCACTGAAGAAAGCATGTTTCAACTCATGTGTTGCTTTACCAGATTTTTCACAACCATTCTGCATCGAAACAGATGCTTGTCACACTGGGATTGGATCAGTGCTCAGTCAGAATGGACATCCAGTAGCCTTTTACAGCAAAGCCTTGGGGCAGACAAACAAGAAGTTCTCTATTTATGAAAAGGATTTTTGGCAATTATGATGACTATAGACAGATGGAAACCATACATTCCAGAGACCTTTTGTGATCAAAGCTGATCACAAAAGCCTGTGTCACCTGGAGGATCAGGTCCTCAGCTCGAACTACAAAGAAAAAGATATGACAAAACTGTTGGGTTACAGTTCAATATTTCAGTACAAGAGAGGAGTGGATAACAAAGCAGCAGATGCTCTCTCTTCAGTGTGGGACATGTTTTTGCCTTACAAGCAGTATCTAGTGCTCAGCCTGTGTGGCTACAAGAAGTGCTCAATTCTTATGCAGTGGATGCAGAGGCACATGAACTGCTACAGAAACTAGCACTGGCACCAGACTCAGTTCCAGATTTCTCTCTAGTACAAGGCATACTGAAGTACAAAGGAAAAATATGCATTGGAGGAAATAGTGGACTACAAACTAAGCTCATTGAAGCTCTTCATGCATCTCCTATTGGGGGACACTCTGGTTTTCAGGCTAGCTACCAAAGGCTGCACAAACTATTCCACTGGACTGGCATCAAGAAGACATTCAACCAATACATTGTCAAGCACACCACTCATATTTGCTTTCACTTTAAACATTAATCATTCAAGATGCTATGATAGGGGTAATGAGAGCTCCACACCAATGACTACCACATTGCAAGCATTAACTTAAGTAGAAGTGTTTGGAAGTTAGATGAAACTTATTCATGCTTACCTCTACTTATTTATATATCTTTCCAATGTGTCCACCTTTTATATTCAGATTTGCAAGAATACTCTATGACCATTATAGGATGTTTTTACTTTTCATTATGCATACATTTGAACCATAGTACTTTCTTCTATGTTACACTTTGTGAATTATCATTGAACATCCTTACATTGAATATTTGATATCACTTCATAATCTATCTTGTATATTGCTACTCCTTTGAAGAATGAATTATTTGACTCTATGTAGCAATAATAATCATCTTTGATATCCATTGATAGTATTAAAATGCAAAGTCCATGTTAGTTTTATCACCTTCATACTCGAGGACGAGTATTGGTTAAGCTTGGGGATGTTGATGCTGATTACCCCCAAGAGCAAGGGATCACCGTAGCACCTCTCAATGTGGAAGTAAGGTATCGATCCGCAGGAGCAAGAAGGAAAAGTTATCTATTCCCTACAACTAAAGTGTCACAAGTTTTAGTTGATTATGCACTAAACAAGTTTGGAGAACAAGGTGGTTGATGGATGGAAGTAACCAAGCAAGAATATAAAAGTGTCCCAATCCTCTTCAATGCAAGAGGACAAGACAAATGGTAGCAAGCAAAAGCTCTCAAAGTGAGAGAAAGCCCAATCCTCTATGCAGCAAGAGGATAAGCTCAAGTGTGAGTTTCTTATAGGAACATGGACATGGGTTCATGGGTTCACTTAATCCTCTCTCCCTCATCTACTGTGATTATCATGTTATAGATAAAGTACACACAATTGTCATGTTTTAATGGTAGCTTTTATAACGGCTATATGTCCTAAAACACTTAGTTGAAAGAAGTACTCATTTGTGTTGCTAGGTCACCCTCGTAAGGCTAGCGTGGTTGCTCTCACTCCCACATCATACTCTTTCTTTTTACCCCCAGATAAAGGATGTTGGGCGGTACTGTGTCACTCAATACCTATGCCGTGTCACATCGGCCATCCCGTACCCACATACATCATACTTCAAAGTATGACAAATCACAAAAGCTCCAACACAACGGTAAATGCATAACAATCATCTCACACCACAATATTCACCACAAAGGTATTACATAGATGACCGTAATCATGTTTGGCAGCTCATACGGTACTAATTAGTGAAGCTCAAGAGAGAGGAGAGATACAAAAGTTACCACCACAAACCCTAGTCCAGGGGATGGACTACTCCCTCTTCATCATGGTGATGATGGTAGAGAAGTTCTTGCTGTAGATGTTGATGATGAACACGCCGGAGGGGGGTGGAGCCCTCCGAAGGTGACTCGGCGACGTTTCCCCCTCCGATCTTCTCCGGTGGCAGCCTTCTGACTCTCTGTTTCGTGGTTCTGTGTTTCTCCGCCGCCTCCTTCCAGAGAACGTTGGGGGACCTTTTTTATAGGCGTTTTTAGGTCAAGACGGAGTCGGTGGAGCAAAGATCAACGGCAACGGAGCCTCGAGGGCCAAAAGAGTGGGCCCCACGCGGCCAGGTACCGTGAACGCGTGGGCCACCCCCTTTTGGGCCTCAGGCTCCGTTTGCTTGCTTCCTTCGCCCACAGGTCTTCTTCCTTCAAAAAAAATGACGCCCCTAAATTTGCAGGTGATTTGGACGACGTTTGGGTCCCTGAAACATTAAAATACAAAACTAGGGTTTTCTGCCTGTGCAGGGTTAATTCCATAAAATAGGAAATCATTAAGATATTTCCAAAATCATGATAAAACATTGATATAACCCTTATATGATGCAAATATGATTGGAATATGAGTAAATAAAGTGCAAAGTTCATGTATGCATTTTACATGCATCAGATGCATGTAAAATGCATACATGAACTTTACATTTTATTACTTGATATTCCAACTTATTTGCAACTTATATGATGTTATATTCATGTTTTATAATGATTTCGGGGATTTTCTAAACAATCCCCCCTCTTTTGGTTCTAACTCTGTTTTCCAGAAAACGTCTTTTTTAGGGTTTCGGACTTTCCGGGAGCTTCGGGACTCCAAAAAGGGCAAGGCCAAAGAGCATGGTTCAGAATTTTTCGAGATGAACGCAATGGGACTAAAATGAAGACCAGCAGCCCAGCCAGCTGGAAACTAGAGGGTCCCACGCCGTCAGATTCCCTGGCCGCGTGGGACCACCTCTTTTCCCCCTTGTGGCTCCGATGCCGTCCGTTTTTGTCTCCGTGGCTTCGTCTTGACCTAAAACCAACTATAAAAAGAGTCCCCCGAGGAGTTTCGCGAGGAGGCGGCGGAGAAACATGAAACACACGAAACAGAAGACAGAAGGCTGCCGCCGGAGAAGATCGGAGGGGGAAACGCTGCCGGAATCACCTCCGGAAGGCTCCTCCATCCCCCCTCCGGAGTCTCCATCAACACCAACGTCAAGACCAGCACCATCTCCATCACCATCTTCGTGATCCACTTCATCCCCCTCATAGTTTGAGATTGTTGAACCCTAGCTATTGTTTAAGTGCTATTCTACCTGTGTATGATTAGCTACTTGTCATTGTTTTGTGGTGAGACTATATTTTCAGATTGTGTTGTATCATTTATACCACTAAATCACATCATGTCTTCACGTTGTGAGTAGTTCTCTCATGTTCCTGGGGGCATAGATGGATTGGCAATGATCTATATAACATGTGTTGGTATTTTGTCTAGTGTTTATCTTTTTATGTAATTCTATGATGGTGTTGTGCGAACGTCGACTGCACTTCACTTCACCTAGATGGGCTCATAGGAGAACACCGTAGTGTAATGGAGTGAGGGAGACTTGGGAGGACATGTAAACCTGAGACCGAATTATGAAGTTACTTTATGAGGGGATTAATATCGGGGACCTTAGAGTGTAATGCTATGGTGGGATTTTATATCTTAATAACTCTTGTGCAGTCATTTACTTGGCCACAAGATCCATCATAAGAGGTTTAATATATTTATTTAGCTATACCTAATAATGGCTCCGTCCTAAGAAGATTAAAACTTGACAAAATGCTACTTTGTTGTTCTAGAAATATTTATGTCATGAAGTCTAGGTAGCCCTTGGGAACGTTCTCCACTTATAAGAAATACACACTTGAGCTTGTCCTCTTGCTGCATAGAGGATTGGGCTTTTCTCTCTTTGAGAGCTGTCACCTGCTACTATTTGTCTACTGCATTTTTACTGTCTTGCAATTATACAACCGAAAACACCAAAACCACTTGCATCTTTTATTGTCAATTTATCATTCTTACTAACCAATACCTTCAGCTCCTCGTGGGTTCGACAACCTTTTCTATTCGAAAGGTACTACAATTGATCTCCTGCACTTGGGAGTCATCAGCAATCCACGGCAAGGACATTACATTCCTCGGGGCCCTCGACCTCCTCTTTCTCCTTGCTACGCTCGCCCGCGCAGGCCTCCTCCTCCCCGCTCCTCCCGGCTCCCGCGGCACCCACGAGGAGGATCCGCTGCTCGCCAAGCCAGCGCCAACGGCAGCGGCGGAGGCCCGCCGCGAGGGGAGAAGGTTCTGGCACAGGGGCTCGCTCTCATGGGGTCCACGGCGCTGGCCACCACCTTGCCCGTGCTCCTCACGCTCGTGGCCCTGCGCCTCTCCCCTCCTCGAGACGACGACGCCGAGGACGTGGTCCAACGACGTCCTCTTCCTCGCGGCGCAACTCACCGCGCAATTACCGGCCACGGGGACCGTCGAGGTGGAGAAGGCGGCGGTGGGGGCGAGCCCAAGATCCCACTCGGCGCACCTTCGCCTCTTTTGGCTCGCCACCACGGCGCTCGCCGTGCTCTGCTCCGGTGTGTCCCGGTGGCGCGTGAGTCTGGGTCGCTTCGTGTCCACCGTGTAGGTCCAGGTTGAGTCCAGCATACTCAGCGTGAGGCCCCGGGAAGAAGAAGGGATTCCGGACGATTCAAAACGAACACGTTCCCCGAATGCCACCGTGCTCCATTTGGCTCCGTCTGACCTCCCCCGACTCCTACTGCCACTCTATCATGCTCCGCGCGAGCGTCTGGTCCTAACGGGCAATGTGTGACGCGCGAGGGAGGGCTGATCCTACGACCACGAGTGGGCGACGCCATCGGACACCTGTCGAACACCATGGGGGCGCGCTCTGGACACGCCCGATAGCGGCATTCACACGTTCCGTCTGATTGAAAAATAATTAGAAAACAATATTTATATGGTTGTGCGCCAAATTGGATTTACTATAATTTTGTAGTTATATGTTTTCACTAGTTTGGAACTTGCTCTATTAAGCTTTTGTGAAAAACATGTCTGGTTCGAATGGCATTGCTAAATTAGAGTTGGTAAATGAATTTTTTAGAAGGTGAAACCTTGTCAACTAGGTAGAGGCTTGTAAAATATGTCATTACTATATGGCAGAGGCCAGGACCTAGGTCATTTGACTCGAAAGCCATACATCTTTGTACCTCGTAGCTCATTTTTTAGAAGGGCTTTTCACAAACACTTTCATATCCCATGTTTATTATTTTTTATAGGTGGTAGGTCACATAGGAGGATGCCACGCGAAGGTTTCCCATTTTTTGATTTGTTTGAATTAGTTGTGCCTCACCCTAGCCTAAACCCTAACCCCAAAACTAAACCGTACTGTACCTCCGTTCCAACAAAAAGCGCCAAAGATGTCTAAAGAAAGTACGTATTGTGGATCTAAAAGTGATTTTCTCGAAAAATCAGGAGCAAAATTTATGTTACTTGTAGTTCAAAACGGGTCTACTTCCAGCAAAATCGGCAGGAACTTCTTCATATTATGAGAAATACCTAGAAATATTTTCATATTCAAACCCAGGGTCATATGTACTTATAAAGTGGCCTATAATTTTTTATACTTGGGGGTGTTCCGCTTTCGGGGAGTCATTTTGATAGTTGCTTCACAAAAAAGGCAGTTTCAACACTAAAAAACGAAAAATGGAATTTTAGTGCCAAAAAACCAATCTTTGTACCTATGTCGACATTATGCGCAATTGCATTGTACACACGTGTGCAAAATTTTGGATCATTTCGACAAACTATGTCATGGTTAAGGTCATACCCTAACTCATTAGAGTCGAAAGCCATACATCTTTGTACCTCGTAGCTCATTTTTGAGAAGGGTTTTTCACAAACACTTTTATAACCCATGTTTATTATTTTTTCTAGGTGGTAGGTCACATAGGAGGACACCACGCGAAGGTTTCCCTTTTTTCGATTTTTTTTGAATTAGTTGTGCCTCACCCTCGCCCTAAACCCTAACCGTAAACCCTAACCCCGAAACAAAACCTAACCATACCTCAGTTACAACAAAAGGGCAAAAGATCTCTAAAGAAAGTACATATTGTGGATATTAAAGTGATTTTTGCAAAAAATCACGACCAAAATTTTTGACACTCGTAGTTCAAATCGGACCCACTTCCAGCAAAATCGGTAGAAACTTCTGCGAAATACGAGAAATACCTATGAATGTTTTTATATTCAAACCCAGTGTCATTTGTACTTATAAAGTGGTACATCATTTTTTATACTTTGGGGTATTCTGCTTTCGGGGAGCCGTTTTGGTAGTTGCTTCACAAAAAAGGTGGTTTCAGCACTAAAAAAATGAAAAATGGGTTTTAATGCCAAAAACCCCACCTTTGTACCTATGACAACATTGTGCGCAATTTCATTGTACACGCGTGTGCAAAATTTTGGATCATTTCGACAAGAGATACTATGGTTTAGGCCATACCCTAGCATAACCCTAATAACCCCGTTGACTACATAACCCAGTTGACTTCCTCATAACCCCGCCGAGGACAAAACTGAGAAAACCCACCCCATTTCTGAAACTCTAGGGTTTCCCTGTAAAACAACTATGTTCCTGAACTCAGGGGGTTTTCTGTAAAACTGTGAAATTTGAGTGAGCTGAACTCAGGCGAGACTGAACTCCGGCGAGCTCGCGCTGCTCGTTCTAGCACGCGTGGGAGATGGATTTCGCAGGGATCTGGAAGAAGCTGCCCTGGGAAGGTCAACGAGCGGAGCTAAAGACCAAGTGGTCACTAGAATTAATCGAGGTCCCGGGTCCTTATTCACCGCCGCCGCTGCCATCTTCTCCGCCCCCGAGCCATCACACCGACGATGAATTAGAACAGATCGAAGAGGGAGAAGAGGCCGGGGAGGACCAGAGTCCCGCCCGAAGCACGATAGAGGAGACGGCGAGGTAAGGGGAGGTCATACGGAGCTGAATCGAGCACGGCGGCGCTCGACCGGAGACGAGGAAGATGGTGTCAATCTCGGCATTTCAGTCCATCCTGGATCATTTCCTTCAGCATGGTGGAAGAGGAGGACCAGGCGGAGGTCTACATGGCACCGGTTCGAGCCGGGACCGTCGGAATCAAGCACGGTGGTGTTCGGCCGGAGGCGAGGAAGATGGCCTCGATGCCGGCATTTCAGTCCATCCCAGCTCCCGTACTTCAGTGTGGAGGAAGAGGACGGCCAGGCGGAGCTCAAATTGGTACTAGTTCGAGCTGGGGCGGTCGGAACCATCGAGTACGTGATCAACAAGAGAAGACCTCCATTGATGACGTCATCATGGCCTCGTCCTCTTTTATTATTTTCCGAAATTCTTTTATGAAAAGATTAAATCTCTGACATGTGGGTCCCAGGTCACAAATTTAATCATTTCCGAAAATGTGTTAAAAATATTAAATCCATGACATGTGCGGCCCACTCGCAGGAGTTAACGGTCAAACCATTGACTTGACGGAAACATCCAGTTTGAGGTTTTGTGAGAGTTTCACACAAGAGAGTGGGGAAAAGTGAGCAAAAGTTTAGAGCGTGGGGAGGAATGAGTACAACTAAGGATCCGGGGGCACATAAATAGAAAGCCCTTACTTGGAACGTCGTCGTGATTTTTTCTGGAATTTTCTGAGTGCTAGAAATTAGGCATCTTCGGGTGTTTTTCTCCCGTTTCCTTGCATCCGGTGTTTTCTCCCTCTTAATTATTAAACATGAAAATTAAGATAAAAACATAAGAATTGCATCCTAATATAAAATATATCAATGAACATGAGAAATTTATAGTAGAAAATAGTGATGCAAAATGGACGTATCACAACCTACTTAGAGCATCTACATCCGGGATTGCGAAATATCTATCCGCGGACAGGGTTCGGACAACCCCAAATATGTGTTTCTCCAACCGTCCCCTTCAAAATCCAACCCTCAGAACCATAATATATATGGAACGTAAATCATTCACAACATGTCTAGCACAAACATCAGACATCTCACATGGACCAGAAAACATAGTAGATAAACAGAGTTCATCAACGATTAAACATACGGATAGGTTCAACAAAAGACACGGACAAGTTCAACTAAATATAGACAATATTTAATATACAACATGCCGAAGAGGATCTAACGTCGAAGTCTTGCCCTTCCCCTTGGCATCTTCGGCGAGGTGGTAGTACTTCTCGAAGACGACGTGTGGATCGGAGAAGGAGACGTCGTCGCCTGATACGTCTCAAACGTATCTATAATTTTTGATTGTTCCATGCTTGTTTTATATCAATGCTACATGTTTTTATTATGTTTTAATATCATTTTTATGCATTTTATGGGACTAACCTATTAGAAAGATGCCCAGTGCCAGTTGAAAGGATCGTATGACACCTAGAGGGGGGTGAATAGGTGCTACTTCAATTTTAGTACTTTTTCAAATTAGGCTTGACACAAAAGGTAAATTCTCTAGATATGCAACTACGGTGAATTTACCTATATGACAAGCTAGCAACTAAGCAAGGTACACTAAGTAAAGACGGTAAACAAGGATAGAAGTAACCGAAGTGAAAGCACGCGGAGACAAGGATGTATTCCAGAGTTCCTCTTTTTTAGGGGAGCACGTCTCGTTGGAGAGGTGTGAGCTACCACGAAGGTCAAAACTCAACCGCCACAAAGGCGTCACCTTCTTCTCCGATGAACCGCACCACAAAGGTTTGGTTCACCTTCCACTATCGGAATCCTTCAAGGCGGAATCCGGAGCTCTTACAACAACGATCCGGGGCACAACCCACAAGAGGATTGGGGGCTCCCGAACAGCTACAAATCTGTCACAAAGACAACAAGTGAGTACAATAAGAAGCTAGGTTTTCCCAGTGGAAATTCTAGCCAAGGGGCCCTCAAGTAAATGAGGGGGAAATGAAGAACGGCTTGGTGAAGATGTAGATTCGGGCCTTCTCCTTCAATCCTCCAAGTATCAACGAGTTTGGGTGGAGGGATTGGGAGATCTAGAGATTCTTGAGCTTGCAATAATGGAGTCTTCAAGTTTGGTCAAACTCAAGAGCTGAGGTAGGTGGAGGGCATTAAATAGCCCTCCCCAAAATCTGTCCGTTGAGACCTTTTTCCCGAGCCAGCGGTAGTACCGCTACGCCTGGCGGTACTACCGCTGGCGTCTTCTGCGCCGCGGTCAAACCAGCGCGCGCTGACTGCGCCTTGAAATCTCATGAGCGGTACTACCGCCCGTAGTGCCGGTAGTACCGCACATGGCCTTCCGAACCTCCGTCCAGCGGTACCGCGAGCGGTACTGCCGCTGAGCTGGTCAACCACCAGCGCTGACCTTCCTGAGCCAGCGGTACTACCGCCCGTAGTACCGCTGGTACTACCGCACAAGGGCGCCAGAACCCCCTTTGGGCGTACCGCGAGCGGTACTGCCGCCTGCCTTTTGGCAAAGAGTACCCAGCGGTACTATCGCCCGAAGACAGAAACAACTCCTTCTCTTCCTTTTTTTCGATGCGAGATTAACGGAGATGTTTGCATAAACCTGATCACACTTAGACAAGGAGTTAGGGGCACATGTTGTATTGTTAACATCACCAAAATATGAGTAAGAGCAAATTATGCTCTTTCAATCTCCCCCTTTTTGGTGGATGATGACAATACAACGATTTGCCACAAACGATTTGTAAAATTTAGACGGAGCTCCCCCTATATGTGTGCATATTCAAGGATAGCTTTTGAATGCTCAAATGCACAACAAATAGGATCAACACTCCCCCTAGATTTTACAAACCGTGCAAGATAAAATATAGAGCATAGCACAACATAAGCATGGGAATAAAAGTTTAGAGTTCAACATGTCTTACACCATGCATAACAAATGAGGTTCACAACATAAACGAGGTCCACAACAAGAAAAACGACAAACCAAGTTCACAAGCTCATAAAAAACAACCAAGAAGTGCAAAGCTTGTAACTTCCCATGCAAAACCCTTCGAAGGCCTAATAGATGGCTCATAAAAAACAACCAAGAAGCACAAAGCTTGTAACTTCCCATGCAAAACCCTTCGAAGGCCTAATAGATGTTTCTCCCCCTTTGGCATCAAGACACCAAAAAGGAGAGAAACGATGCTAACGTCCCGGGTTCACTCGGTGCTTGAGGGGCGAGGGCGACGACGAGAGGACACTTCTTCTTCAACATCTTCATAGTCCGACCAAGTGAAGATTTCACCTTGGGAGTTCTTCGCTTGCCACTCTTCATAAGTTGGAATGTTCTTCTCCGAGCCGGAAGCAACTTGTTCACCTAGTTCACGGCGACGTTGAATGTCGAGTTGACGAGCACGCTTCTCTTTCTCTTCATGTTCCCACGAGCGCTTCTCAAGAGCCTTGGTCACACCAAACACTTTCTTCATTTGACGAGCCATCCAAGTGAAACCACTCTCCTTGGCAGCCCGAGAGGGGCCTTCATCACCTACAACTCCCTTGTCCTTGCCTTAGCAGTTTTGGTACCCTTGTCCTTCTCGTATGATCTTTGACACGGAGTTGCTTGGGCTTGTGGATGATCCAAGTGTTGGGGTCACTAAGTCCCACAGCGGGATGCTCTGCCACTTCCAAAGGATAATCTTCATGATGAGGGGGCCGAAGCAAGCATTCTTCTTGTATATGGTGACGTTCCATATCTCATTCCAAAGGTAATCCATAACATCCATTTCTTCCCTTTGGATCTCCATTGATGAGTCATGACCATCAAGGTAACTAGGTAGCTGTGAATTTGATCCAAATTTCCAACCTTGGGGTTGATGGTTTCCCGGTAAATGCGATGCATGATCTCATATGGAGGGTAAAGACCCTCCGAGTTGCCAACGGTGTACCTCTTCCAAGAGTAAAGGGGAGCAAGGTCATCCTTGGGCTTGGGCCTTGGATTAACATGAACCCGAAGTACTTGTCGTCGAGGGCATCGGTCCAATGAGGACCAAAATCTTCATACCCAAGCATAGAGCCAATATCACTCCAAAGAGCGGTGAGCTTCCTGTCTTTAGTCATCCAAGTGATGTACCGTGGCTCCTCGGTGCCAAAATAGACTGTGGCAAGGAATTGGCAAACAAGAGCTTCATCATAATTCTGTTGGAGGGTGATGAAAGGAACAATCCCAAACTCATGGCACATAGACAAGGCTTCTCCAAAGTATTCTGGCTTTCTCTCCATGTGAGGGATATCAATGTACCTCAGCTCTAGCACATTGTCATTGGGCTTGCGATGAAGTATCTCATTGTAGCACTCCTCTTGAAAGCGGGTATAGAAGAAAGGATTGTTGCCCCGAAACTGAGGTGTCAAATTCACTCGATCAACTGCATATGGATCTCTTTTCCTCAAGGAAGTGTAATCTTTGTCAGACATTTCACTAGCTGTCAAGTTCTTGCTCTTGTTGCCTGCAACTTTCTTCTTCGGAGCAGCCTTCTTGCTCTTGGTGACCGGGGACCATACACCTCTTCCATTGTGGATCATACTCCTCGTCCATCTCGTCAACCCTAGGTTTCTTTCCCCGAGACTTAGAACCACTCGAACCACCTGTGAATAGCATGGGGTAGGAAAGCATGGAGATGAGTAACACACAAATATTTCACGAATAGGAAACCAAGAACACGAGTGAACACAACTTGGAGGAAACAAATGCTAGGTGGGAGTACAACATCTAGGAAGGTTGGATTTGACACAAGATGGTGATACATTCAATGAGGAACATGAAAAACATCCATAATCATATCCAACAAATCTAGATGGAGAACTACAAAACTAGCCAAAGATTCTTCACAAGATTCATACACAGGGTTCTAGGCATCCTAGATTGCATCTCTACCGCACCAATTTGTCAAGAACACCAAGAGGGAAGCAATCTAGTCATCTCCATCCATCAACTAGATGAGAGAGAGGGAGAGAGCTTACCGGTGCTCATGGCAAAGGATCGAGGGAGGGAGAGATGCCCGAGAGGTCCCGGGGCCGGGGGTGCAAGAACCACGGCCGGGGAAGCTCGGTCCCGGCGGTGAGGATGGCCGGCGGCGGTTCACGGGAGGAGAGAGAGGGGCGGATGGGGAAAGTGAAAGGTTTGACTTTCACCCATCCGCCCGAGCCCTTATCCTGAAAAATCGCACGAGCGGTAGCGGTAGTACCGCCCCCGATTCCTGCGCGGCCGGGCAGCGGTCCCACGCGCTGGCAAGGGGCTGAGGCACCCGAGCCAGCGGTAGTACCGCTCCAGGGGCCGGTAGTACCGGTGCCAGGGGGCAAAACTTGTTATGACTCCAAACGAAGCCGTAAAAAGAATTTGTCACCGGTTCCGACCGTCAATTTCGCCGAGAGCATGAAATAAAAGGTATTTGAGACGGAGTGTGGCTTAGGATAAGGTTGTGGCTTAGGATAGAACTCGAAACTGGAGAGAGAGAGAGTTTGCCCAAAAATGCAAGAATCGACACGAAAGGCCAAATTTGAGCACTCTCCCAAAGCGAAAGGTCTAAAACACCCAAATAAGATCCAAATAAGATCAACTCCTCATATGGAGGAGGGCGGTGGCCTAGGCCACCATGTAAGAGTGTATGTGGCGTGACACCGCGAAGATGTATCTTGGGTTCACAACCACTACTCATCATTTAAGCTCACAATTCATAGCACGAATATAGAGAGGCAAATGAATTCTTAATGTCGGCATAATGGGGGGAGGGATGGTCCAATGTATTAGGGCCGCACTCCCCCTATATCCATGCCTACACCTAAACCAAATAATAGTCAAAATATAGGTGTGTATGCAAGATGGTCAAGTCAAGCTCCTAGAATCCACGATATTTAGCTCATGCCTCAAAAGGTGAATCTTGCTTCATCAAGTGGCTTCGTGAAAATATCGGCAAGTTGATCTTTGGTTGGAATATAGCCAAGCTCAATATCACCACGGCAATATGATCCCGAATAAAATGATGACGAATCTCAATATGCTTCGTTCTTGAGTGTTGCACCGGATTGTGGCCAATCTTGATAGCACTTTCATTGTCACACAAAAGAGGCACTTTGTCACAATTGACACCGTATTCCTTTAAAGTTTGCCTCATCCATAACAATTGAGTGCATGCACTAGCGGCCGCCACATACTCGGCTTCGGCGGAGGATAGAGATATGCAATTTTGCTTCTTAGAAGACCAACTCACCAAGGACCTACCAAGAAATTGGCATGCCCCGGAAGTTGATTTCCTATCATCCTTGCAACCGGCCCAATCCGAATCCGTGTACCCGGCAAGAGAGAAATTAGTGCCCTTTGGGTACCACAAACCAAACCTTGGGGTATCAACCAAATATCGAAGGATTCTATTGACCGCCACCATGTGGCTTTCTTTAGGAGCGGCTTGATACCTTGCACACACCCCTACACTCAACACAATATCGGGTCTAGATGCACAAAGATAAAGCAAAGAACCAATCATAGAGCGATAAAGTTTTTGATCAACATCGATACCGTCGGGGTTAAGTTCAAGATGGCATTTGGTGTCCATGGGAAACCGCTTCCCTTAGCATTGTGCATATTGAACCTCTTGAGCATGTCTTGGGTATATTTGGTTTGAGAGATGAAAGTCCCTTCATTCAATTGCTTGATCTCAAAACCGAGAAAGAACTTCAATTCGCCCATCATAGACATCTCGAACCTATCGGTCATAAGCTTTGAAAATTCATCATTGAAAGCTTTGTTAGATGAGCCAAATATAATATCATCAACATAAAGTTGGCATATGAAAAGCTCCCCTTTAACCCTCTTGGTAAAGAGGTGGGATCGATTTGCCCCAATTCAAATCCACGGTCTAGCAATAGCTCTCTTAGGTGCTCATACCAAGCACGAGGTGCTTGTTTGAGACCATAGAGCGCCTTATCAAGCTTGTAGACATGGTTAGGGAATTTAGGGTCCTCGAAACCCGGTGGTTGCTTAACATATACCAACTCCTTTAAAGGACCATTAAGAAAGCACTTTTCACATCCATTTGTTGCAATTTAAAGTTATGATGTGATGCATATGCAAGAAGGATACGGATGGACTCAAGGCGAGCCACGGGTGCATAAGTCTCTCCAAAATCAATGCCTTCAACTTGAGAGTACCCTTGTGCAACCAATCTTGCCTTGTTCCTCACAACCATTCCATGCTCATCTTGCTTGTTCTTGAATATCCACTTTGTGCCTATAACATTGCGGCAATCTTTTGGCTTCTCAACTAGATTCCACACTTTGTTGCGCTTGAAGTTATTGAGTTCATCATGCATAGCTTCTAACCAATCCGGATCTTCAAGAGCTTCAAACACTTTCTTTGGTTCCACCATGGAAATATGAGCTTGATGTTCACTAAAGCTTGCCAATTGCCTTCTTGTGGTAACACCCTTCTGGTCACCAAGGATTTCTAGATGGTGACTCTTTATTTCAAAGTCTTTACAATCTTGCTTTACGACGGGCTTCGATATCTCTATTGCATCTTGGAGGTATCTCTTGATCATCTTGATCATTTGAGTCCCCGTCTTGACCGGAATGTTGACCTTGATCATCTTGAAGCACATCTTCAACAATGGAAGGAGAGGGTTGATCTTGGTCATGACCTTGGCTAGCATCAACAATAGGAGAACTTGGTTCTTGCATAGCAACTTGGTCAACATGAGGAGGGTCTTGAACTTGTTCTTGGGTGGTGCATCATTTGCTTCCATGATAGGCGCCGTTTCAACTTGTGATGAAGAGGCCTCCACTTGAATGGAGCTTGGACTTGCTTGAGGAGACTCGTAATGAATCTCAACGGGACGATGGAAACCAATGCCCATTCTTCTTATAGCATCTTGAGGCTCTTCATTATCTACATCACAAACATGAAATTGCGCCACTTGGGAGCCGTCATTCTCATCGAACCTCACATCACAAGATTCTATGACTTTCCCAACGGTTTTGTCATAGACTCTATAGGTGTGAGATTCGGCACCGTACCCAACAAAAACACCCTCTAAAGCTTTAGATTCAAATTTAGACAAACGAACACTTTTGTTCTTATAGAAACACTTACAACCAAATACTCGGTAGTAGGAGACATTGGGCTTGTTGCCGGTGAGCATCTCATAAGGTGTAAACTTCTTGCCAACTCGAAAGAATAGCCGGTTTGATGAATGACACGCCGTGGAGATAGCTCGGCCCATAAGAAAGAGTGGAGACTTAAACTCCGCCAACATAGACCTTGCCATATCCATGAGAGTCCGGTTCTTCCTTTCGGCTACACCATTTTGTTGAGGGGTATATGCAGCGGAATATTGATGACGAATCCCCTCTTCACTAAGAAACTCATTTAAGGTGTAGTTCTTGAACTCGGAGCCATTATCACTCCTAATGACCAATATAGGGACATTGTGTTGGCGTTGAACTTCATTGGAAAAGTCGATGACGGCTTGTTGGGTCTCATCCTTCGTCTTGAAGAAATAAACCCAAGTAAATCTTGAATAGTCATCAACAATCACCAAACAATATTTCTTCCCACCAAGACTTGGTTGAGGCACGGCACCAAAGAGATCAACATGAAGAAGTTCCAATATCCTCTTTGATGAAATGATGGTCTTGCTTGGATGGGGAGAATCATGCATCTTTCCTTCAACACAAGCCCTACAAAGACGATCTCTAGAAAAAGAAACATTGTCTTTTAGTCCAAGAATGTGGCCACCCTTGTGAAGACTTTGCAAAGTTCTCATGTTGACATGGGACAAGCGGCGATGCCACAACCATCCCACGTCGGCCTTTCCGAATAGGCATATTGCTTGAGTGTTGGTAGACCCCGAAAAGTCCACCACGAACAACTCATTTTCAACATACCCAACGAACATGACCTTTAGAGTCTTGCTCCTCAAGAGTACCACCATATCAATAGTAAAATGGACATCAAAATTCATCTTATTAAGTGCACGAACGGACATAAGATTGTAACCGAGGGACTCGACAAGCATGACATTTACAAGGGTGATATCCTTTGCAACTACCACCTTGCCGAGACGTTACCTCCGCTTTTGATTTATCACCATAGGAGACGGATGCTTGATTTATATTTGGTCCCAACTCCGTCATGATCTCCTTGCTTCCGGTCATATGACTAGTGCATCCACTATCAACCACCCATTTAGACCCACCGGAAGCATAGTCCTACAAGAAATCATTGCTTGGTTTTAGGTACCCATTTCTCAATGGGTCCTCTTTTGTTAGCAACAAGGGTCTTAGGAACCCAAATAGATAAGCAATGTAACCATCATAAGGACCAACATATTTTGCATAAACATCCCATAATAATCAACATAAAGAATGTAGTTGGGATTGTTATGCCCCGCAAAGTCACTACGAGTGGTCTTGCCCCTAGTGGCATTACCACCGCAATGGAGTCTTGGCTTGTGCGGGCTTGGCATTGGTGTTGCTCTTCTTCTTCTTTGCCTTGGCCACATAACCAAGACCCTCCTTCCCTTTGTGTGGCTTTTGCTCAAAAATTTGAGCAACAACCTTTTCTTTACCTTTAGGAATAGAGGTCTTGGCACTAGTGGCCTTGGCAAGCTCAACCTTCAACCTAGCATTTTCCTCAATAACATTTGCATGATCACAAGAGGGAGTAGAGGTGCTAGGTGAGTTAGATTTAGAAAGTTGAGTTTGAAGTTGCTCATGAGACTTGACTAGAAGAGAGTGGGTACTTTCCAAGGCCTTGTGAGCCTTGTTAAGTTTCTCCACATCCTCAAGGAGTCTAGCATTAGCAACCACAAACTCGGCTTTCTCCTTTTTAATCACTTTATATTTAGCAAAGACATGGTCTCTATCCTTAATGATTTTAGCAATTATTTCATCATTTTTATCATCAAGAGACTCAATTCTTTCCTCAAGAGAGTTCTATATTCACTCTCTTCTTGAAGAGAGGCATTCAAGGATGCAATGGTGAGAGTCCTCTCTCTCAATTTTTCCCTTGTCATCAAGGATTTCTTCGGCCGCATCAAGTTGTCTCAAGAGAGACTCAACATATGCCTTAGTTTCACCTTGCAAGTTAGCCACAATAGTATCGGAAGCAACAAGTTCTTTCTTAATCACAAGACTAGTTTTATCATCTATTTCATGCATAGTCTTGGGAGTAGAAGATGATACCTCGGTGACGTGAGCCATGAGGCAACGAGCGGTGTTGATGGAGAGGTTCTCATTGGGGGATTCGAAGAGAGAAGGAGGTGGAGTTGATACAATGGCCAAAGCGGCCACCTCACGAGTGGGTTCTTCTTCTTCTTCGGAATCCTCGGAAGGATACTCTTCTTGAGTCATCAACACAATTCTTGGTGCTTTCTTGAAGAATGGCTTCCTCTTGACAAAAGGCTTCTTTTGTATCATGTTTGATTGGCCCTTGAGGACAAGCCTTCCACCGTTTTGCTCTCTATTCTCAAGGACAATCTTTGATGAAGTGATGCTTGTTATGACAATTGTAGCAAGTCTTTATCCTATTAGCAAACTCCTTCTTCCCACTTGGATTGTGTTCGATCAAGTTGAGCCTTTGCCTTGGCCGGGTCATTCCAAAATGTCCTTGTTGCAAGAGCTATGTGACCATGGAGGGCTTGTTCAAGTCATCGGGAGGAAGGTTGTTCGGGCATGCTTCAACTTCATCATGTTCATCAAGGCACACAACCTTGGCCTTCAAAGCAAGAGAGGGACCTTGTTTCATTCCCATGGCCCTAGCACGGTTGTCTAGAGCATTCTTGGTGGCAACCTTGGAGGCTTGCATCTCTTGCATAACTTCATTGGATGTCATCTCAAGGTAGTTGAATTTTCCTTGTAGGGCCTTCAAGTCAACGGGCTCGAAGGGCATGAGAGCATTCACATACTTCCTCTTGATCCAAGCATCATCCACATAGGTTGCCCCAACATTAAAAGGCTTGGCAAGAATCTTGAGTCTTCCATACATCCTCATGAGTTTCTATCAAGCATGTAGAAACCTTCGGCCTCATTGCTCAAGCATCAAATCTATTCCTCTTCATGCTTTCATTTCCAAGAAATGCCACCTCAAGGCATCCCAAGCTTCTTTGGCGGTGGAGATTTTGAATGTGATGAAGACCACTTTCTCCAACGGCAAGTTCAATCATGTGGAGAGCGGAAGCATTGAGTTGTTTCTCGGCCACTCTCTTCTTGTCAAGTTGTTAGGATTCACGGCCTTGTATCCCTCTTGAATGATCCTCCAAAGCTCGATAGAGGAACTGTTGATATGAGATTTCATTAAGTGTTGCCAAGTAGCAAAAGCCAATGCATTAAGTTTAGGAGGTGGACCCAAAGGGTTTATGCGAGTATGATGGATAGGTGGGTCGGGAGAGTACACAAGGGAACCATGGTACTCCGGCTTCCCACCTTCGGGAGGTGGTAGATGTGGAGGGATTTCTTAGTCGGTATCTTCAACCCCTTTCTTTTTCTCTTTTCCTCCTCGGTTCACCGTCATGGAGTAGCGGAGTCCTCTAGTGGGGTGGTCTCCTTAGGAACCTTGCCACTTGCGAGTTGCTTGATCAAGTCACGCATCTCGGCAAATTGGTATCCATGGACGATTCAAGATGTCTCCATCAATTTGAGATCGGCCATGGATGCCGTAGTGGCTTGGTCCTGCGGATCACCATCACTTGTGTCATACTTCTCTTAGGCGGTTAAGCCCAACAAGAGAGCCGAGGCTCTGATACCAATTGAAAGGATCGTATGACACCTAGAGGGGGGGTGAATAGGTGCTACTTCAATTTTAGTACTTTTTCAAATTAGGCTTGACACAAAAGGTAAATTCTCTAGATATGCAACTGGTGAATTTACCTATATGACAAGCTAGCAACTAACAAGTACACTAAGTAAAGACTAAACAAGGATAGAAGTAACCGAAGTGAAAGCACGCGGAGACACGGATGTAATCCCGAGTTCCTCCTTTTTAGGGGAGTACGTCTCGTTGGAGAGGTGTGAGCTACCACGAAGGTCAAAACTCAACCGCCACAAAGGCGTCACCTTCTTCTCCGATGAACCGCACCACAAAGGTTTGGTTCACCTTCCACTATCGGAATCCTTCAAGGCGGAATCCGGAGCCCTTACAACAACGATCCGGGGCACAACCCACAAGAGGATTGGGGGCTCCCGAACAGCTACAAATCTGTCACAAAGACAACAAGTGAGTACAATAAGAAGCTAGGTTTTCCAATGGAAATCCTAGCCAAGGGGCCCTCAAGTAAATGAGGGGGAAATGAAGAACGGCTTGGTGAAGATGTAGATCCGGGCCTTCTCCTTCAATCCTCCAAGTATCAACGAGTTTGGGTGGAGGGATTGGGAGATCTAGTGATTCTTGAGCTTGCAATAATGGAGTCTTCAAGTTTGGTCAAGCTAAAGCTGGAGGTAGGTGGAGGGCATTAAATAGCCCTCCAAAATCTGGCCGTTGAGACCTTTTTCCCGAGCCAGCGGTAGTACCGCTGCCCGGGCGGTACTACCGCTGGCGCTTCTGCGCCGCGGTCAAACCAGGCGCGCTGACTGCGCCTTCGAAACCTCATGAGCGGTACTACCGCCCGAAGTGCCGGTAGTACCGCACATGGCCTTCCGAACCTCCTCCAGCGGTACCGCGAGCGGTACTGCCGCTGAGCTGGTCAACCACCAGCGCTGACCCCTGAGCCAGCGGTACTACCGCCCGTAGTACCGCTGGTACTGCCGCACATGGCGCCAGAACCCCCTTTGGGCGGTACCGCGAGCGGTACTGCCGCCTGCCTTTTGGCAAAGAGTACCCAGCGGTACTACCGCCGAAGACAGAACAACTCCTTCTCTTCCTTTTTCGATGCGAGATCAACGGAGATGTTTGCAAACCTGATCACACTTAGACAAGGAGTTAGGGCACATGTTGTATTGTCAACATCACCAAAATATGAGTATAAGAGCAAATTATGCTCTTTCACCAGTTCCTGTTTTCTGCTGTCTTTTTGTTTCACGAATCCTAGTAAAGAAATATTCTCGGAATTTCCTGAAATTCACGGAGAATTATTTTTCATCGAAACAAAGACTGTGCCCAAAGGATAAATGCAGGGGCCCCATAGCCCCCAGGAGGATACAGGCGCGGCGAAAGGTGGGGCCATGATACGTCCAAAACGTATCTACGTTCCCGAACACTTTTGCTATTGTTCCACCTCTAATTTGTGTGATTTGAATGTAACTAACACGGACTAACGCTGTTTTCAGCAGAATTACCCTGCTGTCTTATTTTTGTGCAGAAAGTCAACTTTTGAGAAAATCCCTGGAAATAATCGCAAACAACCTATTTTACCAGAAGACCCACGGAGCTAGAAGGGGAGTCGGAGGCGACGCACCAGGCCACCACGCCAGGGCCCGACGCGGCAGAGGTGGGCCCGCGCCCAGGGTTGGCGTGGCCACCTCGGTCGCCCCCCGACGCCGCCTTTCGACTACTTATTACCTCTGACCTAAAAACATCAGGGGTTCGTCGTTCTTCGCGAAACACATCCACGCTCCGCCGCCCAAAAACCCTAATACGGGGATCAGAAGTTCCGTTCTAGCACCCTGCCGGGATGGGGATTCAGAGGAGATCATCGCCATCGTCATCACCAACGCCTCTCCATCAACCATCCATGATTCCCCATCCATGTGTGAGTAATTCCCGCTATAGGCTGAAGGGGATGGTAGGGATTGGATGAGATTGTTCATGTAATAGATGTCAGATTGTTAGGGCATGGTGCCTAGTATCCATTGTTAGTGCTATTTATCGTTGTTGCAACTTGTTGTGCTTAGTGCTTGACACTTAGGGGCCGAGTGCCATGATCTCAGATCTGAACATGTTATTTAATCATGAGTATAGTTATGTTTTGGATCATATTGCAAGTTGTATACACCTGTTGTTGTCCGGAACCCGAGGCCCCAAAGTGACAAGAATTGGGATAACCGGAGGGGATGGCTGTGACTTGAGGATCACGTGTGTTCACGGAGTGTTAATTCTTTGCTCCGGTACTTTATTAAAAGGAGTACCTTAATTACCAATAGTTTCCCTAGAGGCCCCGCTGCAAACGGGCTGGCAGACAGAAGATGTTGTGCAAGTTTCTCATTGCGAGCACGTACGACTAAATGGAACACATGCCTATGTTTGACTAGTACTTGGATGCTTTATTATTATCTACCTGCAAATGCCATGTGTTGTGACTATTACATGAGCTATCTTATCCATGCAACGCCCGTACACCCGTCCCTATGCTTACAGTATTTTAATCCTGCTGTTTACCGAAATCACTACTGCTGTCTCCGTTACACTGTTGCTACTGTTACTTCAATACTGCTGCTGTTATATCACTGTTACTACTGATAAATTGTGTCGAGCAAGTTTACTTTTAGGTGCAGCTGAACTGACAATTCATCTGTTAAGGCTTATATTTATTCTTTGGCTCCCCTTGTGTCGAATCAATAAATTTGGGTTTTACTTCCTCGAAGACTGTTGCGATCCCTATACTTGTGGGTCATCAAGACTATTTTCTGGCACCATTGCCGGGGAGCATAGCTTTATTTATAAGCTCATCTGAAAGTGATATTATTCGCTGCAATTCATTATCACGGGGAAAGCTCTTGATAAGAAGGTGGCCATATTGCCATCCAATACAAGGAAAGGTACAACTCTAACACCGCTGCTGCCCTTGATTCACCGTCTGTTATTATAGACTAGTTACACCACCACATGTGCCTGTTTCACGTGTTATTACTGCTTGATCTGAAAATACCTCTGATGAAGTTGATGATGCTTCTACTGTGCTTAGTGAAAGTGGTTCGTTAGGTGCTTTCCTAGATGCTACGATTGCTAGGTCTAGACAAACTGAAAATACTGAAATGCCTAATGAAAATCTTATTACACCTGCTGATTCACTTGGGTCGAGGGAATTCATTGATGATGATGATCCCGAGGAAGCCTATATAGATCTTGATGATGATTTTATTGATGAATGTATGAATTTTGAATCATCTGCTGATGCTAATGCTATAATAAATCTTATTCAAAGACGTGCTGTTAATATAAATTGTCTCCTGATCCTAAGTTTGCTATGTCTCCTATAAATATAAGAGATAAAGATTATGATTTTTCTGTGGATTTGTCTCTTATATCCATTGCAGAGAGAAAGAACCTTTTCGAGGTGTCGAAAATAAAAGTGATTAGAACACATGAATAAGCTTTCTACTTTAAGTAGCTTATTTTCTGATGATATTAAAAAACGCAGCTACTTCGTTACAAAAATATTTCCTTTCTCATTGAAAGATGATGCTAAAACTTGGTTTAGTAATTTATCTCCTGGTTCTATTAAAAGTCCTCTAGGTTTGATTGATGTTTTCTTCCAGAAATATTATCCTGCTAGTGCTCAGCATGCTGCTTTGCAGAGAATTTTTACTTTAAGCAATTAAAGGAAGAAAACTTGTCTGGATCTTGGACAAGATTTTGCTATTTAATTAGAATTCGACCGGGACACCAACTAGCTAAAAATGAACTTCTTGATATATTCTATAATGGACTAACTGTTGAATCTAGGACCTACCTGGATAGTTGTGCTGGTTGTGTTTTCAGGAAGCGAACTCCAGATGAAGCCGAGAAATTAATGGCTAAGATAAGCCAAAATCATGAAGATTGGACTATACCTGAACCTGCTCCGGTACCTGAACCTGCTCCAGTGCCCACACCAAGGAAAATAGGTGTTATTGAATTGAATGATGAAGGAATGAGAGAAGCCAAGAAATCTCTTAAGGAGAGAGGAATTAAATCTGAGGATGTGAAGAATCTACCTCCAATAGAAGAATTATGTAAGCCAATTCCTCCCTTCTACAGTTGAGGTACACTCTCTCCAATATTTTAATTCTAGTGATGTTCCTTATCGTAAGCCTCCTGATCAATGCTTAGATGAGTTGGATAATTTTATTGTTAAACAGGAGCATTTTAATATGAGAGTGCAAAATCATCTGTTAGAAAATTCTCGTATTATTAGTAATTTGCATGATGTTTTGGAAGAACTGCTAATGTGTTAGAGGCCTTGTTAAACATTTTAATATGGTTCAAACTCAAATGGAGCAAATTACTAAAGTACAAAAAGATCTGCTAGCTAAGAATTCTAACAATGATGGGAAACATGCTTTTGGTATAGAAACTAGGGTGGTGCTTCTACTCAGGATCCCTTGGATTTTATTGCCAAGAAACATGGTAAGGAAAGAGAACCTTGGGTGCAAAAAACCAATGCCTTTTCCTAATAAGAAACATAAATCCAAGGAAGAAGAACACTACAACAAATTTTGTGAGTGGATGAAACCTTTGTTTTTGCAAATTCCTTTGACTGATGCTATTAAGTTGCCTCCTTATTCGAAATATATGAAAGATATTGTCTCTAACAAAAGGAAGATTCCCTAATGAGGAAATTTCTACTATGCTTGCTAATTATTCTTTCAATGGTAAGGTCCCAAAGAAGCTTGGAGATCCAGGTATACAACTATTCCTTGTTCCATCAAAAATAATTATGTTAGAACTGCACTTTGTGATCTTGGAGCAGGAGTAAGTGTGATGCCTTTCTCCCTTTATAAAAGACTATATTTGGATAAATTGATACCAACTGATATATCTTTGCAAATGGCTGATAAATCTACTGCTGTCCCCGTTGGTATATGTGAGGATGTTCCTGTTCAAGTTGCTAACAATTGCTTGATTTTAACTACTTTGTTGTGTTGGAAATGCCTGAAGATGATAATATGTCTATTATTCTTGGAAGACCTTTTCTTAACACTGCAGGAGCTGTTATTGATTGCAATAAAGGGAAGGTTACTTTCAATGTCAATGATAAAGAGCATACTGTTTATTTTCCCAAGAAGCAGGATAAAATATATGGTGTTAATACAATTGCAAAATTTAGTACTGTCAAAGTGGGAAGTATTGATTGTCCTATATATGATCATCATGAAGGATATCAAAATATCATGGTGGGATCTATAGCTATTCAATATAAGGTAAAATGATGGTTTCATGTAGCTTAATTCTTTTATGTCAAATAAAATATATTTGGTGGCAAGACTTGATCAACCTTGTTAACAAATACATTTTAGATGCATAAAATTGTTAAACAACATTCTCTCCCTCTCACCTGATCTACCCACAATTTTACCTCTGTCATTACAAATTTTTAGTGATGAATAGTTCAGTTATAAAATCGTTTTTGCCGATTCATTGTTTTAAATACCCAGAAATTACTCGAAAATAAAAGTTGTCAAAAATTTCTGGAAAAATTACGAAAATTCCTAGTTTGAAAAATGGAGCGTGGGAGCACCTGGGGATGACCAGGGGGACCCACCAGGCCACCCCTCGGCGCGGCAGAGGCAGGGGCGCGCCCTGCCCTGGCGTGGGCCCCACCTGGCCATCCACATGGTGAGTTTCCTCCCCATCCTTTCTCTCTCTCGACCAAACTCACCACCATTGCTCAAACTCGTGTTATTGCTGTTCTTGCTCGAATTTTTTGATCTCCTTGCTCAGCCCATCTTTGTTGCTGAGATTTGGATCATTTGTTCTCCGGTAAGTGACTCCCCGATTATCCAAGTAGAATTTTGATTGGTTGAGTATATCCTGAGTATTTATCTGCTGTAGATTGCTTGTTAAGTGAGCTTGCATGCTTGTTCTATGCTAGATTAATCAACTTTGATGCATGTGTAGCCCTCTTACAAGTTTCTATAGTAGTTCTCTTGCTTTTAGTTGCTCCAAAATCATTTTTTATGAGAATTGTTAAAAATTTCAGAAAAGGAAGATGGATGGGAATGTGCATGGACATCCAATTCATGCTGGAGATTTAGTTGTGCATGAAGTAATGGGGGTTAATCGTGAAGACTCCGTGTTCCCTGCAATTTATCCATGCACGAGTTTATGTCTGCTGCAGGAATCCTCCATGATTTCATCACACTAACTTCTAATGCAGAGTTGGGGCAATTTGTTTCTGATGAGCCACATCAGTATGCAAAACTGACTATGTCAGTTGTGCAAGATTTCAGATTTGATTGGGCTTTGCAAGTCCCCATGGTTTATTATAAAATTTATAATGTTCCTGTTGATCTCCCCTTTCATGATTTCTGCACAGCCATCAAGGTACCACAGTGGGGGTCATATGCGAAGATTGAAGGGCAACCTAATCATCTAGTGGAACTTTACTCGGAAATCACCAAAGGTAGAGGTTTTGTAGGTGAGGGTTGTAAGATTCGACATATCCTGCTCCCTGCTATTCGATACTTCGCTTATTTCATTAGTAAGTGTGTTCTAGCCAGGAAAAATGCTAACAAACTATCTGTGTATGACTTGGCATTTCTTTCTGCTGCCTTGAGGGATGATAAGACTTATAATTTGGGTGCTTTGATTGCTTTTCGTCTTTCGACTAACCGTGAAAAAGGGAGTATTTGTGGTGGTCTCATTGCTTCCAGGTTGTTAGCCTATCACCAGTTGGGACCTCATTACGCTGATATTGAGCTTCCTAGAGCTAGACTTGATATCAACTCCATGATAATCATCAATTTGTTACCAATTGGTCTACCATTGATAATTTATCCTATGAATTGATTTTTTTACTGTCTCTAGGCGTAGACCTAAATTTTCTGAGCGAATAGTTTGTTTGCATGCACCTCTTTTGTTTAACCTTGATGTCAGGCAAGGATGGTCGTTCTCAGAGGAGGACCTCGATGCATACATGGTGGAGCATGGCACCCAGGCCGAACCTGAGGAGGGGCAGCCCAGGCAGGCAAGCTCTTCACACCAATATGATTATGCGAGTGGTACTTTTCCTTCTTTGCAGGATGATTCCTATGATCATGCTAGGAATGATTTACCATCATGGAGCTCTTACCAGCCGTGGGGATGATTGACTCCCACTTAGGCCAAAAGCCTAAGCTTGGGGGAGGTACGCGTATGCTGACATTTCACTCATTTCCATATTCATATCATGTCAGTTCTTTGTATATCCATGTTCCGTTTTCTTTTGTTTGTTCTTTCTTGTATTTGTTTTTATTTTCTCAAAACCCCAAAAGACCAAAAATATTTCTTTTATTTCTCTATCCTTTACTTTTGCCATTTCGAATTGTAGTTTCGTTTTATCTTTTTAAATTTTCGGTTTGATATTCAAAAATCCAAAAAGATTTCCTTGTTTATTTGCTTTTTCATGCTTTGTTTTAAAATCGAAAATCCAAAAATATTTTTGCTCTTCTTCTGTTTTGTATAGTTGTTGTAGAGTTCAACAGTCTTCCGTGACTCCACTTGGGGCTTGGTTTTCATTTCATATCATTCAAGTCATGCAAGTGAAAGGCAATAATGACGATGTTCGACAACTTGGATGTGGTGAGAGCTGGTATGAACTCTATTTGTTTTCATTTTTGTACATATACTTATCCATATGGACATGCTTAGTCTGTCATGGTGGTGGTTATGTTATTTAATGTTTGCTTGTTAGTTCATGTCTCTTATGATCAATTCCAATTTACTGATTATGGATAACCTGTCATATAGATATTTGCTTGCATTGTTTTATTCGTAAAGCGGTATGGCATTGTGGTATCCTCCTCTGAATGATTTACTTGAATCGACTTGGCACATGCTCACACATGTTTATGACTCAAAGCAAAAGTCAATCAAAGCCTCGATGATTTATTTTGCCTCAGAGTTTTTGTATCACTTTTATGCCACTGTTAATTTTATTCTGTCGCAAGTATGATTATGACGGTTATGCTCTCTTTGTTGTCGCTTCCCAGTCTATTGCTAGCCTTCACTTGTACTGAGCGGGAATGCTGCTCGTGCATCCAAAATCTTTAAAACCAAGTTATTCCAAAGAGTCCACTATAAATTCCTATGCATGGTATTTCACACCATTCCAAGTAAATTTTCATGTGCTACCTTTAAAATCTTCAAAATACTTCTCATTTTGTGACACTGTTTTTAGCTCATGAGGACGTGGTAGTTGGGATTATTATCTTCCATGCTAAATTTAGTTTCTCAGACTAGCAGCTTACATCTGCTTATCTACTTTTATTTTGCACAAGAGCTGGTTAGACCACTATAACATCTGAAAAGTAATGAAAAAAGACACTCCTCCATGGTATGTGATTGTTGGCAGGCACCCGAGGATTCGTTAGCCATGGTTTGTGAAAGCAAAAGGTTGGGAGGAGTGTCAAACTATATAAAAGTGCATGCTATAAATGCCTAATATCAATATCTCGGAACCGCTCTAAAAACTTGTTTAGCATGGAAGATGATAAGAACTCTATTACTATTCGTTGACAGAAGAAAACCACCTCTCAAAACAATTTTACTTCTGTTTTATAAATAAAAAGCTCTAGCACATGTTAATCCCTGCTTCCCTCTGCGAAGGGCCTATCTTTTATTTTAATGTTGAGTCACTATCCTTTCTTTGAGCACTTCTTCGAGAGCACAACTCATTCTTAGTGAAATGTACTTGTCCCAGAATATGGTTATTTGTGGTATAACTTTGATACTTTTATCTCTGATATCTTTTTATCTAGTCCTCATTTAAATTTCAGAGGTGCCCGGGCATTTATGTTTTGCTGTACAAATACAGGCAAGCGAGATACCACTTTACCATATCTTATTACGAACATTGCAATCCTGCACATAGATATATTTCAGGTTGTTTACTCTTAGTATGTTGGAATCTTTTCATGGTTGCATAATTAGCAGGTTTCGTTATTTACATATCTCCTATCATGAACTGCCTAAGTTTTGATCATAGTTCAAGTATGTATACATCATATGAAGCAAATGTGTTCGTAAAAGTTTTCTTTGTCGCGTTCAGTTTGTCAACTGAATTGCTTGAGGACAAGCAATAAGCTAAGCTTGGGGGAGTTGATACGTCCAAAACGTATCTACTTTCCCGAACACTTTTGCTATTGTTCCACCTCTAATTTGTGTGATTTGAATGTAACTAACACGGACTAACGCTGTTTTCAGCAGAATTACCCTGGTGTCTTATTTTTGTGCAGAAAGTCAACTTTCGAGAAAATCCCTGGAAATATCGCAAACATCCTATTTTACCAGAAGACCACGGAGCCAGAAGGGGAGTCGGAGGCGACGCACCAGGCCACCAAGCCAGGGCCCGGCGCGGCAGAGGTGGGCCCGCGCCCAGGGTTGGCGTGGCCACCTCGGTCGCCCCCGACGCCGCCCTTTCGACTACTTATTGCCTCTGACCTAAAAACATCAGGGGTCCGTCGTTCTTTCGCGAAACACATCCACGCTCCGCCGCCACCGAAAACCCTAATACGGGATCAGAAGTTCCGTTCTAGCACCCTGCCGGACGGGGATTCAGAGGAGATCATCGCCATCGTCATCACCAACGCCTCTCCATCAACCATCCATGATTCCCCCATCCATGTGTGAGTAATTCCCGCTATAGGCTGAAGGGGATGGTAGGGATTGGATGAGATTGTTCATGTAATAGATGTCAGATTGTTAGGGCATGGTGCCTAGTATCCATTGTTAGTGCTATTTATCGTTGTTGCAACTTGTTGTGCTTAGTGCTTGACACTTAGGGCCGAGTGCCATGATCTCAGATCTGAACATGTTATTGAATCATGAGTATAATTATGTTTTGGATCATATCTGCAAGTTGTATACACCTGTCGTTGTCCGGAACCCGAGGCCCCAAAGTGACAAGAATTGGGATAACCGAGGGGATGGCTGTGACTTGAGGATCACGTGTGTTCACGGAGTGTTAATGCTTTGCTCCGGTACTTTATTAAAAGGAGTACCTTAATTGCCAGTAGTTTCCCTAGAGGCCCCGCTGCAAACGGGCTGGCAGGACAGAAGATGTTGTGCAAGTTTCTCATTGCGAGCACGTACGACTAAATACGGAACACATGCCTATGTTTGACTAGTACTTGGATGCTTTATTATTATCTACCTGTAAATGCCCGTGTTATGACTATTACATGAGCTATCTTATCCATGCAACGCCCGTACATCCGTCCCTATGCCTACAGTATTTTAATCCTGCTGTTTACCGAAATCACTACTTGCTGTTCCGTTACACTGTTGCTACTGTTACTTCAATACTGCTGTGTTATATCACTGTTACTACTGATAAATTGTGTCGAGCAAGTTTACTTTCAGGTGCAGCTGAACTGACAATTCATCTGTTAAGGCTTATATTTATTCTTTGGCTCCCCTTGTGTCGAATCAATAAATTTGGGTTTTACTTCCCTCGAAGACTGTTGCGATCCCCTATACTTGTGGGTCATCAGGCCTCGGCCTGGGGGGTCTCCTGGCCCCTCGGGTGGCCTCTTGCGCTGTCTCTTCGCATATAAAATCCCTCCTGACCTAAAACTCATGACCCCCGGAGGATTTGTCCAGAAACGCAACCGAGCTCCGCCGCCACCAAAAACCGTAATTCGGGGGTCAGAAGGTCCTGTTCCGGTACCCTGTCGGGACGGGGATAGACCCCTGGAGCCATGTTCACCGACGTTGCTGCCTCCCATGATGTTGCGGGATTAGTTCTTCATCGGGGCTGAGGGC
>CAMZMU010000085.1:55656464-55816038 GCA_947311845.1 Poa pratensis | reverse complement strand
ATTCGAAGCCTAATAGATGTTTCTCCCCTTTGGCATCAAGACACCAAAAAGGAGAGAAACCGATGCTAACGTCCCGGGTTCACTCGTGCTTGAGGGGCGAGGGCGACGACGAGAGGACACTTCTTCTTCAACATCTTCATAGTCCGACCAAGTGAAGATTTCTCCTTGGGAGTTCTTCGCTTGCCACTCTTCATAAGTTGGAATGTTCTTCTCCGAGCCGGAAGCAACTTGTTCACCTAGTTCACGGCGACGTTGAATGTCGAGTTGACGAGCAAGCTTCTCTTTCTCTTCACGTTCCCACGAGCGCTTCTCAAGAGCCTTGGTCACCAAACACTTTCTTCATTTGACGAGCCATCCAAGTGAAACCACTCTCCTTGGCAGCCCGAGAGGGGCCTTCATCACCTACAACTCCCTTGTCCTTGCCTTAGCAGTTTTGGTACCCTTGTCCTTCTCGCTATGATCTTTGACACGGAGTTGCTTGGGCTTGTGGATGATCCAAGTGTTGGGGTCACTAAGTCCCACAGCGGGATGTCGTCACCACTTCCAAAGGATAATCTTCATGATGAGGGGGCCGAAGCAAGCATTCTTCTTGTATATGGTGACGTTCCATATCTCATTCCAAAGGTAATCCATAACATCCAGTTTCTTCCCTTTGGATCTCCATTGATGAGTCATGACCATCAAGGTAACTAGGTAGCTGTGAATTTGATCCAAATTTCCAACCTTGGGGTTGATGGTTTCCCGGTAAATGCGATGCATGATCTCATATGGAGGAAAGACCCTCCGAGTTGCCAACGGTACCTCTTCCAAGAGTAGAGGAGCAAGGTCATCCTTGGGCAAGGGCCTTGGATTAACATGAACCCGGAAGTACTTGTCGTCGAGGGCATCGGTCCAATGAGGACCAAAATCTTCATACCCAAGCATAGAGCCAATATCACTCCAAAGAGCGGTGAGCTTCCTGTCTTTAGTCATCCAAGTGATGTACCGGGCTCCTCGGTGCCAAAATAGACTGTGGCAAGGAATTGGCAAACAAGAGCTTCATCATAATTCTGTTGGAGGGTGATGAAAGGAACAATCCCAAACTCATGGCACATAGACAAGGCTTCTCCAAAGTATTCTGGCTTTCTCTCCATGTGAGGGATATCAATGTACCTCAGCTCTAGCACATTGTCATTGGGCTTGCGATAAGTATCTCATTGTAGCACTCCTCTTGAAAGCGGGTATAGAAAAAGGATTGTTGCCCCGAAACTGAGGTGTCAAATTCACTCGATCAACTGCATATGGATCTCTTTTCCTCAAGGAAGTGTAATCTTTGTCAGACATTTCACTAGCTGTCAAGTTCTTGCTCTTGTTGCCTGCAACTTTCTTCTTCGGAGCAGCCTTCTTGCTCTTGGTGACCGGGGACCATACACCTCTTCCATTGTGGGATCATACTCCTCGTCCATCTCGTCAACCCTAGGTTTCTTTCCCCGAGACTTAGAACCACTCGAACCACCTGTGAATAGCATGGGTAGGAAAGCATGGAGATGAGTAACACACAAATATTTCACGAATAGGAAACCAAGAACACGAGTGAACACAACTTGGAGGAAACAAATGCTAGGTGGGAGTACAACATCTAGGAAGGTTGGATTTGACACAAGATGGTGATACATTCAATGAGGAACATGAAAAACATCCATAATCATATCCAACAAATCTAGATGGAGAACTACAAAACTAGCCAAAGATTCTTCACAAGATTCATACACAGGGTTCTAGGCATCCTAGATTGCATCTCTACCGCACCAATTTGTCAAGAACACCAAGAGGGAAGCAATCTAGTCATCTCCATCCATCAACTAGATGAGAGAGAGGGAGAGAGCTTACCGTGCTCATGGCAAAGGATCGAGGGAGGGAGAGATGCCCGAGAGGTCCCGGGGCCGGGGTGCAAGAACCACGGCCGGGGAAGCTCGGTCCCGGCGGTGAGGATGGCCGGCGGCGGCGGATTCACGGAGGAGAGAGGGGCGGATGGGGAAAGTGAAAGGTTGACTTTCACCCATCCGCCCGAGCCTTATCCTGAAAAATCCGCACTACACGATCCAGCGGTAGTACCGCCCCCGATTCCTGCGCGGCCCGGGCAGCGGTCCCACGCGCTGGCAAGGGGCTGAGGCACCCGAGCCAGCGGTAGTACCGCTCCAGGGCCGGTAGTACCGGTGCCAGGGGGCAAAACTTTATGACTCCAAACGAAGCCGTAAAAAAATTTGTCACCGGTTCCGACCGTCAACTTCGCCGAGAGCATGAAATAAAAGGTATTTGAGACGGAGTGTGGCTTAGGATAAGGTTGTGGCTTAGGATAGAACTCGAAACTGGAGAGAGAGAGTTTGCCCAAAAATGCAAGAATCGACACGAAAGGCCAAATTTGAGCACTCTCCCAAAGCGAAAGGTCTAAAACACCCAAATAAGATCCAAATAAGATCAACTCCTCATATGGAGGAGGGCGGTGGCCTAGGCCACCATGTAAGAGTGTATGTGGCGTGACACCGCGAAGATGTATCTTGGGTTCACACCACTACTCATCATTTAAGCTCACAATTCATAGCACGAATATAGAGAGGCAAATGAATTCTTAATGTCGGCATAATGGGGGGAGGGATGGTCCAATGTATTAGGGCCGCACTCCCCCATATCCATGCCTACACCTAAACCAAATAATAGTCAAAATATAGGTGTGTATGCAAGATGGTCAAGTCAAGCTCCTAGAATCCACGATATTTAGCTCATGCCTCAAAAGGTGAATCTTGCTTCATCAAGAGGCTTCGTGAAAATCCAAGTTGATCTTTGGTTGGAATATAGCCAAGCTCAATATCACCACGAGCAATATGATCCCGAATAAAATGATGACGAATCTCAATATGCTTCGTTCTTGAGTGTTGCACCGGATTGTGGCCAATCTTGATAGCACTTTCATTGTCACACAAAAGAGGCACTTTGTCACAATTGACACCGTATTCCTTTAAAGTTTGCCTCATCCATAACAATTGAGTGCATGCACTAGCGGCCGCCACATACTCGGCTTCGGCGGAGGATAGAGATATGCAATTTTGCTTCTTAGAAGACCAACTCACCAAGGACCTACCAAGAAATTGGCATGCCCCGGAAGTTGATTTCCTATCATCCTTGCAACCGGCCCAATCCGAATCCGTGTACCCGGCAAGAGAGAAATTAGTGCCCTTTGGGTACCACAAACCAAACCTTGGGGTATCAACCAAATATCGAAGGATTCTATTGACCGCCACCATGTGGCTTTCTTTAGGAGCGGCTTGATACCTTGCACACACCCCTACACTCAACACAATATCGGGTCTAGATGCACAAAGATAAAGCAAAGAACCAATCATAGAGCGATAAAGTTTTTGATCAACATCGATACCGTCGGGTTAAGTTCAAGATGGCATTTGGTGTCCATGGGAAACCGCTTCCCTTAGCATTGTGCATATTGAACCTCTTGAGCATGTCTTGGGTATATTTGGTTTGAGAGATGAAAGTCCCTTCATTCAATTGCTTGATCTCAAAACCGAGAAAGAACTTCAATTCGCCCATCATAGACATCTCGAACCTATCGGTCATAAGCTTTGAAAATTCATCATTGAAAGCTTTGTTAGATGAGCCAAATATAATATCATCAACATAAAGTTGGCATATGAAAAGCTCCCCTTTAACCCTCTTGGTAAAGAGTGGGATCGATTTGCCCCAATTCAAATCCACGGTCTAGCAATAGCTCTCTTAGGTGCTCATACCAAGCACGAGGTGCTTGTTTGAGACCATAGAGCGCCTTATCAAGCTTGTAGACATGGTTAGGGAATTTAGGGTCCTCGAAACCCGGTGGTTGCTTAACATATACCAACTCCTTTAAAGGACCATTAAGAAAGCACTTTTCACATCCATTTGTTGCAATTTAAAGTTATGATGTGATGCATATGCAAGAAGGATACGGATGGACTCAAGGCGAGCCACGGGTGCATAAGTCTCTCCAAAATCAATGCCTTCAACTTGAGAGTACCTTGTGCAACCAATCTTGCCTTGTTCCTCACAACCATTCCATGCTCATCTTGCTTGTTCTTGAATATCCACTTTGTGCCTATAACATTGCGGCAATCTTTTGGCTTCTCAACTAGATTCCACACTTTGTTGCGCTTGAAGTTATTGAGTTCATCATGCATAGCTTCTAACCAATCCGGATCTTCAAGAGCTTCAAACACTTTCTTTGGTTCCACCATGGAAATATGAGCTTGATGTTCACTAAAGCTTGCCAATTGCCTTCTTGTGGTAACACCCTCTTGTGGTCACCAAGGATGTTCTAGATGGTGACTCTTTATTCAAAGTCTCTTACAATCTTGCTTTACGACGGGCTTCGATATCTCTATTGCATCTTGGAGGTATCTCTTGATCATCTTGATCATTTGAGTCCCCGTCTTGACCGGAATGTTGACCTTGATCATCTTGAAGCACATCTTCAACAATGGAAGGAGAGGGTTGATCTTGGTCATGACCTTGGCTAGCATCAACAATAGGAGAACTTGGTTCTTGCATAGCAACTTGGTCAACATGAGGAGGGTCTTGAACTTGTTCTTGGGGTGGTGCATCATTTGCTTCCATGATAGGCGCCGTTTCAACTTGTGATGAAGAGGCCTCCACTTGAATGGAGCTTGGACTTGCTTGAGGAGACTCGTAATGAATCTCAACGGGACGATGGAAACCAATGCCCATTCTTCTTATAGCATCTTGAGGCTCTTCATTATCTACATCACAAACATGAAATTGCGCCACTTGGGAGCCGTCATTCTCATCGAACCTCACATCACAAGATTCTATGACTTTCCCAACGGTTTTGTCATAGACTCTATAGGTGTGAGATTCGGCACCGTACCCAACAAAAACACCCTCTAAAGCTTTAGATTCAAATTTAGACAAACGAACACTTTGTTCTTATAGAAACACTTACAACCAAATACTCGGTAGTAGGAGACATTGGGCTTGTTGCCGGTGAGCATCTCATAAGGTGTAAACTTCTTGCCAACTCGAAAGAATAGCCGGTTTGATGAATGACACGCCGTGGAGATAGCTCGGCCCATAAGAAAGTGGAGACTTAAACTCCGCCAACATAGACCTTGCCATATCCATGAGAGTCCGGTTCTTCTTTCGGCTACACCATTTTGTTGAGGGGTATATGCAGCGGAATATTGATGACGAATCCCCTCTTCACTAAGAAACTCATTTAAGGTGTAGTTCTTGAACTCGGAGCCATTATCACTCCTAATGACCAATATAGGGACATTGTGTTGGCGTTGAACTTCATTGGAAAAGTCGATGACGGCTTGTTGGGTCTCATCCTTCGTCTTGAAGAAATAAACCCAAGTAAATCTTGAATAGTCATCAACAATCACCAAACAATATTTCTTCCCACCAAGACTTGGTTGAGGCACGGCACCAAAGAGATCAACATGAAGAAGTTCCAATATCCTCTTTGATGAAATGATGGTCTTGCTTGGATGGGGAGAATCATGCATCTTTCCTTCAACACAAGCCCTACAAAGACGATCTCTAGAAAAAGAAACATTGTCTTTTAGTCCAAGAATGTGGCCACCCTTGTGAAGACTTTGCAAAGTTCTCATGTTGACATGGGACAAGCGGCGATGCCACAACCATCCCACGTCGGCCTTTCCGAATAGGCATATTGCTTGAGTGTTGGTAGACCCCGAAAAGTCCACCACGAACAACTCATTTTCAACATACCCAACGAACATGACCTTTAGAGTCTTGCTCCTCAAGAGTACCACCATATCAATAGTAAAATGGACATCAAAATTCATCTTATTAAGTGCACGAACGGACATAAGATTGTAACCGAGGGACTCGACAAGCATGACATTTACAAGGGTGATATCCTTTGCAACTACCACCTTGCCGAGACCCTTACCTCCGCTTTTGATTTATCACCATAGGAGACGGATGCTTGATTTATATTTGGTCCCAACTCCGTCATGATCTCCTTGCTTCCGGTCATATGACTAGTGCATCCACTATCAACCACCCATTTAGACCCACCGGAAGCATAGTCCTACAAGAAATCATTGCTTGGTTTTAGGTACCCATTTCTCAATGGGTCCTCTTTTGTTAGCAACAAGGGTCTTAGGAACCCAAATAGAATAAGCAATGTAACCATCATAAGGACCAACATATTTTGCATAAACATCCCATAATAATCAACATAAAGAATGTAGTTGGGATTGTTATGCCCCGCAAAGTCACTACGAGTGGTCTTGCCCCTAGTGGCATTACCACCCGCAATGGAAGTCTTGGCTTGTGCGGGCTTGGCATTGGTGTTGCTCTTCTTCTTCTTTGCCTTGGCCACATAACCAAGACCCTCCTTCCCTTTGTGTGGCTTTTGCTCAAAAATTTGAGCAACAACCTTTTCTTTACCTTTAGGAATAGAGGTCTTGGCACTAGTGGCCTTGGCAAGCTCAACCTTCAACCTAGCATTTTCCTCAATAACATTTGCATGATCACAAGAGGGAGTAGAGTGCTAGGTGAGTTAGATTTAGAAAGTTGAGTTTGAAGTTGCTCATGAGACTTGACTAGAAGAGAGTGGGTACTTTCCAAGGCCTTGTGAGCCTTGTTAAGTTTCTCCACATCCTCAAGGAGTCTAGCATTAGCAACCACAAACTCGGCTTTCTCCTTTTTAATCACTTTATATTTAGCAAAGACATGGTCTCTATCCTTAATGATTTTAGCAATTATTTCATCATTTTTATCATCAAGAGACTCAATCTTTCCTCAAGAGAGTTCTATATTCACTCTCTTCTTGAAGAGAGGCATTCAAGGATGCAATGGTGAGAGCTCCTCTCTCTCAATTTTTCCCTTGTCATCAAGGATTTCTTCGGCCGCATCAAGTTGTCTCAAGAGAGACTCAACATATGCCTTAGTTTCACCTTGCAAGTTAGCCACAATAGTATCGGAAGCAACAAGTTCTTTCTTAATCACAAGACTAGTTTTATCATCTATTTCATGCATAGTCTTGGGAGTAGAAGATGATACCTCGGTGACGTGAGCCATGAGGCAACGAGCGGTGTTGATGGAGAGGTTCTCATTGGGGGATTCGAAGAGAGAAGGAGGTGGAGTTGATACAATGGCCAAAGCGGCCACCTCACGAGTGGGTTCTTCTTCTTCTTCGGAATCCTCGGAAGGATACTCTTCTTGAGTCATCAACACAATTCTTGGTGCTTTCTTGAAGAATGGCTTCCTCTTGACAAAAGGCTTCTTTTGTATCATGTTTGATTGGCCCTTGAGGACAAGCCTTCCACCGTTTTGCTCTCTATTCTCATAGGACAATCTTTGATGAAGTGATGCTTGTTATGACAATTGTAGCAAGTCTTTATCCTATTAGCAAACTCCTTCTTCCCACTTGGATTGTTGTTCGATCAAGTTGAGCCTTTGCCTTGGCCGGGTCACCAAAATGTCCTTGTTGCAAGAGCTATGTGACCATGGAGGGCTTGTTCAAGTCATCGGGAGGAAGGTTGTTCGGGCATGCTTCAACTTCATCATGTTCATCAAGGCACACAACCTTGGCCTTCAAAGCAAGAGAGGGACCTTGCTTCATTCCCATGGCCCTAGCACGGTTGTCTAGAGCATTCTTGGTGGCAACCTTGGAGGCTTGCATCTCTTGCATAACTTCATTGGATGTCATCTCAAGGTAGTTGAATTTTCCTTGTAGGGCCTTCAAGTCAACGGGCTCGAAGGGCATGAGAGCATTCACATACTTCCTCTTGATCCAAGCATCATCCACATAGGTTGCCCCAACATTATAAAAGGCTTGGCAAGAATCTTGAGTCTTCCATACATCTCCTCATGAGTTTCATATCAAGCATGTAGAAACCTTCGGCCTCATTGCTCAAGCATCAAATCTATTCCTCTTCATGCTTTCATTTCCAAGAAATGCCACCTCAAGGCATCCCAAGCTTCTTTGGCGGTGGAGACATGTTGAATGTGATGAAGACCATTTCTCCAACGGCAAGTTCAATCATGTGGAGAGCGGAAGCATTGAGTTGTTTCTCGGCCACCTCTCTTCTTGTCAAGTTGTTAGGATTCACGGCCTTGTATCCCTCTTGAATGATCCTCCAAAGCTCGATAGAGGAACTGTTGATATGAGATTTCATTAAGTGTTGCCAAGTAGCAAAAGCCAATGCATTAAGTTTAGGAGGTGGACCCAAAGGGTTTATGCGAGTATGATGGATAGGTGGGTCGGGAGAGTACACAAGGGAACCCATGGTACTCCGGCTTCCCACCTTCGGGATGGTGGTAGATGTGGAGATTCTTAGCGGTTTTCAACCCCTTTCTTTTCTCTTTTCCTCCTCGGTTTCACCGTCATTGGAGTTAGCGGAGTCCTCTAGTGGGGTCTCCGTAGGAACCTTGCCACTTGCGAGTTGCTTGATCAAGTCACGCATCTCGCAAATTGGTATCCATGGACGATTCAATGATGTTCCATCATTTGAGATCGGCCATGGATGCCGGTGGCTTGGTCCTTGCGGATCACATCACTTTGTGTCATACTTCTCTTAGGCGGTTAAGCCCAACAAGAGAGCCGAGGCTCTGATACCAATTGAAAGGATCGTATGACACCTAGAGGGGGGGGGAATAGGTGCTACTTCAATTTTAGTACTTTTTCAAATTAGGCTTGACACAAAAGGTAAATTCTCTAGATATGCAACTAAGGTGAATTTACCTATATGACAAGCTAGCAACTAAGCAAGATACACTAAGTAAAGACTAAACAAGGATAGAAGTAACCGAAGTGAAAGCACGCGGAGACACGGATGTAATCCCGAGTTCCTCCTTTTTAGGGGAGTACGTCTCGTTGGAGAGTGTGAGCTACCACGAAGGTCAAAACTCAACCGCCACAAAGGCGTCACCTTCTTCTCCGATGAACCGCACCACAAAGGTTTGGTTCACCTTCCACTATCGGAATCCTTCAAGGCGGAATCCGGAGCCCTTACAACAACGATCCGGGGCACAACCCACAAGAGGATTGGGGGCTCCCGAACAGCTACAAATCTGTCACAAAGACAACAAGTGAGTACAATAAGAAGCTAGGTTTTCCCAATGGAAATCCTAGCCAAGGGGCCCTCAAGTAAATGAGGGGAAATGAAGAACGGCTTGGTGAAGATGTAGATCCGGGCCTTCTCCTTCAATCCTCCAAGTATCAACGAGTTTGGGTGGAGGGATTGGGAGATCTAGAGATTCTTGAGCTTGCAATAATGGAGTCTTCAAGTTTGGTCAAGCTACAAGAGCTGGAGGTAGGTGGAGGGCATTAAATAGCCCTCCAAAATCTGGCCGTTGAGACCTTTTTCCCGAGCCAGCGGTAGTACCGCTGCGCCGGGCGGTACTACCGCTGGCGTCTTCTGCGCCGCGGTCAAACCAGCGCGCTGACTGCGCCTTGAAATCTCATGAGCGGTACTACCGCCCGTAGTGCCGGTAGTACCGCACATGGCCTTCCGAACCTCCGTCCAGCGGTACCGCGAGCGGTACTGCCGCTGAGCTAGTCATCCACCAGCGCTGACCTTCCTGGGCCAGCGGTACTACCACCCGTAGTAACGCTGGTACTGCCGCACAAGGGCGCCAGAACCCCCTTTGGGCGGTACCGTGAGCGGTACTGCCGCCTGCCTTTTGGCAAAGAGTACCCAGCGGTACTACCGCCCGAAGACAGAATCAACTCCTTCTCTTCCTTTTTTTCGATGCGAGATTAACGGAGATGTTTGCATAAACCTGATCACACTTAGACAAGGAGTTAAGGGCACATGTTGTATTGTCAACATCACCAAAATATGAGTAAGAGCAAATTATGCTCTTTCACCAGTTCCTGTTTTCTGCTGTCTTTTTGTTTCACGAATCCTAGTAAAGAAATATTCTCGGAATTTCCTGAAAATTCACGGAGAATTATTTTTCATCGAAACAAAGACTGTGCCCAAAGGATAAATGCAGGGGCCCCATAGCCCCCAGGAGGGATACAGGCGCGGCGAAAGGTGGGGCCATGATACGTCCAAAACGTATCTACGTTCCCGAACACTTTTGCTATTGTTCCACCTCTAATTTGTGTGATTTGAATGTAACTAACACGGACTAACGCTGTTTTCAGCAGAATTACCCTGCTGTCTTATTTTTGTGCAGAAAGTCAACTTTTGAGAAAATCCCTGGAAATAATCGCAAACAACCTATTTTACCAGAAGACCCACGGAGCTAGAAGGGGAGTCGGAGGCGACGCACCAGGCCACCACGCCAGGGCCCGACGCGGCAGAGGTGGGCCCGCGCCCAGGGTTGGCGTGGCCACCTCGGTCGCCCCCCGACGCCGCCCTTTCGACTACTTATTACCTCTGACCTAAAAACATCAGGGGGTTCGTCGTTCTTTCGCGAAACACATCCACGCTCCGCCGCCACCGAAAACCCTAATACGGGGATCAGAAGTTCCGTTCTAGCACCCTGCCGGGATGGGGATTCAGAGGAGATCATCGCCATCGTCATCACCAACGCCTCTCCATCAACCATCCATGATTCCCCCATCCATGTGTGAGTAATTCCCGCTATAGGCTGAAGGGGATGGTAGGGATTGGATGAGATTGTTCATGTAATAGATGTCAGATTGTTAGGGCATGGTGCCTAGTATCCATTGTTAGTGCTATTTATCGTTGTTGCAACTTGTTGTGCTTAGTGCTTGACACTTAGGGGCCGAGTGCCATGATCTCAGATCTGAACATGTTATTTAATCATGAGTATAGTTATGTTTTGGATCATATTTGCAAGTTGTATACACCTGTTGTTGTCCGGAACCCGAGGCCCCAAAGTGACAAGAATTGGGATAACCGGAGGGGATGGCTGTGACTTGAGGATCACGTGTGTTCACGGAGTGTTAATTCTTTGCTCCGGTACTTTATTAAAAGGAGTACCTTAATTACCAATAGTTTCCCTAGAGGCCCCGCTGCAAACGGGCTGGCAGGACAGAAGATGTTGTGCAAGTTTCTCATTGCGAGCACGTACGACTAAATACGGAACACATGCCTATGTTTGACTAGTACTTGGATGCTTTATTATTATCTACCTGCAAATGCCATGTGTTGTGACTATTACATGAGCTATCTTATCCATGCAACGCCCGTACACCCGTCCCTATGCTTACAGTATTTTAATCCTGCTGTTTACCGAAATCACTACTGCTGTCTCCGTTACACTGTTGCTACTGTTACTTCAATACTGCTGCTGTTATATCACTGTTACTACTGATAAATTGTGTCGAGCAAGTTTACTTTTAGGTGCAGCTGAACTGACAATTCATCTGTTAAGGCTTATATTTATTCTTTGGCTCCCCTTGTGTCGAATCAATAAATTTGGGTTTTACTTCCCTCGAAGACTGTTGCGATCCCCTATACTTGTGGGTCATCAAGACTATTTTCTGGCACCATTGCCGGGGAGCATAGCTTTATTTATAAGCTCATCTGAAAGTGATATTATTCGCTGCAATTCATTATCACGGGGAAAGCTCTTGATAAGAAGGTGGCCATATTGCCATCCAATACAAGGAAAGGTACAACTCTAAACACCGCTGCTGCCTTGATTCACCGTCTGTTATTAATAGACTAGTTACACCACCACATGTGCCTGTTTCACGTGTTATTACTGCTGATCTGAAAATACCTCTGATGAAGTTGATGATGCTTCTACTGTGCTTAGTGAAAGTGGTTCGTTAGGTGCTTTCCTAGATGCTACGATTGCTAGGTCTAGACAAACTGAAAATACTGAAATGCCTAATGAAAATCTTATTACACCTGCTGATTCACTTGGGTCGAGGGAATTCATTGATGATGATGATCCCGAGGAAGCCTATATAGATCTTGATGATGATTTTATTGATGAATGTATGAATTTTGAATCATCTGCTGATGCTAATGCTATAATAAATCTTATTCAAAGACGTGCTGTTAATTATAAATTGTCTCCTGATCCTAAGTTTGCTATGTCTCCTATAAATATAAGAGATAAAGATTATGATTTTTCTGTGGATTTGTCTCTTATATCCATTGCAGAGAAAGAACCTTTTCGAGGTGTCGAAAATAAAAGTGATGTAGAACACATGAATAAGCTTTCTACTTTAAGTAGCTTATTTTCTGATGATATTAAAAAACGCAGCTACTTCGTTACTAAAATATTTCCTTTCTCATTGAAAGATGATGCTAAAACTTGGTTTAGTAATTTATCTCCTGGTTCTATTAAAAGTCCTCTAGGTTTGATTGATGTTTTCTTCCAGAAATATTATCCTGCTAGTGCTCAGCATGCTGCTTTGCAGAGAATTTTTAACTTTAAGCAATTAAAGGAAGAAAACTTGTCTGGATCTTGGACAAGATTTTGCTATTTAATTAGAATTCGACCGGGACACCAACTAGCTAAAAATGAACTTCTTGATATATTCTATAATGGACTAACTGTTGAATCTAGGACCTACCTGGATAGTTGTGCTGGTTGTGTTTTCAGGAAGCGAACTCCAGATGAAGCCGAGAAATTAATGGCTAAGATAAGCCAAAATCATGAAGATTGGACTATACCTGAACTGCTCCGGTACCTGAACCTGCTCCAGTGCCCACACCAAGGAAAATAGGTGTTATTGAATTGAATGATGAAGGAATGAGAGAAGCCAAGAAATCTCTTAAGGAGAGAGGAATTAAATCTGAGGATGTGAAGAATCTACCTCCAATAGAAGAATTATGTAAGCCAATTCCTCACCCTTCTACAGTTGAGGTACACTCTCTCCAATATTTTAATTCTAGTGATGTTCCTTATCGTAAGCCTCCTGATCAATGCTTAGATGAGTTGGATAATTTTATTGTTAAACAGGAGCATTTTAATATGAGAGTGCAAAATCATCTGTTAGAAAATTCTCGTATTATTAGTAATTTGCATGATGTTTTGGAAAGAACTGCTAATGATGTTAGAGGCCTTGTTAAACATTTTAATATGGTTCAAACTCAAATGGAGCAAATTACTAAAGTACAAAAAGATCTGCTAGCTAAGAATTCTAACAATGATGGGAAACATGCTTTTGGTATAGAAACTAGGGGTGGTGCTTCTACTCAGGATCCCTTGGATTTTATTGCCAAGAAACATGGTAAGGAAAGAGAACCTTGGGTGCAAAAACCAATGCCTTTTCCTAATAAGAAACATAAATCCAAGGAAGAAGAACACTACAACAAATTTTGTGAGTGGATGAAACCTTTGTTTTTGCAAATTCCTTTGACTGATGCTATTAAGTTGCCTCCTTATTCGAAATATATGAAAGATATTGTCTCTAACAAAAGGAAGATCCCTAATGAGGAAATTTCTACTATGCTTGCTAATTATTCTTTCAATGGCAAGGTCCCAAAGAAGCTTGGAGATCCAGGTATAACAACTATTCCTTGTTCCATCAAAAATAATTATGTTAGAACTGCACTTTGTGATCTTGGAGCAGGAGTAAGTGTGATGCCTTTCTCCCTTTATAAAAGACTATATTTGGATAAATTGATACCAACTGATATATCTTTGAAATGGCTGATAAATCTACTGCTGTCCCTGTTGGTATATGTGAGGATGTTCCTGTTCAAGTTGCTAACAATTGCTTGATTTTAACTAACTTTGTTGTGTTGGAAATGCCTGAAGATGATAATATGTCTATTATTCTTGGAAGACCTTTTCTTAACACTGCAGGAGCTGTTATTGATTGCAATAAAGGGAAGGTTACTTTCAATGTCAATGATAAAGAGCGTACTGTTTATTTTCCCAAGAAGCAGGATAAAATATATGGTGTTAATACAATTGCAAAATTTAGTACTGTCAAAGTGGGAAGTATTGATTGTCCTATATATGATCATCATGAAGGATATCAAAATATCATGGTGGGATCTATAGCTATTCAATATAAGGTAAAATGATGGTTTCATGTAGCTTAATTCTTTTATGTCAAATAAAATATATTTGGTGGCAAGACTTGATCAACCTTGTTAACAAATACATTTTAGATGCATAAAATTGTTAAACAACATTCTCTCCCTCTCACCTGATCTACCCACAATTTTACCTCTGTCATTACAAATTTTTAGTGATGAATAGTTCAGTTATAAAATCGTTTTTGCCGCTATTCATTGTTTTAAATACCCAGAAATTACTCGAAAATAAAAGTTGTCAAAAATTTCTGGAAAAATTACGAAAATTCCTAGTTTGAAAAATGGAGCGTGGGAGCACCTGGGGATGACCAGGGGGACCCACCAGGCCACCCCTCGGCGCGGCAGAGGCAGGGGCGCGCCCTGCCCTGGCGTGGGCCCCACCTGGCCATCCACATGGTGAGTTTCCTCCCCATCCTTTCTCTCTCTCGACCAAACTCACCACCATTGCTCAAACTCGTGTTATTGCTGTTCTTGCTCGAATTTTTGATCTCCTTGCTCAGCCCATCTTTGTTGCTGAGATTTGGATCATTTGTTCTCCGGTAAGTGACTCCTCCGATTATCCAAGTAGAATTTTGATTGGTTGAGTATACCCTGAGTATTTATCTGCTGTAGATTGCTTGTTAAGTGAGCTTGCATGCTTGTTCTATGCTAGATTAATCAACTTTGATGCATGTGTAGCCCTCTTACAAGTTTCTATAGTAGTTCTCTTGCTTTTAGTTGCTCCAAAATCATTTTTTATGAGAATTGTTAAAAATTTCAGAAAAGGAAGATGGATGGGAATGTGCATGGACATCCAATTCATGCTGGAGATTTCGTTGTGCATGAAGTAATGGGGGTTAATCGTGAAGACTCCGTGTTCCCTGCAATTTATCCATGACACGAGTTTATGTCTGCTGCAGGAATCCTCCATGATTTCATCACACTAACTTCTAATGCAGAGTTGGGGCAATTTGTTTCTGATGAGCCACATCAGTATGCAAAACTGACTATGTCAGTTGTGCAAGATTTCAGATTTGATTGGGCTTTGCAAGTCCCCATGGTTTATTATAAAATTTATAATGTTCCTGTTGATCTCCCCTTTCATGATTTCTGCACAGCCATCAAGGTACCACAGTGGGGGTCATATGCGAAGATTGAAGGGCAACCTAATCATCTAGTGGAACTTTACTCGGAAATCACCAAAGGTAGAGGTTTTGTAGGTGAGGGTTGTAAGATTCGACATATCCTGCTCCCTGCTATTCGATACTTCGCTTATTTCATTAGTAAGTGTGTTCTAGCCAGGAAAAATGCTAACAAACTATCTGTGTATGACTTGGCATTTCTTTCTGCTGCCTTGAGGATGATAAGACTTATAATTTGGGTGCTTTGATTGCTTTTCGTCTTTTGACTAACCGTGAAAAAGGGAGTATTTGTGGTGGTCTCATTGCTTCCAGGTTGTTAGCCTATCGCCAGTTGGGACCTCATTACGCTGATATTGAGCTTCCTAGAGCTAGACTTGATATCAACTCCATGATAATCATCAATTTGTTACCAATTGGTCTACCATTGATAATTTATCCTATGAATTGATTTTTGTTACTGTCTCTAGGCGTAGACCTAAATTTTCTGAGCGAATAGTTTGTTTGCATGCACCTCTTTTGTTTAACCTTGATGTCTGGCAAGGATGGTCGTTCTCAGAGGAGGACCTCGATGCATACATGGTGGAGCATGGCACCCAGGCCGAACCTGAGGAGGGGCAGCCCAGGCAGGCAAGCTCTTCACACCAATATGATTATGCGAGTGGTACTTTTCCTTCTTTGCAGGATGATTCCTATGATCATGCTAGGAATGATTTACCATCATGGAGCTCTTACTAGCCGTGGGGATGATTGACTCCCACTTAGGCCAAAAGCCTAAGCTTGGGGGAGGTACGCGTATGCTGACATTTCACTCATTTCCTATATTCATATCATGTCAGTTCTTTGTATATCCATGTTCCGTTTTCTTTTGTTTGTTCTTTCTTGTATTTGTTTTTATTTTCTCAAAACCCCAAAAGACCAAAAATATTTCTTTTATTTCTCTATCCTTTACTTTTGCCATTTCGAATTGTAGTTTCGTTTTATCTTTTTAAATTTTCGGTTTGATATTCAAAAATCCAAAAAGATTTCCTTGTTTATTTGCTTCTTTCATGCTTTGTTTTAAAATCGAAAATCCAAAAATATTTTTGCTCTTCTTCTGTTTTGTATAGTTGTTGTAGAGTTCAACAGTCTTCCGTGACTCCACTTGGGGCTCGGTTTTCATTTCATATCATTCAAGTCATGCAAGTGAAAGGCAATAATGACGATGTTCGACAACTTGGATGTGGTGAGAAGCTGGTATGAACTCTATTTGTTTTCATTTTTGTACATATACTTATCCATATGGACATGCTTAGTCTGTCATGGTGGTGATTATGTTATTTAATGTTTTCTTGTTAGTTCATGTCTCTTATGATCAATCCAATTTACTGATTATGGATAACCTGTCATATAGATATTTGCTTGCATTGTTTTATTCGTAAAGCGGTACGGCATTGTCGTATCCTCCTCTGAATGATTTACTTGAATCGACTTGGCACATGCTCACACATGTTTATGACTCAAAGCAAAAGTCAATCAAAGCCTCGATGATTTATTTTGCCTCAGAGTTTTTGTATCACTTTTATGCCACTGTTAATTTTATTCTGTCGCAAGTATGATTATGACGGTTATGCTCTCTTTGTTGTTGCTTCCCAGTCTATTGCTAACCTTCACTTGTACTGAGCGGGAATGCTGCTCGTGCATCCAAAATCTTTAAAACCAAGTTATTCCAAAGAGTCCACTATAAATTCCTATGCATGGTATTTCACACCATTCCAAGTAAATTTTCATGTGCTACCTTTAAAATCTTCAAAATACTTCTCATTTTGTGACACTGTTTTTAGCTCATGAGGACATGGTAGTTGGGATTATTATCTTCCATGCTAAATTTAGTTTCTCAGACTAGCAGCTTACATCTGCTTATCTACTTTTATTTTGCACAAGAGCTGGTTAGACCACTATAACATCTGAAAAGTAATGAAAAAAGACACTCCTCCATGGTATGTGATTGTTGGCAGGCACCCGAGGATTCAGTTAGCCATGGTTTGTGAAAGCAAAAGGTTGGGAGGAGTGTCAAACTATATAAAAGTGCATGCTATAAATGCCTAATATCAATATCTCGGAACCGCTCTAAAAACTTGTTTAGCATGGAAGATGATAAGAACTCTATTACTATTCGTTGACAGGAAGAGAAAACCACCTCTCAGAACAATTTTACTTCTGTTTTATAAATAAAAAGCTCTAGCACATGTTAATCCCTGCTTCCCTCTGCGAAGGGCCTATCTTTTATTTTAATGTTGAGTCACTATCCTTTCTTTGAGCACTTCTTCGAGAGCACAACTATCATTCTTAGTGAAATGTACTTGTTCCAGAATATGGTTATTTGTGGTATAGCTTTGATACTTTTATCTCTGATATCTTTTTATCTAGTCCTCATTTAAATTTCAGAGGTGCCCGGGCATTTATGTTTTGCTGTACAAATACAGGCAAGCGAGATACCACTTTACCATATCTTATTACGAACATTGCAATCCTGCACATAGATATATTTCAGGTTGTTTACTCTTAGTATGTTGGAATCTTTTCATGGTTGCATAATTAGCAGGTTTCGTTATTTACATATCTCCTATCATGAACTGCCTAAGTTTTGATCATAGTTCAAGTATGTATACATCATATGTAGCAAATGTGTTCGTAAAAGTTTTCTTTGTCGCGTTCAGTTTGTCAACTGAATTGCTTGAGGACAAGCAATAAGCTAAGCTTGGGGGAGTTGATACGTCCAAAACGTATCTACTTTCCTGAACACTTTTGCTATTGTTCCACCTCTAATTTGTGTGATTTGAATGTAACTAACACGGACTAACGCTTTTTCAGCAGAATTACCCTGGTGTCTTATTTTTGTGCAGAAAGTCAACTTTCGAGAAAATCCCTGGAAATTATCGCAAACATCCTATTTTACCAGAAGACCATGGAGCCAGAAGGGGAGTCGGAGGCGACGCACCAGGCCACCAAGCCAGGGCCCGGCGCGGCAGAGGTGGGCCCGCGCCCAGGGTTGGCGTGGCCACCTCGGTCGCCCCCCGACGCCGCCCTTTCGACTACTTATTGCCTCTGACCTAAAAACATCAGGGGGTCCATCGTTCTTTCGCGAAACACATCCACGCTCCGCCGCCACCGAAAACCCTAATACGGGGATCAGAAGTTCCGTTCTAGCACCCTGCCAGGACGGGGATTCAGAGGAGATCATCGCCATCATCATCACCAACGCCTCTCCATCCATCCATGATTCCCCATCCATGTGTGAGTAATTCCCGCTATAGGCTGAAGGGGATGGTAGGGATTGGATGAGATTGTTCATGTAATAGATGTCAGATTGTTAGGGCATGGTGCCTAGTATCCATTGTTAGTGCTATTTATCGTTGTTGCAACTTGTTGTGCTTAGTGCTTGACACTTAGGGCCGAGTGCCATGATCTCAGATCTGAACATGTTATTGAATCATGAGTATAATTATGTTTTGGATCATATCTGCAAGTTGTATACACCTGTCGTTGTCCGGAACCCGAGGCCCCAAAGTGACAAGAATTGGGATAACCGAAGGGGATGGCTGTGACTTGAGGATCACGTGTGTTCACGGAGTGTTAATGCTTTGCTCCGGTACTTTATTAAAAGGATTACCTTAATTGCCAGTAGTTTCCCTAGAGACCCCGCTGCAAACGGGCTGGCAGGACAGAAGATGTTGTGCAAGTTTCTCATTGCGAGCACGTACGACTAAATACGGAACACATGCCTATGTTTGACTAGTACTTGGATGCTTTATTATTATCTACCTGTAAATGCCCGGTGTTATGACTATTACATGAGCTATCTTATCCATGCAACGCCCGTACATCCGTCCCTATGCCTACAATATTTTAATCCTGCTGTTTACCGAAATCACTACTGCTGTTTCCGTTACACTGTTGCTACTGTTACTTCAATACTGCTGTTGTTATATCACTGTTACTACTGATAAATTGTGTCGAGCAAGTTTACTTTTAGGTGCAGCTGAACTGACAATTCATCTGTTAAGGCTTATATTTATTCTTTGGCTCCCCTTGTGTCGAATCAATAAATTTGGGTTTTACTTCCCTCGAAGACTGTTGCGATCCCCTATACTTGTGGGTCATCAGGCCACGCCTGGGGGGTCTCCTGGCCCCTCGGGTGGCCTCTTGCGCTGTCTCTTCGCATATAAAATCCCTCCTGACCTAAAACTCATGACCCCGGAGGATTTGTCCAGAAACGCAACCGAGCTCCGCCGCCACCAAAAACCGTAATTCGGGGGTCAGAAGGTCCTGTTCCGGTACCCTGTCGGGACGGGGATAGACCCCTGGAGCCATGTTCACCGACGTTGCTGCCTCCCATGATGTTGCGGGATTAGTTCTTCATCGGGGCTGAGGGCTCGTACCGGTAGCTTTGTGGTTATCTCTCTCTCACATAGTGTGATCTTTATGTGATCATGAGCATTGTAATCTAGTTGAATTCATACGATGTTTCCCCTTCTTTGTGTAATGGATATGTTGCTCAATTGATTTTATCTAGTATAATTTCCGGAGTCATTGTTGACAACACGTTGCCAAGATGACAATGCGGGTACCGTGTGTGACTCTATGGATAATAGATTAGAGGGATACTTATCATGAGTTGTTATTGGTGTTGGATGGCATTATGGGATTGTGGTGTTCGGACTTTAAGGTGTGCTTTAGTAGCCCTACGCAGAATTGTGGTGTTCGGACTTTAAGGTGTGCTTTTGTAGCCCTACGCGATGGTCATCTTGTTTCTTATCCAGCTGAAGAATAATCTTCGAGCAACGTCTATGTTACATACCGTTAGAGGAAGTATCTTATGTGTTTAATTATGTTAACATTGTTGAGAGTTACCACTAGTGAAAGTATGATCCCTAGGCCTTGTTTCCAATCATTGGAACGCCGTTTTAGTCACTTTTGTTACATGTTTGCTTGCTGCCATTTTTATTACAGATTACAAAATACCACTTTTTACCATCCATATCACATGCCTTTTACTCTCTCTTCGCCGAACTAGTGCACCTATACAACTGACAATTGTATTAGGTGTGTTGGGGACACGAGAGATTTTGTATCTTAATTGCAGGGTTGCTTGAGAGGGATACATTCAACCTCTACCTCCCTGAGTTCTATAAACCTTGGGTTACTCACTTAAGGGAAATTTTATGCTATCCTACAAACCTCTACACTTGTAGGCCCAACACTGTCTATAAGAATAGAAGCGCGTAGTAGACATCATCGCCGAGTTGTCGTCTTCGCTGGAGGGGCGCCGAGCTGTGGGGATCTATACGGCGCGTGCATGCATGTTCGTTGGCGAGGCGGATTGAAGCTTGGTTCTTCACCGCCGCCTCCTCCGACAGGGCGATGGCTTCCGCCAAAGCCATGGCGTTCTTGCGGCGTGGGCGACGAGCACCATTTCCGCAGAGGTATGGACTTGTCCACGATCTCCGAGGAAGGGGGGTCAGTTCGTCCTCCACCACGCCATATGCGGCGGCCCCGCTTTGAGCCGCCTCTGCTTGTCGCGCCGAGCTGCCTAGGACTGCTCTCCCGCCCCTCTGCTTTTTGGCGAGGCGATACGCCCTTGCCTCAGATGGGGGGAGGCTCAGATTTGCGCGGCGCTGGCATGGACCATCGGCTGCATTGGCCCTAGCTAGCCGGCGGCGCGGACGAGCGACTGCATTGGCCCGCTGGCGCCAAGCTAGAACCGCCCTTGTTGTTCAGCAAACATTGAATGCCGATGCGAAGGGCGAGCTCGTTGTCGTAGGGGATGGAGGGCTCGACCCTTCTGCTGCCACTGCATCTGAGAACTCTGAAAGGATAGAGATGCTAACCTAGAGGGGGGTGAATAGGTTTATACAAAATTTCCTTTTTCACAAGTTTTAGGCTATGTGGATAAATAAGGTGAGCCTAACAACTAAGTGAAACACCCTATATGATGCGATACAATACTTTAAGCACGATGGCTATCACAAATATAACAACAATAGTGAAAGAGCTCGGATAGAAATAACTGGGCACGCGCAGACGAAGATGTAACCCGTGTTCCTTCTCTTGGGAGAGAAGTACGTCATGTTGGAGAGGTGCGGGATACCACGAAGGACACCCGTATGCCACAAAGGTTCACCTTCTTCTCCTTGAGCCTCTTCCACGAAGACATAGCTCAATCCACTATTGGTAGGCCTTGAGGCGGCCTCTGAACCTCAACAAACTTTCCCGGAACACAATCCACAACCCGGAAGCTTCCGGGCGACCCTGGCCGCCTAGAGTTTCCCAACAAACCCAAGATTAACAAGCAACTCGATGAACTCAAGGGGGAATCACTTTTGGCTCGGTGGAAACGTAGATCTATACCTCCTCTTGATTTTCCCCAAAGGGTTTTATATTTGGTTGGAGGGATAGAGAGATCTTGAAGCTTTTGAGGTCAATAACAATGGAGGAGAGAGAAAAGCCATTACGTGTTTGGAGCTGGTCAACCTACCTATTGGAGAAGAAGAGCCGGGCTTATATACTATTCACTTAAAATCTGACCGTTACACAGAAAACGTGCTATCCGGTATGGAATTCGGTGCATTCCGGAGGTGGTACCGGAACCCGGAACATGTTCCGGGTCTGGCAACGTGTTGTTCCGGACTTAGCCAGTAGCTATTGGAGTCGCCTGGTTCAAGCCTGGAGCCTCACCGTAAATCGTTCCGGGCCCCGGTGTCAGATCCGGAATATACCGGGTTCTACACCGGTTAGGCTATTTCTGCAGAATGATCAATATCTCAAGTTTTTTTTTGCATATCTCTCTCTTATTTTGTGGATGCATATGAGGTGTATTGGGTCAGAGGTGTATGGCATGAGTTCATCCCCAATAGGATCAACAAGGTACCCCTCTTAATAATGCGGTGATCCTATCGACTCAAAGAAGTAAATAGAGAAAGCAAAGCAAACCACCGTCACTTGATCAACCAAAAATGAGGGACCTCTATCCATCAACCATCATCACATGAGTGGACTAAAACCTGAGTATACACTGGTAGGTAACATTAGTCCTCTCTAACTCGGATCTCAACTTAACCAAAATATAAATAGGACATGCCCTTTCAAACTCCGCCTGATGGAATCCCATTCGATCTTGTTGTCGGACATCTTACTGGATGAGAGCGGAGGGGACAAAGAGGGGAGGGGACAGGGAGCGGAGTGGAGCTCGAGGAGTGAAGACCGACGGACTGGGCCGTGGAGGACGCGTCCGGGCGTGTCCAGACCGCCCCATACCCGTCCCACATATGTGATGGATATGTGGGGTGTCGAACAGTCCGGGCAGATGGGTTGAGTTGAGTGACGCGGTTGAGTATACGTTTTTTTGTCCGAACCATGTTTGGGTTGTCTGTCCAACATATTAGCAATAAGATGTCTGGAAATTTGTTTCATGTAGCTTGGCACGGAAATTTTGAATCATGGATACTTTACACGTAAACCTATTGCTCATGCGATTTGGCATCCTCATTTGGTCAACCCGCTGTGGAAACCTTTACTCGAGGTGCTGCTAGTCCAGTTAATATCGTCTATTCTTAAGTTTAGAAATGGTGGTATACAATTGTATTATGGGGGAATTTAAGGGGCCCGCTTCAAGATGCTCAAGCTCCAGAGTGGCGACACTAGTTTTTTTTTTTTTTTTTTTTGAGATGGAGTGGCGACACTAGTTGGCCACTAGACACTCACAAACACGACGCTGAAGCTGAATACGATGGATCTAGGTCAAGTGGCTAATGTGGTGGGCAATTAGTCACGGGCTGCTTGTCACCTCCCAACAGGATTTCGGCGGCCGGAACGTGGAATCGGTTGCCCTTTTCCCGATAGCTCCATCCATTCGTTCAGATCCAAAGAAAAAAAGAAAAGAGACCGAGTACTGGGAAGCAGACAAGGTAACGCCAAAGTCCACATCTCTATTTGTATTTTGCGTACGCCGTAGCCCGCATCGCTTGCTTGTTGCTTCTCGCTTCTCGCTACGCCCCAAAAATCTGGTCTACTCTCAACACCCTCACAAATCCAGTGCAGCGGCAGTGAACGTCTGGCGACGACTACAGCTTGAAATTGATCCGTTGCCGTCAAACCTCCAGGCTGATATCCTCCACAAGAATCAAGCATTGGAGACGCCCTATCCGTTGCGGCTGTCAAGCTTGCAGGGCTAGTAGCCTAGTACATAGCTAGCGCTAGAATGAAGATCTCACGATCTTGTGCGGTCGCATTATGCCACCGGGGAGCTGAACATGGTTTCCAGATCCAGGACAAAACATAACAGACTGGAACGGATCGTTGGTCCAGAAACAGAACTCTTCTGAGCAATTTACACCAGTGTTCAATCCACCAACCATTTGCGTGGATAAATTACAGACTGCAACACAGTGGAGAATATCTGTTGTAGCTTGCAGTACACCTCTGCTAACTAGTTGAGGGAAAAATGATGCGCTATTGATCCCATTGGAAATACAGGCACCACTTCGTGCGCCAGTTTCTTCGACTTCATGTGGTTCATCTAGAAGCACCGAAAGGTAAAATAACTGAAGAAACAGAACGCCATGTCCATGATCCTCTACGGTGAATCTAGAGATATGTGAGGCCCTGTCGTAGTGATGGCATTGCCTATGGTTACCAAGAGACAAGTGTCGTGCAGCAGACTTCTACAGGCTTCGGTAGTCCAGGACTGTCACTTCGTCTCCAGGAGCATCGAGATCTTGATAGCTGCAAGCCCGGCGGAAAGAGGTGAAAAGAGTGAAAGAGAACCAGGAAAAACTATCTGGAAGTGAAGTGTCAGTGCTAACTTGAAACAGAAAGTGATAACCATGTACATACACTAGGGACAATGTTTTACATCTTCTAATGACAAGGGACAGTGTTCATTCAGAAGCATAAAATTTACAAACCTGACATGCAGCAGTGAACAAGTGGCCTTACAGAAAAATGAAACAATATGTGTAATACTGATATGTGTACAGGACAACTGCCTTGCAAACGCGAAAACAATCTCTAACTTGGAAATAGTGCTAGGAACATGCGTTGCAATGTTCCAAACTATAGATATGCTTAATTTAATGTAACTGTTTGTGAAATTGTTATTTCTTTTTAAGGTGTATGGACTCTGAATTGCACTGCAAGTAACTCAGCTCAAATTAGCTAGGAAGGCGCGCAATAATTCCACACTGAATTTAAAAAGCAAGATCATCTAAAAAAACTTAAAAGCAAGATATCAGAATGTGCACATCAACAGGATGAAGAACATAATGACATCAGGTTAAAGTCCGGATATGAATACTAGCGACCATTGTTAGTATTACTGTTCAACATTCAGCATTCATTTTTCTTAACAACCCTTTAAATGTTGAAAACAGTTCACTTATATCCATGACGAGGAGCCAAGGACCATTTAGGGGACACAAGTGCAGCGAGATTGAGATTTAAGCATTACCTTCGTATTTTACGGGGATCTTGCATACGAGGATCATGCATCATCGGAGGAAAAGGAGCATTAAGCATTGGTGATGGACCGCCCATTGGGGGACCACCACCCCTTCCTGCTTTCCTAGGACGAGGACCAGCAGTAGGCTCAAAAGGTGGTGGCCCACCTGCTCCCTCAACATACGCATTGCAACTTCCGGTGGTGCAGGGATAAACGGTCCTAGTGGGCTGCAATGAAAATGAAACAACAATGAGTATATCCTTGTGCAGAATAAAAAGGAAGTTGCACACTTACCCAGCACCAGGCACAGGCATCAGCACTGGAGGAGCAGGAACATCGGTAGGAAAGGCACCATGCATAGCTGGATCACCATAAGAATCATACATTGGATCATCAGGGTTTTCACTGGATCCATCATGGTTTGGTGAATCAACATTTCTGTCAAATCTACGGCCACGTTCATCTCTCAACCGACTTTCAATCGGTGGCCTCTGTCTGCCCTTTTCCCTCTGTAAAATTGACCAATACAAACAAATAGACATGAACATACATTGCTGCTAACTTGCAAGTTAAATATAAACCAAGCAATGAGGCTTACTGGAGCAGACTGTTGCATGATCGGTGTTCCCCCGGGCGCCTTGGGATCACTGCATTCAAGATTAACACCCATAATCGTCTTGCAATGTGAAACATTAGTTCACTAAAAAGGGACGAAGATGCAGAAAACATACTTCATATAGTTCTCAAAATAAATATCGTCTCTCACTTTTGATGTCAGCTCCACCACAAAATCTGTATGCTTGAGTTTGAGATGCTTCGTGACGAACTCAGAAGCATGGAAAAGCTTTGTGCACCCCTTGGCTCCACAACCATATTTCCATCCATACTTCTCATCCCTTATTTTCCTGACATATGGATCCAACACATCACTAGCAGCTGCATCAATCTTCTCCTTTGCTTTCAATATTTCCAATGGATCCTGACCTTGAATCCTGTCTTGCCAGAATGAATCAAGTTTCTCCTCCCATTCGGCTGTATTAGAGCTAGCACCATCAAATGTCCTTGAGTCTGCTTTCACGTGCCTTAAGCCTTTCGGTTCATTTGTCTCAGACATGCCATAATAATCCACACCATGGATACGCCACAAATAGGTGACAAGGGTGTCCAGCAACTCAACACCCTCAAGACCCTTCACAGTAGATGCACCCGTATTATTACAATTGGTCCCATTGAACCATGTGATCCCCTGTCTGCTTTGTCATCATCACTACTAGATAGAACATTATTCTCAATACCCTTCTCAGAATCAAGTTTATAGATGAGAGCTTGAGCTTGTTCAATGTCAATGCCAATTCGTCGAGGCTCAGAACTAACTGGATGAGCCTTGGGAGCAGAATAATATAAATCATCAGGGTCTTTTCCAAGCTTCCCCTTTTTCCCATTTGTATTCAGGTCATTTTTTCCAGATTTGTTCGTTGCAGAACTCGTTAATCCTGGACCACTGCACGATGTGGAAAAGAAAAGGTAAAACACATACTCACTTCCATTAGGGGGGGGGGGTAGGCAGTGCGAGGAGGAAAATCTTACACGTCCAAACTTCCGCTCTGTAAATCTTGGAAGAATTCATTTGCAGTAACTCTTACAAGTTCGTTCCTTCTGCTTGTCAAACAAAAGATAACAAAAATTATCATTTAAATGGACTAGCCATAAAGTGGTGATAAGGAGAGATAGTTCACTACATAATCATGGAAGTACATTAGAAAAATAGCTACCTTTCCATAACAGATTCAAGGTTAGTGGGATGGTACTTGTTTCTCAGCCTACAACAAAACCAAGAAATAGGTCACTAAAATGTGCTGAAGAAAACTGGTGACTAGATGGCACATTAAAAGGATGTAAGAGAAAAGGAGTATTACCAATCTTCATTCTTATGAAGGTCAAAGTAAGCTTTCTTCTGAGTTGTGATGTACTCTGACTTGTACTCCTCATATCTAACAAGTAGTAAAATGAAAAAATATATTTAACACGAACCATGCTGAAAGTACACAGTGCACAACAAAATTAAACTTTTATCACAATAAACGGGGGATAGACTAGTTGTAGTTGAACTATATGTCTGCTACCAAGAAAAGCGGTTCAGCATAGCATACCTGCCCTGAGCTTCAACAGGTGAAACATCATCTTCGAGCTCCTGCATGAACTGCTTGTAAGACATCAGGCCTTCCCTGTAGAGCATCGACATCTGTCATGTCAGTATAACGAAAAGGAAACACAAGTACTAAGAATATATCCCAAGGAGAAATGTACTTCAGCTTAGAACAACAATGGGCTGATTTGGCCCCTCTCCATTATAATGTCCAAATTGGTTCGTCCAATTTCACAACTGCTCACAGTTGGCCCTCTTCAAAGAAAGATGGATGAGGGACGAATTAAGCACAACATAGTGCTGCTTTTATTTGAATGGAGATGCTGTGTACTCCTTCTCTCTCTTATCAACTTGTGGTCTATGGAACTGTTTATTTCTGTTGACCAACCCTAGTAACCATATCCTTTTACACAAATCTAAAATAGTAGTATCGTACACGATTGTCCAAGAGAATCGTGATGATTGCATCTTTTTCTACTCCCTCGGATCCGGAATAAATGTCAGACGAAATGAACAGTTCACGTACAAGTTATACTTACAAGTCACGACACTTTTTGGGGAGCGGAGGGAGTATTATTTAATCCAATGATAAGAGACTTTTTGGAAGTGTATTACTTCAGGTGGTTTGCACATATGGTTGCTCCTTTTACTACTGAATAGTATTGAATACTTAGGGCGTGTTCAGTAGTCCACCAACTCCACGCTTCGCCAAATCCACGTTCGGAGCTGGCCCCCGAACGGTCCAGCTCCACGAAGCTAAATCCACGGATTCGAGTGAAAACAAGCAAAGCTTTTTGAAATCACGGAGTTTGAGCTATCTACCACAAATTGCCACCGCTAAATGCCCGAACCGGTACGCTAGCTGTCTCTCGTCCCAAAGCCAGTCCTCCTCTCTCTATGTTTCTCTCTTCTTCTTTCCGGGGAGGCCACCGCCAAGGGACGCCGTTGCCACAGGACCAGAAGCTTCCAGCGGAGACAGCCGCCGGGGAAAGGCATAGTGGAGGAGCCGGGACTGCCGCTGATGTGACCGGACCGACAACAGAGGAGCCACGTCGTGGAGGAGCTGGGGTTACTGTCGGGAGGGAGCTGGGAGCTGTGGTTGACGGGCGATGCCGTCTGCCGCTGGAATCAGACTACGGAAGAACTGCAGCAGGTTGAGGCCTCCCCGCTCCGTTCGAGGAGTGCCACAACACCCGCGATAAGCTCCCTTCCATGCCCGGGGACAGCATACCAAGGTGGGCCGTGGGTCGTGAGTCGCGCGCTGTGGTGCGAGGAGGCGTACTGGCCGCCGGGGAGTCTCACACGGTGGTGCCATGGATTTGGGGGAGAAGGTAAGGTGAGGGATTCAGGAAGACGACCGTCAGCGGCTCAGAAAAAACGAGGCACTAGATGGGCTGCTTCTGGTTGGTTTGAGCTGGTTGCTTCCCTCCCACCGGGCCATATCATCCCTTATTGGGCTGCCAGCCCATACCAAATTACGGGATCTCTGCCGAACGATCTGAGCTCCACAGAGAAGCCCGAAGCATGAAGTCGGAGCCCAATTTCGGGATTTCAAAGAACTGGTGACCTACCAAACACGCCCTTAGTTCAGGTCCTGTATAGTACAATTTTTTTTTCTTATAATGTTTGCGCAACAGAACCCTAGTATCCAGTCAGTGGCGGAGATTAGGCATGACTTTAGAAGGGGCGAGGGTCAATTTAAAGTATTGTATGATATTTTTTTTGAGGGAGTATGATATTTGAGTTAAGATACTGTAAAACATGCACAAAATCTCAGCTGCCCTTACGTTCATCAACGGACCAACCAAAATTTAAGAAGTTCTGAAATTTGTATGACGCAGAATGCAAAACATCTAGCCAGTCTCATAATTATTTCATCTTAGCATGCAGAATTGATCATTTAATAACTTCAAACGTGCATCATAAAATGCATGAAAGTTGTTCAGGATTAGTCCCCCCACTGCAAAATGTACAGCGTCCACCTATCTTAAGATTCAACTTTGTAGAGAGTACATACCTACGAGAGTTCCCTGAGCCTTCGTTCCATCCACCACGTCCAGAATCATGCCAATCTATAAAACGTGTTTGGAGCAAACGAAAATGAACATGGTTAACAAACAATTCCATCTATAAATACTAAAATAGACAAGAAATAATTTTATGGGCCCAGAAATTTTCTATCCACTTCTCTTCACAATTTGCTAGATTATGAGGATAAACAATAAAAACATGAACTGGCTTTGCTTTGATTCATGGTCCAGCCTGATGACTACATCAAGTATTGGTCGTCCAAAAGTCTCAACGAAGATCAGGACAGCCATGCAAGTCACAAGGCAAATGAACTCGAGAAAGACTTTGTCTAATTGGAACTTATAAAGCTACTGATGTTTGTATTCTACTAGAGTTTGTACTAAATGATAATTAGTGAATACTGCACAACCCTTCCTCCCCTAATGCATACCTGGTGCACGATTGTTGTGTCGACCCTGGCCACCATGATCATTCCCGAACCTGGGATACAGGACAACAAATTAGTATAATTGCAGCATCGTTCAAAGGAACTTGTAAGAACAAAATCAAGACACTGGCAGCACACACACCATCAGATAATTTCATCCCTTTATGCTACTTTTTAACAGATGGCAATTGCCGAATCAAAACAAAGCACAGCACCTCAGTGAGTGCAGAGGCATCTCAGGATATTCATGATGTTATTGAGATTCAGGAACTAAACACAGGAACTACAAAACTACCAAATTGTCATGTGGTGAATAAATGTCCTTCTAGCCGAAAAGCCTAGCAAACGTGAAACGCATAAAAAAAACCTCGGCCTCTTCACTCACTTAGCCTCGGTTCTCTTTTGTAATCCTCTTAGCCCCGATTCTAACACCACAGTCAGAAGAAATTGCACACGGCAAGTCTACTATACACCTAAAACAGTTTGACGAACCAATATGAGACCACGATTCAATCAGCGACGAACGATCTCGAATGACAGAAACAATCAGAGTCAAGGATCCAAGCGAACTCTGATTTGTTCGCTTCAGCTTCCAAGCTGAGCTCCCTACCCAACCGCGCACCAAACTTTCCAAAGGCGGCTCTCACCTCCTGTCGTCCTGCCCGCCACCGCCAAGGCGGCGGCGGTCGAACCCGCCTCCATCTGCCCGTTGCCTCTTGTTGTGCGCCCCTGCCGGAGGGGGTCCGAGGGGCGGCGGGGGCAGCACGGGCGAGCGGCCGCGCTTGCGGTCGCCGGCGGAGGGGGCAGAAGGGGGAGGGGAGGTGGAGGCCCCGAGCGTCGCGCGGCGGGACGCGTCGGCGACCTCGGCCATGGTGGTGGGTGGGTGGGTGGCCCTAGGCTAGGCGGCTTGATCTGGAGGATCTCCCGGGTCGTGTCGGAGGTCGGGGAAGGTGCGTGAGCAAGAAGGATGAAAAGAGGAAACTTCAAGGGAAACGAAGAAAATGTGTGATGTGGGCCGTAATTGACAGGTACCCACCTGTCATGGGGACGCGACACTTACTTTTTTTTTTTTGAGGGAAGTTTCCGACGCATATATTAAGGTCCAAAAGATCTTTTTTTTTAACTCAACGCGACACTTATCTCGACCGGGATACGGTCTGGGATTGTTCTGAGGTTAATGATTTTTTTCTTAACGGCCCGATTCTTGCAAGAGTTTAAGGAAACTTCTGCGTTGACGCCGCATTTAGCCCTACCTACTTTGGGCAAGAATTTCCTTGCACTTTTTCGCAAAGATTCATGGCCGTCGCTTGACAGTTACTCCTACTAAATGTGAATATATGGAAGTCAATTAATTTAGAACGGAGGAAGTATCCCGACTTTTTTCTGCAATATTAGAATCTCGGGACGAGATTCCTGTAAGGGGGTAGAATTGTAACAGCCCGGAGTTCGAGCAACTAAAAACCCGTGTAATTTTTTCCACTTTTGTGTACATTGCATCATGGCATCCATGCATCATGTTGTTGCTAGGGAAATGTTGCTAGGGAATTGTGATTGTTGCTAGGGAATTGTGGAGGTTTGGCAACATTTAAAAAACCAAATTGCCTATTGTGCTTCTACAACTTTTAAATTAAGGAAGGCACTCAAAATTTCAAAACAAAAATACTTTGACCTCTTATATTTGTCAAGAAAGTTCCAAGAGTTCAAAATACTATTTTGGTCTTGCTCTAAAATTTCTAGAAGTTTGGGGAATTTAGAAAATTGTCCTAAATAAAACCTATGAACAAAAGTGGTACAAAACTTTTTATTTTGGGAAACCAAAATTTGTGGAGCTTCTATAGACTAAGGGGAGCCTCCCCAAATTTTGCCATATTTTTCTAAAATTGTTTAGTGCCACAATTAAATCTAGAAAGGTGCTATTGATTTTCTTTTAAAAGGGAAAAGGACCTAACTGTGCTGAACAAAGTTTCCCAGGGGGTTATCTGGAAAAGGGTCGTCTCTCTCCTTGCCACTGTCGCCATGCCGCCGCCGTGGCCGCGCCCACGCTGCACGCCGCGCAGGGCCCCCTCCCCTCTGCCTCTAACCTGCAAGGAGAGCACACCACCACGAGCCCCACCTGCTCCTCCCTCCTCTCACCTGCTCCCGCATTCCCCTCTTCTCTCCCCACGAGCGCGCACACGAGCCGCCATGGCCGCCGCAGTTGACCGCCGCTCCCCGCCGATGTAGCCCACGTCGAGCACCGCCGCCTGGGGCAAACTCTCCGCCTCGTCGTCCTCTCCACCTCCGCCAAAGGAATCGGCGCGGGAGGCCGTAAATCGCCACCGCCGTTCGCTTTCTCCTCCGGCCACGGCCGAGCTCTGCCGTTCGATTCCCGCCGCCGTGGTCCGTCTCCGACCTCGCCGTCCTCATCAGCGAGCTCAGGGTGAGCTACTGAACCTTCCCCTGCCATGTTTCGTTCGATCGAGGGCCGTAGCCTCGAGTTCGTGTGAGCTCGCCGTCGACGCAATGTGTGCGGTGCTGTGCTTCGGATATTCCGAAAATGGAAAACTCGGAATATCCGACGTAGTCCAGTGCTGTTGGAACTTTGGTCCTTAGAAATTTTTCCAGCCTTTGTGTCCATCGGATTTTCCGATTTGTACAACTGCGGATTATCCGATTTGAGCCAGTACCTCCAAATCTCTAGTCCTTAGCCAAAATTTCGGTTGAGCAGTTCGATCGGATAATCCGAATTTGTAAATTTCGGATATTCCAAAATTTCTCAGCACCAAAAGTTATCCTGTTTCAACTCCTCCTTTTTCTAATCCGGTTAAATGTTGTACTGAGTGAAATCAACTTATAATCCGGGCATAATTAAAAGAGGAAGTTAAAAATGTAACAACTTTTATCGGTGCATCCGAAAAATGTGTTCGATACCCTAAAATGCCCGAAGGTTGTGAACGAACCTCTAATATTTGTATCATGCATATTTGAGCACCACTACAGAACGGCACTTGTTACAAATTTGGAGAATCACTAAGTTAAATATGGGGTGCTTCCTTGTCTAGTTACAGTAATTGTTTTTCACACCCCATTTAATTTGTCGGATAGCTGATAATAAGTCGGTGCATTAAAATGTCATGTCATCATGTGTTTGCGCATTGCACCGGTGTTATCCGTGGTTTTGATTGTTCCTCTCCGGTATTGTCTGTGCATCGGTAGATCAAGGAGTAGAAGTGCCCCCACAGTATCGTGACGATCCGTACTACCAGCACGCTGATCCAGGCAAGCGTAATCCCCCCTCTGAGCATATCTTATCCTATGTTTCCGCAACTATTTTCTCCACTATAATATTGCATGCGGTTCCAAATGTCAATTTTATTGGACTAGAGTATCCTATAGTTGCATTAAGTTTTCGATGCCAATACCTGTTTCCCTCCTATTATCCATAGGATTGTATTGTTGGCCGAGATACTTACTATGCTATGTTGATGCTTAGCCATGCTTAATTAATTGCATAGCTATACGATGGATGGTTCATGTTGGAAACAGGTGATGAGATGAGAATGATGGTGGAGAAATTGTGGTGACGGATAATAAAATGCTTAAAGGTGGGGATGAGAGGCCACTGTGGTTGTGGTGTTTTGTCTCGTTCTCGCCGCCTAGGTGCGAGTTCTTTACCTCTTGAACCAAGTCTGAGCGTGCAACCATGCGTGAGGCCTATGCAATTGCAGGAACCCTCATAGACTAAATAACTCGGGCGGGACTAGCCAGGGTCCTCTAGTTCGGGCTTCCATTTGCGCGTGCGTGATGATGGTGGGATGAACTGAGATGAGGATGGTGGTGTTTAGGAAAATGAGTGGCCATGGGGCAGTGTGTTGGATTGCTGCTCCATCCTCACTGATGATCCTGGGTTAGTCCTTAACGAGGGAGAAGTCGACACCGCTCCCACCCAGCCGGCTTTCCAAGGAAGAGAGCTAATGATCAGGTAATGGGCCGGACGGTACGCGTGGTAAACATTGTACACCCCTGCAGGGTAAATCTTTTCGAAAAGTCGTGTCCGCGGTTATGGACGAACTTGGAAGTGAAGGTAAGATCATAGAATAACTTTAACGGAATGATTAAAAACTGGGTACTAAAGGTACCACTCAAGATTGTAAGGTTGACTTCCTCGAGGGTGATTCGGGGAGGTGCCTTTGATGAACAGGTACCGTGGTTGATGATGGTTGATGTTGAGAGAGGTGATCAAAGAGAAGAGTCAATTCTTACCCCTTTTAAAAATACTCTGAATAGTCGATGCCTCTGAGTTATGTTTTTCATAAATAAAATCATCTTTATGCAAAACAGCCATAAAACCTTGAAGCCTCATCGAGCTAAAGCTCTATATATAATCTTGCGAGTTCGTCGAACTCAACGTCGTTTGTTTTGTTTCAGAGGAGGACTTCACCGACCTCGAAGGTGGGTTCTTTGTGGACGTCGACGAGTAGTCTGGGGTTCCCAGGTGGCAGCTTGGGACATCCCGGAACAGCTGGCGCTGGATGTTTAATTGTAGGCCTCTTAGGCCATAATCTGGATCTTGTTGTTTAGAACAACTTAATTTGCTTCCGCTTGTTGTAATGTTGGGTCTGTAACCTCTGGTTGTCATTTGCTATCTTTCTCTATTATAAGAGTTGAACTCTATGATTTGTGTCGTAGAGTCTGTGATGTGCCAGTTGTTCCACAAGTCTTGATCTCTCTATTATGCTTTGATAGTGTGTCTGGTGGTATCGGATAACCGGGACACAGTATCACTGTATAGCAGTCGGGTCGGGGGCCACAAGTTGGTATCAGAGCGGTACTGCCTGTAGGAAACCCTTCTACTGGTCGAAGTTGAGTCTAGTGTTTGTGAAAATATTTTTAACCTAAAAATGAGTTGTGAAAACCATCTTAGGATTCTTTTTACTCCTTATCTGGTTTCCCTCTAATCTCGGAGCAATCTTATCTCGATTTGAGTTTAAAGGTTTTACTCCTCGTCTGTTACTTCAAGATGATTAGAAACGGGGTTGGGTTCGACCTTTAGTGTTATGTGTCACGTTGCTCCCGCTGTGTTGCAATCCCAAATCAACTCAGATGTTTCTACCGAATCTAATCATTTGCTCCTTTCTTTGGGTTTTAACCCAAGGACTTGAACATAAGGTCCCGGATTGTGCCAACTAGAGTGTGTTAAGTTGTGATTCCTTGACTCTCGCTAGTAGCACATGATGCTGATCTTTGACCCAAGTTCTATCTTGTTGATTCCTTGTTAGTTGTTGTACAAAGTATTATCGTCCCTAGTCTGTGTACTTGTGTAGACGCTGAAAGGATCGAGTAGGTTGACTAGAGGGGGGGGGGTGAATAGGCAACTACAAATTTTCTTTTTCTTTTAATACAAATTCGGGAATTGCTCAAATATAAGTTCTCTAGATATGCAACTAGATGAACAATCCTATATGATGAGCAATAAACAAGCTAGCAAGATATTCTACACAAGATAAGCTAGCAATACGAGTAAAGGAAGGTTAAGAGATAACCACACGGTGACGCGGAGATGTTCTACCGAAGTTCACTTCCCAATGGAAGCTACGTCTCCGTTGGAGCGGTGCGGAGTCACAAAGTGAACTCCGAATAGCCTTGATATGGCACACCGTATCTCCCTCGTGTTATCCTCCGATGAGGAGATCCACGAGCCACTATATGATGCCCTCGAGGTCGGCAACAAACCTTTACAAGGATGAGGCACACTCCACAACCGAATTGGAGGCTCTCACCAAATTCCCGCGGCTCCCAAAGCCACAAGAATCACAAGGCCGGGTCGCGTCTCCACAACTTAATTGGAGGCTCCCGGCTAATCCTTGTGGCTACCAAAGCCACAAGAATCACAAGTATCTTCTAGGTATCCAATGTATCAAGTTACACAAGATCTACAAGTGACTAGGTCGATGTAGACAAATCGGCTCGGTGGAGATGCGGATCTAGGGCTCCTCCTTCACTCCTCAAAGTATCAACGTGTTTGAGTGGTTGGAGTGGGAGCTCTAGTAGATTGAAGCTTGCAACAATGGTGGAGAGAGAGTGAGGAATCAAGCTTAGTCAACCGGAGGTAGGTGGAGGGGTATAAATACCCCTCCCAGAAATCTGGCCGTTGGAGCTGTAAACAGCCCGCAGCGGTAGTACCGGGCCTCGCCCGGTAGTACCGGCTGACGGGAACTGAGGCCTGGCGCCAGACTGGTCAACGCTCACTCCACGCGCGCATCGGTAGTACCGGACCGCCTGGTCCGGTAGTGCTCCCCACCCGGTAGTACCGCGCTTACTACCGGGGCTACTACCGGATTAAATCGAGCGAGTCCAGAGAGCTTTTGGAGATCCGGTACTGGGCCCGGTACTGGGCCCGGTAGTTCCGCATGGCAGAACACCCGGTAGTACCGGGGTGAACCCGGTAGTACCGGCTGACGCTATGAAGACTGTTTCTCTTCCTTTTCTTGAGACAAAACCTGTGCAATATTAATTGATACAATCCTGCACACTTTTAGCACACACATTAGACATCTAAGTGTGTTGTCAACAAACATCAAAACACTGTGGGGAAGGATATGTCCTTTCAATCTCCCCCTTTTTGGTGTTTGATGACAACATACTTAGGAGAAACAAATGATTTGCAAAAGATAGACGGGGCTCTCCAAATTGTGTGTTTATTAGGAATTTGCTTTTGAATGCAAAAACACACCATATAAAATGGGCGGAGCTCCCCCTATATTTTACGAACCAAGCAAGTTCATATGGATAACAATTAATAATAAAAACAACTTGCACAATATAAGCAACAATAAGCAAGTAACATACTAGATAGGTCTTATTACAATACCATAAGTTCAAGGCATGTCTTACATCATGCATAGAGAAGTTCAAAGCAAATATCCAAATAAAGATAAAAGATGAAACACAAGCATAAAGATCAAACGAAGTGCAAGCTTGTGTTTCCACCCATGCAAATCCCACGGCTCATCCTAAATAGAACACATTCTCCCCCTTTGTCATCGAAATGCCAAAAAGGGAGAAGCGCGATGCTAATACGTCCCTAGGAGCATCAAGCTCCACCCGCGCCGTGGTGGGTCGAAGAGGAGGCCTGAAAGCGATCACCATGTGGAGGAGCATCTTCATCACTCCAGAAACCATGCTTGGACACCCATTCCTCCTTTGGAGTGATATCATCTTCAGAACCATCGGAGACGGTAATCTGCATATGCCTCATCATTGCTTTGTGTCGCTGAGCTGCCTTCTTGTGATACACATGAGCTTCATACAGACGGTCTTCCAAATCCAGTTTGAGGCAAAAGGCCCTCTTGCCTTAATCTGCAGCTTCTTGAACCATGAAGGTTCCTCAAGAGGAGGTGCACTCCCACTAGCTCTCTCAGCTTCAGCAGCAGCCTCGGGATCAAGGGCTGGGTTTTGGGAGGAGCATGAGGCTTGATACGCAGTTCCTTCACTAGATGAGCCACAACGGGACTGCCATCCTTCATGATATCTTCTCCATTCTTCTTGAGAGCCCACTTGCGGCGAATGAGCTTCATAATGTATGGGCCATAGATGGGGGCCCTTCTATCAATGATTGTGGACCACAAGTCATTCCACATCCAATCCATCACATCAAGCTTCTTGCCTTTGCCTTGATTTTCATATGAGAGCTTGAGAAGGTCAAACATGAAGCCATGAACCTCATCCCAATTTCCCACACGAGGAGCAATGGTTTCCCTATAGACACGGTGGAGAATCTCAAATGGACGCACAAGATGAGCAGTTTTACCGGTGGTGCCTCTTTCCATAGTGATTGGTCCAAGAACATCCTTGGAGCTTGATCGATCATTGTCATGGCATCTCCATCCACTAGCAACACTTTCACCCTTGTCTTCATAGCCTAGAAGCTCTCCAAACTCCGCCAAGGTGGCAGAAAGCAAGGTGTCCTTGGTCATCCAATATAGGGTCCGGGCTTCATCATGGTCAAGGTAGACGGTGGCAAAGAACTGAATGATGTAGTACTCAATGTAGGGATGGTTCTCCTTCATGATGTCAATCAGCCCAAACTCTTCACACATAGCAAGTGTCTCATCAAAATAGCCCTTGTGCTTCGAGTTTCTCATGTAAGGAATATCAAGAGTGTGTTGGACAACCACGGAGTAATCCTTGTGGAGATAGATTTCCTTGTAGATGGCTTCTTGATCATTTGTGTAAAAGTGCGGATTCCGCACAAGGGTGACCTCTCCTCAGCATAGGGATTCTCTTCTCTGAGCTTCTGATAGTCCTCATTCTTCCATAAGTGAAGTGCTTTGCGGGCTCTCGTGGGGGAGCAGTGGTGGTACGAGCAGCAGCTGATGTTCTTCCTCTTGCTTGAGTTCTGGCTGTGGTGCGAGCAGGCAAACTTCCTCTTCTTCTTCTTCAATCTCATCCTCCACAAGACGTGGCTTCTTACTACCACGGCGGCTACCTGTGAAACAGCATATAGGTAGGGCAGGGAATAGATGAGTGCACAAGTTCACGGATAAGGAATCAAAAACTAGCCAATAGATGTAAAGAATGGTTGAATCGAGCAAATTTGGAAAACCCGGTAGTACCGGGTGAGCCCGGTAGTACCGGCTGAGCCGATTCAAGACTGAAATGGCACAAACTCGAGAGATTCAACCATACATTACACATATAGGCTAGCTAACAAGGCCTAGGTGATCATCCATCCAACTTTAACCGTTGCCAACGGAGCTACCAATTTCCTCTCCATACATCTAGGTTTCAAGATCTAGAAACAAAGAATGCAAAGAACGGGGAAATACCGGAGGCCATGGAGGAGATCGACGAGGGGATCGCTCCCACGGAGCAGATCTGGCCGGAGATGGCGGAGTCCGGCGGCCTAGGGCGGCGGCCGGAGCTGAGACAGAGGAGGCGGCGGGGTGGTTCGTGCGGGTGGGGAAAATGGGGAATAACCCCCACCCTGCCCGCACGGATATTTTGATACCCGCGATTCCCGGTAGTACCGGGGCGGACATCCGGTACTACCGGGGCCTGAATCTTTGCGAGCAGCAGAACTGCTTAGATTCAGAGCCCGGTACTACCGGATCCCACCGGCGGTACTACCGGGGCCTCCTAAGAAACCCCAGTTTTCTCTTTTTGTGTAAGGAATTTGAACTTGTGCAAGATGGAAGTTGTTTTGAGATAGATGAAAGGCATAGGATTAGATCAACACACTGGAGATGGTACTTCATACTCAATTTGCAAGAATCAAACACACACAAAAACACCAAATTGAGCATGTTTTCCATAGGAGCACTAGAAAACCAATAAAATCCAAATGAAACCAACTCTTCACAAGGAAGAGGGCGGTGGCCGAGGCCACCATGTATGAGTATGTGGTGTGATACCGCGAAGATATATCTTGAGTCCACGGCCACTACTCGTCATTTAAGCTCACAATTCATAGAACGAATATAGAGATGCAAATGAATTCTTACTATCGGCATAATGGGGGGAGGGATGGTCCAATGGATTAGGACCGCACTCCCCCTATGTCCATGCCTACATCTAAACCAAATAAGTATCGTCTAATATGGGTAGGTATGCAAGAAATCCACTAAATCCAATTGGATATGTCCACCACATTTAGTTCTCCTCTCAACTCCTTGAATCTTGCTTCACCAAGAGGCTTCGTGAACATATCGGCGAGTTGATGCTTGGTGTTGACATACTTGATTGCAATATCACCCTTCTCAACATGGTCTCGAATAAAATGATACCGAATCTCAATGTGCTTGGTCTTGCCATGAAGAACCGGGTTGTGTGCAATTTTAATAGCACTTTCATTGTCACATAAAAGAGGCACTTTGTCACAAATGACACCATAATCCTTTAAAGTTTGCCTCATCCATAATAATTGTGCACAACAACTACCGGCGGCGATGTATTCGGCTTCGGTGGATGACGAGGCCACACAATTTTGCTTCTTGGAAGACCAACTCACAAGGGACCTACCAAGGAATTGGCATGTACCCGAAGTTGATTTTCTATCCATTTTGCAACCCGCCCAATCCGCATCCGAATAACCAACAAGATCAAAGCTTGTACCATGGGGATACCAAAGACCATAGTTGGGAGTATCCAACAAATATCTTAGAATCCTTTTGACCGCGGTTTCATGACTTTCCCTAGGACTTGATTGGAATCTTGCACACATACCCACACTAAACATAATATCCGGTCTAGATGCACAAAGGTAAAGCAAAGATCCAATCATAGAACGATAAAGCTTTTGATCAACTTCCTTACCATCCGGATCTAAGTGAAGATCCGCCTTGGAGTCCATGGGAAACTTATATGGCTTGGCATTGTTCATATCAAATTTCTTGAGCATGTCCTTAATATACTTGGCTTGACATAAGAATGTTCCTTCTCGAAATTGGTGGATTTCAAAGCCAAGAAAATAATTCAATTTTCCCATCATGGACATCTCAAATTCCTTGGTCATTAGCTTGCCAAATTGATCACTAAATTCACGGTTAGTGGAACCAAAGATAATATCATCAACATATATTTGGCATACGAAAAAATCTCCATTTACCCTTTTTGTAAAAAGAGTGGGATCTATTACCCCAATTTCAAAGCCACGGTCTACTAAGAACTCCTTGAGATGATCATACCAAGCACGTGGAGCTTGCTTGAGCCCATAAAGAGCCTTATGTAGTAAGTAGACGTGGTTAGGAAATTTAGGGTCTTCGAAACCCGGTGGTTGTTTAACATACACCAATTCATTTAGTGGACCATTTAAGAAAGCACTTTTAACATCCATTTGATATAAGACAATATTATGAGTAGATGCATAAGCAATTAGTAAGCGAATGGATTCAAGTCTAGCAACGGGGGCATAGGTTTCACCGTAGTCGACTCCTTCGATTTGGGTGTAGCCTTGTGCAACCAATCTTGCTTTGTTGCGAATGACTTGACCATGTGAGTCTTGCTTGTTCTTAAATATCCACTTGGTTCCAATGACATTATGGGAGGAGTCATTGGGTCTTTCCACTAATGACCATACTTTGTTGCGCTCGAAGTTGTTCAACTCTTCATGCATAGCCGCAACCCAATCCATGTCTTCAAGAGCATCATATACCTTGAGAGGTTCTAAGCTAGACAAACAAGAGACATGACCACAAAAGTTAGATAATTGATTGCGTGTGGACACACCTCTACGGATACTCCCAAGGATATTTTCTTTGAAGTGTTGTTGGTAATCCAATTTTGATGCACGCCGGATGACCCGGCGTTCCAAGGCTTGACCAATTGTTTCACCAACACAAATATCTTCATCATTGCCTTTATCTTGCTCATGGTCAACCCGAAGTGGAGTTCTTGGAGTTGTGGGTTCATTATGTTCTTGTTCACCACTAGAGTTGGGTGGGTCTTGACCATCTTCTTGATCAATATTTGAGGTGGATGGCTCAACTTGAGTAGAACTTGTTCCTTCTTCTTGAGTATCATCAATGGGTCCTTCAATAGGAATTAGTTCTCCAATCCCCATAGTTCTTATGGCTTGAGATGGGATCATCACCTACATCATCATGATCAATATGCTCCGCTTGGGAGCCATTATCCTCGACAAACTCCACGTCATAGATTCTTCAACACACCCGGTGGATATGTTGTAGACCCTATAAGCATGAGACTTTGCGGCATATCCAACAAATATACCATCAAAAGATCTAGATTCAAATTTAGCAATTTTGCAACCTTTAATGTAAACATGGCATTTGCATCCAAAGACTCGAAAGTAAGATACATTTGGCTTTTTACCGGTGAGGAGTTCATATGGTGTCATGTCCTTGAGAGGACGGAAGAAGAGCCGGTTTGAGTAATGACAAGCGGTGTTGATGGCTTCGGCCCAAAAGTTGTATGGGGAATTAAATTCGGCCATCATAGTTCTTGCCATATCAATAAGAGTGCGGTTCTTCCTTTCGGCAACACCATTTTGTTGGGGAGTATATGCAGCGGAATATTGGTGTTGAATGCCCTCCCCACTTAGGAAATCATCCATAGTGTAATTCTTGAACTCCGTACCATTGTCACTTCTAATTGCCAAAATCTTGGAGTCATATTGGCGTTGAACTAGGGTTGCAAAGTCAATGAATATCTTTTGAGTTTCACTCTTCTTCTTGATGTAGAAAGTCCAACAATATCTTGAGTAATCATCCACAATCACCAAACAATATTTCTTGCCACCAAGACTATCATATGTGGGAGGCCCAAAGAGATCCATATGAAGGAGCTCCAAAGGCCTCTTAGTGGAGATAATGGTCTTCTTGGGGTGATTCTTTTCATGCATCTTTCCGGCTATGCAAGCACTACAAGGACGATCTTTGGAAAAATTAACATCGGTTAGTCCTACCACGTGTCCACCCTTTACAAGAGTTTGTAAATTTCTCATACCGACATGGCCAAGTCGGCGATGCCAAAGCCACCCCTTGTCGCCTTTAGCCATTAAACATGTAGCGATTTGAGTGGTCTCTTTTGAGAAATCAACCACATACAAACCGTTTTCACGAAATCCAACAAAGGCGACATTGAGTGTTTGAGTGAAAAGGATGGTCACGTGGTATTTATTAAAAATAACGGTGTAACCGGCATTGCATAATTGACCAACGGAAAGTAAATTGTATGAAAGAGATTCAACAAGGAGGACCTTCTCAATGGATAACTCCGGAGTGATCACCACTTTACCAACTCCCACTACCTTGAGTCTTGCATTGTTGCCAACGGTGACATGAGAGAATGAGAGTAGTTGTTTCAATAAGTCCTTTACTAGTTCTTTGCTTCCGGTCATATGGGATGAGCATCCACTATCAATGAGCCATGAAGATCCACCGGAAGAGAAACCCTACAATAAATCAAGTCTTTGATTTAGGTACCCATTTTGGAATGGGTCCTCTTTTGTTAGTCACAAGGGTCTTTGGAACCCAAATAGCATAGTGATAATCATCTCCATATGAAGAGCCAACATATTTAGCAAAAACACAACCATTTGTAGATTTCAAAAGAACATATGAGGGGTTGTATTTTCCCGCAAAGTTATTGTGAGTGGCATTGCCCCTAGTGACATTACCACTCCCAATAGAGTTGTCATTTGCTTTGGCTAACTCCCCCTCCTTCACAAAAACAATATCTTTGGAAGGGGGAGTCGCCTTCTTCTTCTTGTTGTTGACCTTCTTAGAGTTGGGTGTGAACCCAATTCCTTCTTTGCCAACCACTCCCTTTTGATTGCTCAAAAGATCATTGAGGTTCTTTTCCCCTTGGATACAAGTGGCTAGGCCCTTCTCAAGTTGGGCCTTCAACCTAGTGTTTTCCTCAATAAGAGATGCCTTGACACATAAAGGGTTAGTGGTACAAGAATTTGCATCTTTATCATTGTGAGAAGTGGTGAAGCTAGCATAGATAAATTGAGCTTGTAGTTTGGCATATGACTCCTTGAGTGTAGTGAGCTCACTTGAGGTCACCTTGTGGGTTTCCCTAAGTTGCTCAAAACCCTCAAAGAGTTTGTTATGACTCTCTACAAGTTCCTCATTTTTACTTTTTAGATCAATAGCAATTTGAATAGAGGTTTCACGAGTTTCTTTTGCCTTGGAAAGATCCATGGCATGTGTCTCCTCAAGTTGCTCACGGAGCAATTGTTCCTCAACAAGTTGATCTTCTAGCTCACCAATCTTGTCGGCATGATCACATGCATGCCCTTCGAGCTCACAAATCCTAACATCCTTCACATCAAGAAGATGCTTGGCTTCTCCATATTGATACATGAGGGCCTCAACCATTTTCTTGGTTGGACCTTGGAGCTTGCTAATGAAGATAGAAATTTTATCCTCTTCTTCAATTTTCCCTACATCCTCAACACAATCCAATAGTGATGGGTTAGAGGAGATAGTAATTTTTGGTGGGGAATTCACCTTTGTTTCCTTGGCCATGAGGCACATGGGCTTGGAGATCTTGTCGTCGTTTGGAGATGAGAAGAGGTTGGCCAATGATGGAGGAAGGGTGCCCATTGCAAGAGCCGCCATTCCTACTTCTTCACTTGGTTCTTTATCCTCCTCACCTCCGGACTCGTATTCCTCTTCATGGGATGCCACAAGAGCCTTTTGAGGTGATCTCTTCATGTAGGTAGGCTTGGGGTGGTACTTGTTCTTCTTTAGAATGAGTTGACCACCATTATCCTCTCTTCTTTCATAGGGGCAATCCTTCACAAGATGAGTGTCCTTTCCACAATTGAAGCACATTCTTTTTATTGGTGAAGGGTTGACGCTCTTGTTCTTCTTGTTCCAAAACCGGGTGGCGGCAAGTGCAAGAACTTCATTGAGCTCACCCTCCAAGTCTTCTTCACCTTCATAGACCGGGCTTTCTTCATATCTTGGATGGTCTACCACACGAGCCTTCAAAGCAAGAGTCTTTGGGCCACGGACTTGGTTGAAAGACTTGGATGTGGACTTCAATGTATCATATGTGACAAATTGAGCCAAGATGTCATTGGGAGTCATTGTTGTGTAATCCGCTCTTGCATGGAGGTTCATCACCATAGTTTCACTATATGGCATAATTGCTTGAAGGAACTTGGCCTTGACCCATTCATCATCCATATCCTTCTTTCCATTTTCCCTACATGTCACCACAAGCTTGTAGAGTCTTCGGTAAAGTTCGGTCGGAGTCTCTTCGTCTAGCATGATGAAGTTGTCAACTTGATGTTGAAGGACGGCCGCATTGGAGCGTTGAATGCCCTCATTTCCTTCATACACGGTTTCAAGATAGAGCCAAGCCTCATTGCAAGTTTTGAGATTCCGCACATGATCTTCATCATTTGCGGTCATAGCACTCTCAAGAATGTACTTGGCATTTGCATCAAGTTGCTCATCAATCTCTTCTTGCTTGGTCAAGTTGTTGGGATCAACTGGGTTGAAACCATGTAGAACCACCCTCCAAAGATGCACCGATGAGCTGCGAAAATAAGACTCCATAGATTTCTTCCAAGTGAAATAACGAGTATTATCAAGCTTAGGAGGGGGTCTACCAAGGTTGGTTATATGAGGTTGAGTGAGTGAAACTTGAGTGAGATAAGAGCTAGGTGGAGCAAAGTTAAGAGAAGGCTTCTCATTAGGTTTATCATTTTTATCCTTGTCACTAGCACCCTTAATAGGGCTAGCGGATGATGAGGAGCCATTTTGATTAGATACCCGAGTATACACCTCATCCACCATTTTGCCTTTCATGAACCCAAAAAGTTCAATCATGGACTTCATGGTGATTGGGGCATCACCCTCGGGAGGGATTATTCCCGCTTCGATTAGTTCTCTATCAAGTTGTTCTCTATCAAATTTTTCTTGTTCCTTAGCAAGTCTTAACTCCTCATCTTTAGCACGTTGTACATCCTCCGCACTAGCCATCCTCCTCTTTAGGCGATTAAGCCCTTAATAAAGAGACCTTGCTCTGATACCAATTGAAAGGATCGAGTAGGTTGACTAGAGGGGGGGGGGTGAATAGGCAACTACAAATTTTCTTTTTCTTTTAATACAAATTCGGGAATTGCTCAAATATAAGTTCTCTAGATATGCAACTAGATGAACAATCCTATATGATGAGCAATAAACAAGCTAGCAAGATATTCTACACAAGATAAGCTAGCAATACGAGTAAAGGAAGGTTAAGAGATAACCACACGGTGACGCGGAGATGTTCTACCGAAGTTCACTTCCCAATGGAAGCTACGTCTCCGTTGGAGCGGTGCGGAGTCACAAAGTGAACTCCGAATAGCCTTGATATGGCACACCGTATCTCCCTCGTGTTATCCTCCGATGAGGAGATCCACGAGCCACTATATGATGCCCTCGAGGTCGGCAACAAACCTTTACAAGGATGAGGCACACTCCACAACCGAATTGGAGGCTCTCACCAAATTCCCGCGGCTCCCAAAGCCACAAGAATCACAAGGCCGGGTCGCGTCTCCACAACTTAATTGGAGGCTCCCGGCTAATCCTTGTGGCTACCAAAGCCACAAGAATCACAAGTATCTTCTAGGTATCCAATGTATCAAGTTACACAAGATCTACAAGTGACTAGGTCGATGTAGACAAATCGGCTCGGTGGAGATGCGGATCTAGGGCTCCTCCTTCACTCCTCAAAGTATCAACGTGTTTGAGTGGTTGGAGTGGGAGCTCTAGTAGATTGAAGCTTGCAACAATGGTGGAGAGAGAGTGAGGAATCAAGCTTAGTCACCGGAGGTAGGTGGAGGGGTATAAATACCCCTCCCAGAAATCTGGCCGTTGGAGCTGTAAACAGCCCGCAGCGGTAGTACCGGGCCTCGCCCGGTAGTACCGGCTGACGGGAACTGAAGGCCTGGCGCCAGACTGGTCAACGCTCACTCCACGCGCGCATCGGTAGTACCGGACCGCCTGGTCCGGTAGTGCTCCCCACCCGGTAGTACCGCGCTTACTACCGGGGCTACTACCGGATTAAATCGAGCGAGTCCAGAGAGCTTTTGGAGATCCGGTACTGGGCCCGGTACTGGGCCCGGTAGTTCCGCATGGCAGAACACCCGGTAGTACCGGGGTGAACCCGGTAGTACCGGCTGACGCTATGAAGACTGTTTTCTTCCTTTTCTTGAGACAAAACCTGTGCAATATTAATTGATACAATCCTGCACACTTTTAGCACACACATTAGACATCTAAGTGTGTTGTCAACAAACATCAAAACACTGTGGGGAAGGATATGTCCTTTCAGACGCTAATGCTATTGCTCGGCCATTCGGGGAAAGATACTAACTGTGTCATTGTCAAATCTCCAGAATGGCTCGAGGAGGCCGTGGAGGCCGCGGTGGTCGCGGTAACCACAATGATGATGAGGATGATCTGCCGCCACCACCCTCGATGGCTGAGGTCTTGATGGCCATTGAGGAGAACCGTGGGCGCAATGAGCGCTTGCTTGTGCAGTTGGTGCAGCAGAATGCACGGAGGAACGAGTGCAACACTCTCACTGAGTTTCTGCGTTCCCAGCCACCCACTTTTGCTGATGCTAAGGAGCCACTGGAAGCTGATGATTGGCTTCGTGCTTTGGAGTGCAAGTTCTCCGCGCTTCATGTCCCAGTGGCCGAGCAAGTCAACTTTGCCACCTACCTCTTGGTTGGTGCAGCTGGCTGTTGGTGGGAGAGCCATGTGGCTTGTTTCCAACCAACCATGTCTTCACCTGGGCTGATTTCCGCACCGCCTTCCGTGCGGAGTACCTTCCCCAGCCGATCATGGACTTGAAGAGGAGGGAGTTCCTGGATTTGCAACAGGGACGGATGGACCTCCGCTGTTGGGGATATACCTACTAGGGGTATCACCAGCATGGATCAATCCGGCTAGTCCAGGGTGGCCCGCAGTGGTGGTGAAGGCTTTGCCTACCGGGCGGCCCAGATAGCTGACGACCAAGGAAGGCGGATGCCGGCAAGGAGGAGGCCCAAGACTGAAGCCCATGAAGCCACCAAGACCAAGACGGAAGGCGGCATACTTGCCGGCTAGGTTTAGGACTCCGTATACTTGCTGGATACGTATTCACCTTGTAACCCTAGGTCCAGCCGCCTATATAAGCTGGACCTCGGGACGCCTTTAGGGCACGATACTCTATACATCCAACTCATTGTAACCTGTTCACGGCGATATTGCCTTATAGTGAGTTATAGCAGCACGTAGGGCACCGCCACCGCCGTGGTGCCTGAAGCTGGGTAAACCGCCGTGTACAATCCCGACCTTGACGACGTCCACCTTCTTGCCCTACGTTCACCCTCGGCTAGCAGGACCCCGTCTCCTATCCAAGATGCCGATACGACGACAGTTGGCGCCCACCGTGGGGCCTAAGGCGTCAGGCGTCACGTTCCAGGCGGGAACTCTTGGCGGCATCGGCGAAACAATCGCCGTCGGCCGCGCTGTTCGCTACGGCGACAATCACTACATCAGCTGCGACGAGTCCTACATCCCCGCAGACGACTACATTGTCGGATGCGGAGTTGTGCCGTTTGGCGGCGTCGATGTGTTCATCGGCTACACTTCTGAGGCGTATGGGTTGCCGCGAATTTATTCGCCATCCCACCCGCCCTACAATCAAGACGGATCTGAGTTTGCCTCCTCTGAGGAGTCCGCAGATTCAGATCTACACTTTGTCGGCATGACGGGACTGGGATCAGACTCCCAGCCCAACAGTCAAGATCCCGAATCTATTCTTCCTGCACTCCAGGATGATGTGATGTCGGATGCCGGATCCAGATCTACCGTTCACGTCAACGTAGACTCTGATTCCGAAGAAGATTCTGCCAGCATGTTTGAGCAACGGGTCAAGAAGTGTTTTATTACACCTGATCCTCCGCCATCTGAGGCGGCTACGGGCTCTTCCGTCAACATGCAGCAGATCTTTGTGGCGGATGTCACCGGCGCAGCTTCAGAGAAGGCGGCAACTGACGCCGCCAACCTGGGGACCCCGGCAACCGATCCACAGTTTCCAGAGCCTCCTGGGGCTCCAAAGAAGAAAATTCTGGAGAAGGGCGAGCCCAGCAAGATAGGAAGCATGGCGGCTCTGGCGGAAGTTCTTCACACGCCGGTAAACGACAAAACCAATCCGGCTGATTTGGAGAAACTTCGGAACACCTTGGTGGAGCAAACTGAGTACCTCAAAAGCAAGCAAGCAGAGGTCCAGAGCCTCCTCGACGAAGCCAAGGAGGAAAACGCCAAGATAACTGCCAAGTGCGACCCCAAGCGTAATCTTTTCACCACCACCCCATTGCCCAAGCCGGCAGGACAAGTGGCGGAGAAGAGAGGTAGGAAAGGCAGGGATCATGACACCTTCAAATCCCCTGCCCAAAAGCTTGGTTTCGAGTGGGCTACAGCGCCGCAGCGTAAGGACAAAACGGGGACGTCATCCTCGCAACACCTGTCCTCAACACTGCGGCCGCCTTGGACATCCTCAACAATGATGACTATGACAAGGACGAGAAGATCTACTACGCATCGATCCTTGCTCGCAAAGCTCTAGAGCAGCAGGCCCGTGCTGATTCTCGCGCCGACATGGCGGACGCAAGGGGAGGAAAGTTGGAATCAAAATCCAACGCTTGCAAAGCTGCGGCCGGTGGCAACCCGAAGATCCGTCCGGTTCCAGTAGCCACGGAAAAGGGAAGGACAAGGAGAAAGACCCACGCAAATCACCACCTCCAAAAAGGCAGCGTGATGAGGCATCCAGGACCGGCAACAGGCGCAAGGCCTCACCTCCTCCGCCTAGGCGGGATGAAGGCGGAAGCAGGGGCAGCAAGCAGCCGCCAAGGTGGCGGCAACCGCGACGATGCCCCGCCGCCAAGAAGAAGCAGGGACCGCACACAGTCCCCACCACCAGTGCCCAGGCACGAAGGCGGAAGCCGGGGACACAACAATGAGCCTAGGCACAGCCGGGCAGCGCAGGACGAGCCACATGCTGATAGATCTGGCAAACAGCTCAGTCCGCAAGACGCGAGACATCGTCTCAATGACATCAAGGCTGGAAAGCAAGATGCCTATCTAGGACCTGAGTGCTTTGGCCCAGCCATCCGCAACGTTCAAGTACCCAGAGACATGACGTCAGTGTCAAAAACTCATCAAAGGTACAATGGAGCGGACAAGCCAAACTCATGGTTGTCGGACTACGCGCTGGCAGTTGAAATTGCTGGAGGCAATGGCCTCGTCGCTGCACGCTTCCTTCCCCTCATGTTGGAGGGGACAGCCCGAAGCTGGATCGAAAACTTGCCGGAGAAAAGCATTCATAGCTGGCATGACATGGAAAAGGTGTTCACGCAGCACTTCCAAGGCACGTACAAGCGACCCAATACATACACAGATTTGGTTCGTTGCGTGCAAAAGCCAGATGAAACAGCTACAAGCTTCTTGGCAAGGTGGATTCAAACAAAGGCAAGCTGCGAGAACGTAGACGACAATCAAGCAATCCATGCCTTCACCACGGGCCTCCTGAAGGGCTCAAGTCTCAGACATAAGCTCGTACGCATGCAAGTCAAGGATCTCGGAGTCATGCTCGAAGTAGCAGCCATGTACGCACAGGCGGATGACGATGCACGCGATGGAGATGGCGCACATGATATGGCGCCAAACAGGCGAGCAAGTCACAAACGCAAGGCTCCCCAGGATGACAAAGCCGGACCATCAAACGAGGTCGCCGCCGCCTTCGAAGGCAAAGGCAGCAACCGCAAGTGGAAAGGAAAGGGTAAAGATGGCGGCTCCAGCAAGCAGCGCCTGACGTATGATCAGGCGAAAGCCTTGCCTTGCCCAATCCACGCGTCCTTAGGCAAAGTCAACCACACATTAGGGGAATGCCGGTTCATGGAGGACTTCAAGAAAGACCCCGAGGTTGGCTGGAAATCAAAAAAGAGCAAAAAGGCTGAGAAGACAAAGAAGGAAGACGATGATGGGGCTATGTCCATGTCAGAGGATGAGGAACCCAAGCTGATGCGTAAAGAAAGGAAATATCCCAAGGTACATGGCCAATTGGTGTGCTTCCTGGGCACTCCTTCGGCAAAAGAAGAAAAGGCGGAGATGCGCGAGCTAAACGCCACAGTACCAGACGTTCCCCAGTATCTAGACTGGTCAGAGGAGCCAATAACCTGGGATAGAGATGATCATCCAGATCACGTTCCTCACCCCGGCAAATACGCCTTGTCGTCGACCCTATTGTCGATAACTTCAGGCTCACCAAGGTGTTGATGGATGGCGGCAGTAGCCTCAACATCATCTACGCGGACACTCTGAAGCGCATGAACTTGTCGGAAAGCCAGCTTGACTATAGCAAAGTCAAGTTTCATGGCATTGTTCCGGGAAAGCAAGGCAAGTCAATGGGAAGCATCAGATTGGAGGTTACTTTTGGGCCTGAGACAAACTACCGCTCGGAGTATCTCAGGTTCGAAGTAGTCCCCTTCAAAAGTGCCTACCACGCCATTTTTGGACGGCCAGCTTTCGCCAAATTCATGGCTCGCCCGTGTTACATATACAGCAAGCTGAAGATGCCGGGACCCAATGGTACAATTACCATCAGTGGCAACTTCAAGAAAGCAAAGGAGTGTGAGCGTGGCAATGCCGCCTTCGCTGAGGCAGTCCTCCACGCAGAGGAGTTAGCCATGTTGAAGAAAGAGCTCGATACATCACAGTTGCCGGAGCATGTAAAGACCGCTGAGCAAAAGAACACTTTCAAGGCGTCCGAAGACACAAAGAAGGCGGATCTGGTCCCAGGTGACAGCTCCAAGCAAGTCACCATAGGGGCTGGCTTGGACGACAAATAGGAAAGCGCGCTCGTCAGGTTCCTCCGTGAGAATCAGGACATCTTTGCATGGTCGTCAGCCGACATGCCAGGTGTCCCGAGGGAACTTGCCGAGCATTCTCTTAACGTCTACGAAGGAGCCAAACCAGTGAAGCAAGGAATAAGACGCTACGGTGAGAAGAAGCGGACAGCAATAGGCAAGGAGATCATCAAGTTGCAAGAAGCCAAGTTCATTAGGGAGGTAGTACACACTGATTGGTTGGCAAATCCTGTAATGGTTCCAAAACCTAATAAGGAAATGAGAATGTGCATTGATTATACCGGTTTGAACAAGTGCTGTCCTAAGGACCACTTTGCTTTGCCTCGTATAGATCAGGTCATAGACTCCACAGCCGGCTCCGAGCTGCTGTGCTTTTTGGATGCGTACTCCGGGTACCACCAAATCAAAATGCGAGAATCCGACCAAATCAAAACAGCGTTCACTACACCCTATGGGACCTTCTGCTACATCACGATGCCCTTCGGTCTAAAAAATGCCGGCGCAACGTATCAGCGGTGTATGCAAAGATGCCTTCACGAGCAAATTGGCCGCAATGTTCACGTCTATGTTGACGACATTGCCGTCATGTCAAGAAAGAAGGCAGATTTGCTTGATGATTTGAGAGAAACCTTTGATAGCCTCCGGGTATACAGGATGAAACTCAACCCGAAAAAATGCGTCTTCGGGGTTCCTGCCGGCAAATTGCTTGGCTTTATCGTTTCCGAACGAGGGATAGAGGTGAATCCAGAAAAAATCAAAGCGATCCTCAACATATCCAGGCCCAAGGACCTGAAGGACGTGCAGCGACTTGCCGGATCGGCGGCTGCCGTCAGTCGTTTCATTAGCCGTCTTGGTGAGAAGGCGCTGCCTCTCTACCGGCTTCTGAAGAAATCCGACAACTTCGAGTGGACAGACGAAGCAGACGCCGCCTTGCAGCAACTCAAGGACGCGTTAACGTCTGCTCCAATTTTGGCAGCTCCTCGTTCGCAGGAACCAATGCTGCTCTATATTGCCGCAACTAACTTAGTTGTTAGTGTGGTACTGGTTGTGGAACGCAAGACGGAAATTTCAGACTTGCCGGAACAACGTCCGGTTTACTTCATCAGTGAAGTATTTTCCGCCTCAAAACAGCGTTATCCGCATTACCAGAAATTGGTCTACGGTGTTTTTTACGCCGCCAGGAAGTTAAGGCACTACTTCCAGGAACATTCAATAACCGTGGTGAGCAAGGCACCTCTGGGGGATATCATCAATAATACAGATGCAACAGGCCGCGTTGCCAAATGGGGCATTGAACTTGCCGCCTTCGACATCTCGTATAAGCCCAGAACGGCCATTAAGTCTCAAGCCTTAGCAGATTTCGTAGCTGATTGGACGGAGGCCATGGACGAAGTACCTCTCCCTGAAGATGCATACTGGATCATGCACTTTGATGGATCAAAAATGCTCCAGGGCTCGGGGGCTGGCATTGTTTTAAGAAACCCTCAAGGAGACAAGCTTAGTTATGTGTTACAAATACACTTCAAGGCAACTAATAATGTTGCTGAGTACGAAGCTCTCCTTCATGGTTTACACATTGCCAAGGAACTTGGCGTCCAACGTGTCCTCTGCTACGGAGATTCAGATTTGGTGGCGCAACAGATACGTGGTACTTGGGACACAAAGAGCGAAACAATGGCGGCATATCGAGCTACCGTTGACGAATTCGCCAAGTGTTTTCTAGGCTACGAGGTCCGCCATATCCCAAGAACTCAAAATGAGGCGGCAGATACACTTGCCAGAATGGGGTCTGAACGCAAAAAGGTACCAAAAGATGTTTTCCTGGAACACCTACACAAGCCGTCAATTAAAGGAGCAGACCTCCTTGACCCAGAGTCGGCAGAACCAGTTGATAGTGCTAGCTATGCCGTCTACTTGGTAAAGCCGGATTGGACGACGCCATATTTGGACTTCCTGATCAATCAGGAGTTACCGGATGATGAGGTTTTGAAAAGGCAAATAATAAGAAGAGCCAAGGCATTTACAATAATCAAAGGTGAATTGTACAAGCGTAGCACCACTGGTGTTTACCAACGCTGCATTTCGCCCGAAGAAGGCAGAGAATTGTTGGATGAGATACATGCCGGCGTATGTGGACATCATGCTTCTTCACGCGCCCTTGTTTCAAAAGCCTTCCGACAAGGTTTCTATTGGTTGACAGCCAAGCAAGATGCAGAAGACATTGTTAAAAGGTGCAGGGGCTGCCAACTTTATGCCAGACAATCACATATGCCGGCTCAAGAGCTTAAAACAATACCCATCACGTGGCCTTTCGCAGTCTGGGGCTTGGACATGGTTGGTCCGTTTAAAACGGCGCCTGGTGGCTACACACATTTACTTGTGGCTGTAGACAAGTTTACCAAATGGGTTGAAGCTAAGCCTATCAAAAAGCTAGACGGCGCCACAGCCGCAAACTTTCTGTGGGGAATAATCTCTCGGTTCGGGGTGCCTCATAGCATTATCACCGACAATGGCACTAACTTGTCGCAAGGCGAAGTCGAGGAATACTGTTATAAGCATGGTATCCGCCTAGATCTAGCCTCCGTCGCGCATCCGCAAGCAAACGGTCAAGTAGAGCGTACAAATGGTTTAGTCCTACAAGGAATCAAACCACGTCTCGAAGTACCATTGCACAGAGCGGCTGGGGCTTGGGTGGATGAATTGCAGTCTGTCCTTTGGAGTTTACGCACAACTCCAAACAGATCAACCAAGTTTACTCCTTTCTTCTTAGTCTATGGCGCAGAAGCAGTGTTGCCAACCGACATGATGTACGATTCTCCCAGAATCCAAGCCTACGTCCAGGAGGACGCAGAAGATGCAAGACAGGATGGCCTTGACCTACTTGATGAAGAACGAGATGTTGCCCTTGCGCGATCCGCCATCTATCAGCAAAGTTTGAGGCGTTATCACAGCAGAAGGGTGAGGCAAAGAAGTTTTAGAGTGGGTGACCTGGTTCTCCGCCTAATCCAAGATAGAAAGGGCTTGCATAAGTTATCCCCGCCTTGGGAAGGACCTTTTGTGGTCAGTAAGGTGTTGCTCAATGGTTCTTATTACTTGGTCGATGCACGTGACGGATACAAGAAGAAGCGAGGTCGCAAGCGCAAAAGGAAGGTTGACGACAAGTACGAAGAAACCAAGCGACCCTGGAACATTGAGCAGCTACGTCCTTTTTACACTTAGCAATTTCCACATTGTAATAAGTACTATATGATTATGAAATAAAAGTCTGTGGTTTGCTCATTCAGTTTTGGGATCATGCCATCTTTTGTCTTTTCTCGCAATCATATATCTGTTGTCATAAAAGTTACCAAACAAAATAAGTTTTGCTCCGTGCTAAGGTCCAAACTTTTTTGACATTTGCCGTCTGCCGGCTAAAAACGCAAACAATCTTTGCACCGCCTAATATGCTTATCTGTCTGTTTGTATGTGGGTCGCCTAGTAGTATGTCGTTGGCACCAACATGCTGGCTTTGGTCTCTGAGTCTAAATTAGTTGGTATTGCACCTGGTTGGCTCAGCTAAAGTAACTAAGATGAGGTTCCGCCAACATATGAAAAAGCTAAACATGCAGGCGAGATACATATTAAGGCGGGCCACTTAAGTAAGCCTACCGCCAAGTGTAGCATAAAAGTTGGCCCATAAATATTTACAACCCAAAATAAAGTTTTATGCGTTAACAGATTAACGCAGTGTTTTGTGCTGCCTTTGCAGGAGGAAGTCTAAGGGATTGCCGCCTTCGTAGAGCTGGTGGAGAGATCCTGGGGGCTAACGCCGGCATTCTTGGGGCTGGCTCCGCCATCCTTGGGGCTGCGCTTGTCGGTTCCGGCTTCGCCTTCTTCGCCGCGGGAAGCTTCAGGATCTGCCAAGGAGGGATCAGCAACGGCAACATGCGGGTCCGGGTGTTCCTTGTAGAACTTGCGGATGTCAACCATGTTGGCAACCCGGGTCGCATAGCCGCGAACAGACCGCAGCACGTCCTGCATCACGATGGCTTGGCTGTTTTCGTCTTCGGTGGGGAAGTACTCGGTGACTTGATGAATATCAGCCTCCGGGTACCACGCCGCCGTCATCGCCAATGCCAACTTGGCACCGCCTCGTGCTGCTGAGCGTAGTGTGTTGTCGTGTTCAGCTGTCGCCTTCTCCAGCAACTCCGGCAGAGCATCGAAGATGACGGGATCGCCGTCTTCCCCAGGGTAGAACTTGGCGGCAAATGATTTGCCGGCGCCGACAATCTGGTTGACGATTTCGCCAATTTTCAAGATCCGAGCAAGGCGCGGCGTTGTGGCCAGGTCATCTCCCAAGCTAGCCGGCACTGCACAAACACAAAGTTACACACTGCAGCTTCAAGTATCAAGAAAGCAAGGTGACAAAATGAAGGACTGGAGGCATACCCAAGACATGGTCGTGGATGGCGTTGACCTCATCCAGATGGTTCTCAAGCGTTTCTTGGGCTAGCTGGACCGCCTTTGACAGTTGGTCCTGCTGCTCCTTGGCGTTCTTGTTCACCTGGTCAAGGTTGTTGCTCATGGCCTCAAGTTGTCCAGTCAACTTGCTAACTTCGGCAGCATGAGCCAACGCACGATCATCCAGCTCCTTGGCGTGATCCGCCTTCAGCTTGGTCACCAGCCCGGCAAGATCTGCAGCTTCGTTCATCAAAGCTTGCATGTCAGTGGAGTTCTTGAGAATATCTTGCGCAGTGTTTAATAATTCTACAAATAAAAAGAAAAGACGACTAAAATACTTGTCGGAAAAGGAAAAGAAGTCGGACGAAAAGAAGGCAAAGAAAGCTTTGTCACCTTCATCCTTCTTGCGAGCTTCTTCCAAACTCGCAATTTGGGCGTTCTTCAACTCCACGTCCTGCTGCAGTTCCTCGCATTCCTTCTTCTTCATCTCTTGAGCACGAAATAGCTCAAGATTGGAAGCAAGAACGGCCTGCATGCACGAAAGCAACATTATGGTTAGCGCTATTTAGTCAACGAGACCACTTTGCCGGCTAAATTTTTCAGCCGCCAAAGTGCTCGGGGGCTGGGACCATAGGCTATTTTACCTCAAGTTGTCCGTGCAGGGTGTCGTGGAGTTCGTCCATGTGTGCGTACCAGTTGCGGGTACCGTCACGCATGGTCTTCAGTGTTTGCCGGGGGTCTTGCAACCCTTTGCCAGGTTGGGAGCCAGGATGAGTGGACGATCCGCCTTGTTCGGCCGCCATCTGGTCATCCATCTCCTGCTTCATGGCGATAAATCGAGCGGCATCACTAGCCGAAGCTTCAGCCGTCTTGGAAAAAGTTATGCCGGCAACTGATTTCTTGCCCGCCATCTTCTCTGTAGCCGCCTCTGCGGTACCGGCAGCTGTGTACGTTCCCTGGCACACAACCACGGGAACGCCAACTGTGGGCGTTGTCGGCGCAGCAGCTGGAGAAGAACGTGGTGGCTTGCCCCTGCCGGCAGCAATCTTCAAGTTGGAGCGGAGTTTGGGCATGGTAGGCTTGCCTCTGTAAGCAGAAACATGCAAGTTTGTCAGCACAAACATATTAAAATATCCAAGTCAGGGAAGCCAAAGTTTGCTAACCGTTTCAAGGGAACGTTCCCCACGGTCTCATCCTCTGCGTCGGCAGAGGTGGCCGCCTTCTTCCTCTTCTCCAAATCCTTGGTGGAGGAGCTCAGCTTGCGCTTCTTCGACTTGCTGGCACCTGTATCATACCAGTTTGGGGCCAGCTCGTCCTCTCCCAAGGTTTGTAGCTGAAAAGGAAGCAAGACAATATTAATTCAGTACCTAGTGGGCAAGGATGTTAGTGAAATAACAAAGTAGCTTTCACTTACCGCTGGGGCTGGGTTGTTATGAGTGAACATGGCGACGCCTTCAGCCGCCTTCACCGACAGAGGCTTGATAAGCTCTCTAAGCCGGTATCCAAGGCATCCTGATCAAGGGTGCTGTTGCCGGCGTCGTCCGCCTTGTACTCGCACATCTTCAGTGGGCGATGGCGGAGAGGCATAATCTTCCTCGACACCCAGCAAATGACGGTGTCAACTCCGTCAAGTCGTGGAGCCAACATCGTCTTCGTCAAGAACTCGATCCGCCTAACGGCAACTCGAAGTTCTTCGGCAAGCTGCTGAGCGGCACTTTTGCTGTCCAGCAAGCCTTGTGGGTTGGCGGACCGTTGACGAAGGCTGGCATCCCTTGCGTGCTGCCAGGTGTCGGGATGTCCTTGCAGTAAAAGAAAGTGCTGGTCCAGTGCTTCACCGACTCGATGTATGGTATTTTTGGGTACCAGTCGGGTTGGCGGCAGTTGAACGTAACACTACCGCAGGTTGCTAGGTGGCCGCCTGGTATGGTTTGCCGGCGGCACAGGAAGCAGTACTTAAACAGCTCTATGGACGCAGCTATGCCTAAGTACCCTTCGCACAAAGCCTGGAAGCCGGCTAGCACTAGAATACTGTTGGGCGCTATGTTGTGTGGCTGCAGCCCATAAAAACTAAGCACCGCCAAGAAGAAGGCGGAAAGCGGCAGAGACATACCGCGAAGGCTATGCGAAGCCAACATGACACGCTCGCCGTCTTGGGGGTCAGGCACCGCCTCGTCGCCTGGAACCCTCCAGGAGCATTCCGTCTTTGGCGGAATGTATCCGCCTTCCTCCAGTTCCTTCAGATATGCTGACGTCATAACTGACGGCAGCCAGTACCTGGAACCCAGGTCTCCAGCCTCTTCCTCTTCCTCGACGTCGTCATCCTCGTCGGCGGCAGATTCCGCCGCGGCCTCTGAGCTGGTAGCCGCGAGGGATGGGAGGGGAAAGGTTGGAGCGGCGGTCGCAGGCGTCGCGGAGCTGGGGAAGAAGTAGAAACCCCGCCCGTGGCCACGGTGGCCGCGGGGAGGTAATCGATGCACCTGCGGGCGCCGCCGCCGCCGCTGGGATAGATCCAGATCCGGCGGGGGTCGTCGAAGCCGCAGCCAGTGCCGCCGTCGCCGCCGCATCCTGCTGAGTGCTCGCCATTTGGGGAGAGGGCGCTGCTCGTGCTCGCCGGAGTTGAGTTCGAGGAGGAGTTGAGCTCGGGAAGGTGAGGAGGCCACGGTGGGTGTGCGAATGAGGAAGAAGTGCATCGATGTGCCCTTTGGGGTATTTATCCCCACGCGCCAAGATCCGTGCCTAAAATTAGGGGGACGCGAGATTTCCGCCACGTGCCCACGATTTGCACGTCGTGGCAACGGCGTCTGCGGCCTCGCTCCGATTTCTGTGCGTGGTGGAGAAACCATCATGACGCATGCCCAAGTCCAAACTGTCGTGGACTGCATGGCGTCATCCGTCAACATTTGACGAGCCTAGTCAATTGACAAGACTGGTGCCAGGAAGATTCCTGACAATGGTCAGGCCGTCTTTCCCATGATGGCGGCAAGTTGTCCGACTACTTTAGGCGGACCGCCGCTTACTTTCAACTATGGAATGCTTCAAGCTCTTCAGACGCTTACAAGACAAGGCGGACGTTGCCGACAAAGAAGACGGCGCCTGAAGAACTCGAACCCTCCCAGGGGCTAATGTTGGGGATATACCTACTAGGGGTATCACCAGCATGGATCAATCCGGCTAGTCCAGGGTGGCCCGCAGTGGTGGTGAAGGCTTTGCCTACCGGGCGGCCCAGATAGCTGACGACCAAGGAAGGCGGATGCCGGCAAGGAGGAGGCCCAAGACTGAAGCCCATGAAGCCACCAAGACCAAGACGGAAGGCGGCATACTTGCCGGCTAGGTTTAGGACTCCGTATACTTGCTGGATACGTATTCACCTTGTAACCCTAGGTCCAGCCGCCTATATAAGCTGGACCTCGGGACGCCTTTAGGGCACGATATTCTCATACATCCAACTCATTGTAACCTGTTCACGGCGATATTGCCTTATAGTGAATTATAGCAGCACGTAGGGCACCGCCACCGCCGTGGTGCCTGAAGCTGGGTAAACCGCCGTGTACAATCCCGACCTTGACGACGTCCACCTTCTTGCCCTACGTTCACCCTCGGCTAGCAGGACCCCGTCTCCTATCCAAGATGCCGATACGACGACATCCGCACTTATGGTCGTGAGTTCAACCATCTCTCTCGTTACGCCCCAAGGGACGTGACCAATGATGCTGACAAGCAAGAGCTGTTCCGCAAGGGTCTTACTCCGCAGCTTCGCTATGAGTTGCTTCCCTTCAGGTTCCAGACCTACCAGGAGCTGTTCAACCAGGCTTTTACCCTCGAGCAAGGAAGGAAGGAACTTGAGGCTTCCAAGAGGCCCGCACACGGGGACCACCAGAGTTCCTCGGGTTCTGAGAGCAAGAAGCGCAGGGTGTTTGTCCCCTACAGCGATGTGTCGCGTGCTCCATTCATGCCAAGAGCCGCAGGATACAGGCCACCACCTCCGCGCCCCACTACTTCGACACTTGGGGTAGGCGGGAGTGGGTACCGTCCTATGCTACCTGCTCCACCTGGAGTCACTTGCTACACCTGTGGCCAGGCTGGCCACTACTCCAGGGAGTGCCCCAGAAGGCACCTCTCGCGTTGACTCCTGCACGAGCCCCTGCCACACCAGCTGGCAAGGCTGGACCTATTGTGCGTGGTCGCCTGAACCACGTCTCTGTTGAAGAAGCTGAAGATGACCCCGGCGTCCTTATGGGTGAGCTTCGAATCAACAACAATCGTGCTACAGTTTTGTTTGATTCTGGAGCATCGCATTCATTCATATCCATAGCTTTTGCAAAGGACCACAAAATACCGTTTGAGAAAATGAGACGTCCATTGGAGATCTCCACTCCTGGCTCCAAATGGCAAACCGATGGGGTTACTCCTGAAGTTCAGATTACTATCGGTTACTACGCTTTTCCTTTCGCTTTGGTAGCTCTGAGGTCAAGTGGCATTGATGTCATACTGGGCATGAACTGACTAGCCAAATACCAGGCTAATCTCGACTGTGCTGCCAAGACCGTCACCGTGACCAATTCTTCCGGTGACAGTGTGAAGTATTGGTCTGCACTATCAAGGCCTCCATCCTCAGTCATACCCAACTCACCTGAGATTCTCCTTTGTTTTATGGAAGGCGAAACCCCTCCTGATATCCAGGACATACACGTGGTGTGTGACTTCCCGGATGTGTTCCCGGAAGAATTGCCTGGCATGCCTCCTGACCGAAGTGTGGAGTTTGTCATAGATCTACTTCCCGGTACAGCTCCAATTTCCAAGAAGCCCTACCGTATGCCGGTGGAAGAGTTGGCTCTGTTGAAAGAGCAAATTGATCAGCTGTTAGCAAAGGAGTTCATCCAGCCTAGCAGTTCACCTTGGGGTTGTCCGGTACTCTTTGTCAAGAAGAGGGATTCTACCGTGCCTCGTCTAGTCTCTGACTATCGACCGTTGAATGCGGTGACAATCAAGAACAAGTATCCTATTCCTCGCATCAATGATCTGTTGGATCAGTTAGCTGGTGCAACGGTATTCTCCAAGATGGATCTGAGGTCAGGCTACCATCAGATCAAGATCAGAAAGGAGGATATCCCAAAGACGGCATTTGTTACTCGCTATGGCTCCTATGAGTATACCGTCATGTCCTTCGGTCTCACAAATGCTCCAGCTACTTTCATGAGGCTCATGAACTCCATCTTCATGGACTATCTTGACAAGTTTGTCGTCATTTACATTGATGACATCCTCATCTATTCCAAAACCAATGAAGAGCATGAGGAACATCTTCGTCTGGTTCTGACAAGACTTCGAGAACACCGCCTCTATGCCAAGTTCTCCAAGTGTGAGTTTTGGTTGGATAATCTTGTCTTCCTTGGTCATGTGATATCCGCTAATGGTGTGGCTGTCATTCCCGACAAGATTCAGTCCATTTTGGATTGGAAAACTCCAATGTCAGTCAAGGACATCCGTAGCTTTCTCGGATTGGTGGGTTATTACCGCCGATTCATCGAAGGCTTCTCCAAGATAGCCAAGGCTCTGACTGACCTTCTCAAGAAGGACAGAAAGTTCATATGGACGGCCGAAGCTGAAGAGAGCTTCAAAACACTGAAAGCCAAACTCACGACCGCTCCTGTGCTTGTCCTGCCGGACACAAGCAAGGATTTCGTCATATTCTGTGATGCCTCTTTGCAAGGCTTGGGCTGTGTGTTAATGCAAGATGGCCATGTGGTGGCATATGCTTCTCGCCAACTTAAGCCGCATGAGCACAACTACCCAACTCACGATCTAGAACTTGCCGCTGTGGTCTATGCTTTGAAGCAATGGAGACCATACCTGTTTGGTAACCGTTGTGAGATCTTATCGGATCACAAGAGTCTGAAGTACCTCTTCACCCAGCCGGATTTAAATATCAGACAAAGGCGTTGGTTGGAGTTAATCAAGGACTATGATGTGAGTCTGAACTATCAACCCGGCAAGGCAAACGTCGTGGCTGACGCGCTAAGTCGGAAGTCGTATTGCAACAATCTGATGATTGAAAAGGCTCAACCTGCTCTTCATGAAGAGTTTGCCCGTTTGAACCTGGAAATGGTTCCCTCCGGTTACCTTGCAAATCTGGAGATCTAATCTACTCTTGTAGACCAGATTAAGGATGCTCAAAAGCGTGACAAGGGTATTCTAAAAATCAAGGAGAACATTGCTAGCGGGAAGGCCAAATGTTTCTTTGTCAATGAATCTGGAGTTGTTTATTTTGGTGACCGCTTGGTGGTGTGGTGGCTCTAGGTTAATAGTGCCAGAAACAATTGTTTGTACGTCACACGTCAGTTGGGAACCCCAAGAGGAAGGTATGATGAGTGCAGCAGTAAGTTTTCCCTCAGTATGAAACCAAGGTTTAATCGGACCAGTAGGAAAACGAGGTTTGCTTCAAAGGTGTTGGTGGAGGAGTGTAGTGCGGCGCAACACCAGGGATTCCGGTGCCAACGTGGAACCTGCACAGCACAATCAAACTACTTTGCCCCAACTTAACAGTGAGGTTGTCAATCTCACCGGCTTGCTGAAAACAAAGGGTTAAACGTATCGAATGGAAGATGATGTTTGTTTGCATAAAACAGTAGAGAACAATGATTGCAGTAGATTGTATTTCAGATGTAAAAGAATGGACCGGGGTCCACAGTTCACTAGTGGTGTCTCTCCAATAAGATAACTAACATGCTGGGTAAACAAATTACAGCTGGGCAATTGACAATTGATAAGTGCATAAAACATGCATGTGTGAGCTGTGGTGTCTACTATGAGATTCATTTGGGCATTACGACAAAGTACATAGACCGCTATCCAGCATGCATCTATGCCTAAATAGTCCACTTTCCGGTTAACATCCGTACCCCTTCCAGTATTAAGTTGCAAGCAACAGACAATTGCATTAAGTAATGTGCGTAATGTAAACAATACATTCATCCTTGAATAAAGCATTGCTGTTTTACCCCTAGTGGCAACAACACATCTACAACCTTAGAACTTGCTGTCACTATCCCAGGTTAAATAGAGGTTGAACCCAACTATCATGCATAAATACCCCCTCTTGGAGTTACAAATATTCACGTGGCCAAAGCTTCAACAAGTAACGGAGAGCATGCAAGATCACAAATGACATAGACATGATAATATATTATTCAGCTCCACATAGGTATCAATATAAGTCAGATCCCAGCAAACACAACATGTAGCATTACAATAAGATGATCTTGATCATGATAGGCAGCTCACAAGATCTAAACATGATGGCACAAGTGGAGAAGACAACCATCTAGCAACTGCTATGGACCCATAGTCCAAGGATGAACTACTCACGCATCACTCCGGAGGCGGGCATGGCGATGTAGAGCCCTCCGGTGATGATTCCCCTCTCCGGCAGGGTGCCGGGAAGAGCTTCAGGAACCCCCCGAGTTAGGGTTGACGACGGCGGCGGCAGCGAATATGTTCTGGATGAAAGGCTCGGTGTTTTAGGGTTTTCGCGTCTCGGGGAATAAATAGGCGAAGGGGCGATGTCGGCGGACCCCCGAGGGGCCCAAACCACCTGGTGGCGCGGCTGGGCCCACTGCCGCGCCTGGGGGTGGTTTGGCCACCTCGTGGCGAGTCTTCGTCTCTCCTTCGGACTCCGTGTACGTGCTGGAAAAATAGGGACCTGGCCTTTTGTTTCGTGCAATTCCGAGAATATTTCCAGAAGTAACTTTCTGAAACCAAAAACAGCAGAAAACAGGGAACTGGCACTGTGGCATCTTGTTAATAGGTTAGTCCCAGAAAATGCATAAAAGTGATACGAAGTGTATATAAAACATGTAGCAAATGGTATAATATAAGCATGGAACAGCAGAAATTATGGATACGTTGGAGACGTATCATGGTGCCAAAGAAACGAAAATTGAGGGAGTTGATCCTCCAAGAAGCTCATGAATCTCCTCTCTCTATTCATCCCGGTAATACCAAAATGTACCAAGACCTTCGACCACAATTCTGGTGGACTCGGATGAAGCGAGAAATTGCTAGGTATGTTGCTGAATGCGACACCTGTCGACGGGTAAAGGCTGAACATCAAAGGCATGCCGGCACTCTTCACCCTATTGCTATCCCCGAGTGGAAATGGGATGAAATTGGTATGGATTTCATTACTGGTCTGCCGAAGTCTCCAAAGGGACATGATGCCATTTGGGTCATCATTGATCGACTATCAAAAGTGGCTCACTTCCTCCCCGTTCGTGTGGACATTACTGCTGCCAAGTTGGCAGACCTGTATACCTCTCGTATCGTCGTCCTTCACGGCATTCCCAAGAAGATAATTTCTGATCGTGGAAGCCTATTCACCTCCAAGTTTTGGACTAGTTTCCAAACTGCTATGGGAACTCGTCTTAACTTCAGCACCGCGTTCCATCCTCAAACTAATGGTCAGACCGAGAGAGTGAACCAAGTCTTGGAAGACATGCTTCGGGCATGTGTAATCTCTTTTGGCAAGGATTGGGAAAAGTATCTCCCTTTCGCAGAATTCTCCTACAACAACAGCTATCAAGCTAGTCTGGGCATGGCTCCATTCGAGGTTCTATATGGAAGAAAATGCCGCACTCCTCTAAATTGGTCTGAGACCGGAGAGAGGGGACTCTTTGGTCCAGATATTATCAATGAAGCTGAGGAGAAGGTCAGAATCATAAGAGAGAATCTGAAGATTGCCCAGTCTAGGCAGAAGAGCTACTATGATAAGCACCATTAGGAAATTTACTATGAAATTGGTGATAAAGCTTATCTCCGCGTCTCTCCCCTTCGTGGCGTTCGACGCTTCGGAATCAAAGGGAAATTGGCACCTCGCTATGTTGGCCCTTTCACCGTCCTGGCCAAGCGAGGAGATCTTTCTTATAAGCTGGAGTTACCGGTCATCTTCCCAAACGTACATGATGTGTTTCATGTCTCCCAACTTCGCCGTTGTTTCAAGGATCCTATCCATGGGGTCAATCATGAAGAGCTAGACCTCCAGGAAGACCTCACTTATCGCGAGCATCCTATCCGTGTCCTGGACGAAGCCGAAAGGAAGACCCGAAACAAGAATACCAAGTTCCTCAAAGTTCAATGGTCTCGCCATTCCGAGGAAGAAGCAACTTGGGAGAGAGAGTCTAGTCTTCATGAGGAGTATCCCGACTTCTTTCCGCAATCTTAGAATCTCGGGACGAGATTCCTGTAAGGGGGGTAGAATTGTAACAGCCCGGAGTTCGAGCAACTAAAAACCCGTGTAATTTTTCCACTTTTGTGTACATTGCATCATGGCATCCATGCATCATGTTGTTGCTAGGGAAATGTTGCTAGGGAATTGTTGTTGTTGCTAGGGAATTGTGGAGGTTTGGCAACATTTAAAAAACCAAATTGCCTATTGTGCTTCTACAACTTTTAAATTAAGGAAGGCACTCAAAATTTCAAAACAAAAATACTTTGACCTCTTATATTTGTCAAGGAAGTTCCAAGAGTTCAAAATACTATTTTGGTCTTGCTCTAAAATTCCTAGAAGTTTATAATTTGGGGAATTTAGAAAATTGCCCTAAATAAAACCTATGAACAAAAGTGGTACAAAACCTTTTATTTTGGGAAACCAAAATTTGTGGAGCTTCTATAGACTAAGGGGAGCCTCCCCAAATTTTTCCATATTTTTCTAAAATTGTTTAGTGCCACAATTAAATCTAGAAAGGTGCTATTGATTTTCTTTTAAAAGGGAAAAGGACCTAACTGTGCTGAACAAAGTTTCCCAGGGGGTTATCTGGAAAAGGGTCGTCTCTCTCCTTGCCACTGTCGCCATGCCGCCGCCGTGGCCGCGCCCACGCTGCACGCCGCGCAGGGCCCCCTCCCCTCTGCCTCTAACCTGCAAGGAGAGCACACCACCACGAGCCCCACCTGATCCGCCTTCCTCTCACCTGCTCCCGCGTTCCCCTCTTCTCTCCCCACGAGCGCGCACACGAGCCGCCATGGCCGCCGCAGTTGACCGCCGCTCCCCGCCGCTGTAGCCCACGTCGAGCACCGCCGCCTGGGGCAAACTCTCCGCCTCGTCGTCCTCTCCACCTCCGCCAAAGGAATCGGCGTGGGAGGCCGTAAATCGCCACCGCCGTTCGCTTTCTCCTCCGGCCACGGCCGAGCTCCGCCGTTCGATTCCCGCCGCCGTGGTCCGTCTCCAACCTCGCCGTCCTCATCAGCGAGCTCAGGGTGAGCTACTGAACCTTCCCCTGCCCTGTTTCCGTTCGATCGAGGGCCGTAGCCTCGAGTTCGTGTGAGCTCGCCGTCGACGCAATGTGTGCGGTGCTGTGCTTCGGATATTCCGAAAATGGAAAACTCGGAATATCCGACGTAGTCCAGTGCTGTTGGAACTTTGGTCCTTAGAAATTTTTCCAGCCTTTGTGTCCATCGGATTTTCCGATTTGTACAACTGCGGATTATCCGATTTGAGCCAGTACCTCCAAATCTCTAGTCCTTAGCCAAAATTTCGGTTGAGCAGTTCGATCGGATAATCCGAATTTGTAAATTTCGGATATTCCGAAATTTCTCAGCACCAAAAGTTATCCTGTTTCAACTCCTCCTTTTTCTAATCCGGTTAAATGTTGTACTGAGTGAAATCAACTTATAATCCGGGCATAATTAAAAGAGGAAGTTAAAAATGTAACAACTTTTATCGGTGCATCCGAAAAATGTGTTCGATACCCTAAAATGCCCGGAAGGTTGTGAACGAACCTCTAATATTTGTATCATGCATATTTGAGCACCACTACAGAACGGCACTTGTTACAAATTTGGATAATCACTAAGTTAAATATGGGGTGCTTCCTTGTCTAGTTACAGTAATTGTTTTTCACACCCCATTTAATTTGTCGGATAGCTGATAATAAGTCGGTGCATTAAAATGTCATGTCATCATGTGTTTGCGCATTGCACCGGTGTTATCCGTGGTTTTGATTGTTCCTCTCCGGTATTGTTTGTGCATCGGTAGATCAAGGAGTGGAAGTGCCCCCACAGTATCGTGACGATCCGTACTACCAGCACGCTGATCCAGGCAAGCGTAATCCCCCCTCTGAGCATATCTTATCCTATGTTTCCGCAACTATTTTCTCCACTATAATATTGCATGCGGTTCCAAATGTCAATTTTATTGGACTAGAGTATCCTATAGTTGCATTAAGTTTCCGATGCCAATACCTGTTTCCCTCCTATTATCCATAGGATTGTATTGTTGGCCGAGATACTTACTATGCTATGTTGATGCTTAGCCATGCTTAGTTAATTGCATAGCTATACGATGGATGATTCATGTTGGAAACAGGTGATGAGATGAGAATGATGGTGGAGAAATTGTGGTGACGGATAATAAAATGCTTAAAGGTGGGGATGAGAGGCCACTGTGGTTGTGGTGTTTTGTCTCGTTCTCGCCGCCTAGGTGCGAGTTCTTTACCTCTTGAACCAAGTCTGAGCGTGCAACCATGCGTGAGGCCTATGCAATTGCAGGAACCCTCATAGACTAAATAACTCGGGCGGGACTAGCCAGGGTCCTCTAGTTCGGGCTTCCATTTGCGCGTGCGTGATGATGGTGGGATGAACTGAGATGAGGATGGTGGTGTTTAGGAAAATGAGTGGCCACGGGGCAGTGTGTTGGATCGCTGCTCCGTCCTCACTGATGATCCTGGGTTAGTCCTTAACGAGGGAGAATTCGACACCGCTCCCACCCAGCCGGCTTTCCAAGGAAGAGAGCTAATGATCAGGTAATGGGCCGGACGGTACGCGTGGTAAACATTGTACACCCCTGCAGGGTAAATCTTTTCGAAAAGCCGTGTCCGCGGTTATGGACGAACTTGGGAAGTGAAGGTAAGATCATAGAATAACTTTAACGGAATGATTAAAAACTGGGTACTAAAGGTACCACTCAAGATTGTAAGGTTGACTTCCTCGAGGGTGATTCGGGGAGGTGCCTTTGATGAACAGGTACCGTGGTTGATGATGGTTGATGTTGAGAGAGGTGATCAAAGAGAAGAGTCACTTCTTACCCCTTTTAAAAATACTCTGAATAGTCGATGCCTCTGAGTTATGTTTTTCATAAATAAAATCAGCTTTATGCAAAACAGCCATAAAACCTTGAAGCCTCATCGAGCTAAAGCTCTATATATAATCTTGCGAGTTCGTCGAACTCAACGTCGTTTGTTTTGTTTCAGAGGAGGACTTCACCGACCTCGAAGGTGGGTTCTTTGTGGACGTCGACGAGTAGTCTGGGGTTCCCAGGTGGCAGTTTGGGACATCCCGGAACAGCTGGCGCTGGATGTTTAATTGTAGGCCTCTTAGGCCATAATCTGGATCTTGTTGTTTAGAACAACTTAATTTGCTTCCGCTTGTTGTAATGTTGGGTCTGTGACCTCTGGTTGTCATTTGCTATCTTTCTCTATTATAAGAGTTGAACTATATGATTTGTGCCGTAGAGTCTGTGATGTGTCAGTTGTTCCACAAGTCTTGATCTCTCTATTATGCTTTGATAGTGTGTCTGGTGGTATCGGATAACCGGGGACACAGTATCACTGAATAGCAGTCGGGTCGGGCGCCACACTTTCGGCCCTCCACAAGCAGCATGGGCTACTCAACAGTTCAAGCGATACAAGCATATAGGTATACCATCTGGAAATTTTCTTACCAGATGGATCCTCATTATTAAAGAGATACCCATCTTATTTTGCACTTGTGCATGCTACATTACATGATCCTTAGTTATTTTGTCAGGTCATGCCACAAGCTTGTAGTGTTGGAGAAACTGACTAATGTCGGTCGTGTGCGGTCTTCACTTTATTTGCTGCCTGTCTTGATTATGTTATGCAGTGCTCTCTTGGCCTCCTCTAGAGTCTCCACCTTGTACGGTACATCAAATGCAAGCCTCTGAATGTTGAACTGCATAGAACAAATTACAAACTGAAGGTTCTTCCTCAGACAAATAGCCTATAGTGATGGTAGGCAGTCTGTCATGAAGTTTACCTGTGCACCCTGGCGAACCCGTATGTCTATCCCTTTGCTGTCTACTGATATAAGAGCAGCATCATCAACCTCACCTTCAGCGGACATAAACTCTCGAAGTGGTTTAGAAAAAATTGCGTTCAACTCCTACATGTACAACATCGATCTAATGTGGTCAGGGTTTTACTGTACATGTACTGGCATGTAACGAATATGAACCCCCAATGATCAGCTGATAATGTCATATACCACAAGTTATCAGGGATTTGGTATATGCTTTACCTTTAAGCTTTGTTCACCACCATCAACTGCTATCTTGTCAGGTTGCATAACTTCATACTGTTTCACATCTACCCATGCAACAGTGCCAAAGCCTCCAATGAAGTATATGTCACTGTGATTATTTGAAGATAGTTTGTCACAAATACTAACTTACAAAGGCATATATGTAACAGAACATTTCTTTAAAACGAAAGGGAGAAGATAATATTTCCAGGTGTACATCTGTGTAGACGATAATTAGATACACCAGCCTGAAATTAAGTCACAAACCTTATGTTCTGCATCCTGTAGTAGTAAAAATTTCCCCACTGCTGAGATGCCCACTGTTGATGTTTTGCGACATATTGCTTATGAGCCCATTCCTGACAGATACATGTATTCACCATTAGTTTACGGAATGTTTTAAAACCATCAAGGAAGAATAAATCTGCAAAGACTCTTAATGGTCATGCATTCCAATCATCTATTCTGCAACAGTGATGAGAAAGCAACTATTCTTTTTAAGCCCATGACACGAGAGAAGTGCAGCCAAAAATAAGGAAGACCAAAAACCAAATCCAGCAAATATAACTAACTTGGAGAATTCATTATTTCGAAATCTTAGTCCACACAACGCTTCCAGACATTAGGAGTAGCCAAATTCTTAATGATTGAAATGTCAGTTATCAAAAGAAAAGTTTACCTAGTTGACTGCACTATCAATTATCAAGCAACAAAGGCAGCTAAATAGGAACCTGTTGTTCAGCTGGCAAAGGGTAGACATCGCCAAATATCGTGACACGCGCATTAGACAGTCCACTCCATCCAGGTACCTATAACAAAGGACTACATGCTGTTATCCTACTTTTAGTAAGCAAGGAACCTTCATAATAAAAAACATACTGAGAAACTGCATACCTGGACAACAAGTGTGCATCTTGGATCGGAAAGCAAGTTTCTAGTGTGGATTGCTAAGGGCGATAGAGAGAATATTGGATCTGCAAAAAATATCAACACAAATAACTAATAAGGGGACCTACCATCGCATATCAGTTTTATCCAAAATATAACCAAGAAGCTATCTTACGGCCCATTGAGTCATTAGCGAAGTCAACAAGTGAACCAAAGGGATATCCAGCGCGTCGATGATGCATGCCAGACATGACAGTGCATAGATGAGCAAATCGCGCCTGGTAAGCACAGTAAGACAGGCATAAGACTTCAGCCAGCAGACCAAAAAGAATCTCATGGAGAATGGCATAACTAACAGAAGCTACCTGTTCCATCAAATTGCGAACAGCCAAAGCTGGCGGAGGTAAACCATGGGCAAAAGTTGCACTCTGCACACCACCAGATATAGGAGTTCTGAACAAGCCAGCTCTGGATCCGCTTGAGTCAGGAGTTGTATTGGTTGACAAAGTCGTGTGTGACTTTTCAGCTGTGACCGGACCGAGAGCTCCATTTTGGCTTGGATCAATCTTCGACTGTTAAGAAGCAGATAGTAGTTAATACAACTACAAACAGAAGACGCTTGATAAATCAAACGGAAACGGATATATGACTTAAATCGCTCTTCCACTGTTAAGCTGCAGTTAGTACAAAACGAACATGTGTGACCGATCAAAGGGCAAACTTAACCAAGATGAACCACTTCATCTTATTATTTTTATTCTTTTGAGGAAAACGGCATAAGCGCACCACCCATTTACTACAAAGAGTTTGGCATGAATGTTTACAGGATAGTCTTGAGTTAATTTTTTTAAAATAATCTTATTCTCTTACCAACGGGAAGCTAATAACATATTAACATCTTTGCAGATCCATATCCGTAGACATTTCTCAACTAATAATCCATAATTCGGAAGCTCTCAGTTGCTTGGTACCAAATGAAGTTTATCTCCACGACCGATTTCAGTCACATCAAGCTTGGAAACCTAGCCACACCTCGTAAGAACCTATAATGGAACAACCCAGGTCTAAGTACCCACTCCAGCAACTAAGAGACCAACACAACTCCTAAACACAACAAATCCAATCTCCTTCGTCCCCATCCTGTGTCCAGGCTGCCACACCCATCTACTCAGTACTCACAGTAACCAATACCCAAATAAAATCTCCGTCACTTCGCACTCTGCCTCTTGTAAGCATGAAAGAACTGTTACCTTGATGACGGGAGTCCCGTTCGGCTTGACGGCTTCGTCCTTGCCGCCGCTGGGCGCGGCGGCCGCGCGGAGGGGACCACATGGGCGGGCGCGGAGTGCTACGCGTGAGGGCGGCTGGTGGGCGGGGAAGGTCGGGAGGAGGGAGGACGAGGCGGCGGCGCCGGAGAGAGCCTCCATTGGATGGAGAGCGAGAAGGAGCAGATGGAGACGGAGAGCGCGCGCGACGGAGAGGAAAGCGAAGGCGGGGGCGGAGGAAGGCGGCTAGAGAGGAAGAGGAGAACGGGGAAGAGGGATTTTAGAGGGTAGGTGGAAGAGAAAGGGAGACGTGGCGAATCTCGAGGCGTTGGATTGGAATTGGACGTGGATCCGTTCCACCAACGGGTTATTCCATTTTCTCTTCGCCTGGTTGAGGTGAATCATGGCAAATTACAGTTAAACCAAAAATCAAATTAGCTTAATTCAAAAAAAAAAAAGCTAGTTTGCAGCTATAGTTGATTTTAGTTCAGCGTCATTCGGATTTTTCATCCCTCGGATCGACTCAAACTTGCATGTATCTTGATGGTTAGTGGGATAAAATATAACCGGCGCCAAAATGGAAATCAACTAGATGTTGATTAGACACACTAAAAATTTGCAAAGTTAGGTCAAAACAATCACATCCTTTTATCCGAGGAACACAAAATTGCAAATGCAGGAGTGGCACGAGGTGCACGAGAGAGGGCGAGATGGCATCGAATCATGTTTGTGTCCTTAGCCATGAGAAGTCGTCGTACGTGCACGAGAGAGGGGAGATGACATTGAATCATGTTTGTGTCCTTAGCCATGAGAAGTCGTCGTGCGTGCACGAGAGAGATGACATTGAATCATGTTTGTGTCCTTAGCCATGAGAAGTCGTCGTACGAAATAAAAGTATCCTGACTGCAAGGAGGAAATAAAAGTATACTTACTCCAAGGACACTTTGATTTGTGCAAATTTGGTCTTTTGAAGTTCTTTATCCGATTGTATGGAGGAAAACCAACATGGGAAGGTTGTAGACGACGACTTCAAAGGACTTTGATATGACTTGAATCTATCAGATTAAGGAGTTCCATGTAACTATTGAAATTGTTCGTGATAGTTAATTTTATTTGTACTATATTTTATTTTATCAACAAGTCAGATTGTTGCTCTAAGAAACCCAAACAAGCCTCACAAAATTCCAGCATTTTTTACGTTAAGTCCAGCTCATTCTCTCCAAGATTTCCCATCTTCTAGCAGGTCCTATGTTCGTCAACGCAGGAACAAACTTTGTAACAAACTGATGGGAAAACAGCACATCGTTTCTATTCCAGATTTGGTGATCAGAGAGAAGCAATACGACAGCTCTAAATTTGCTAAACTATTGCCAATAGAAACGCCAGTTAGAGTTACAAAATATATTCCCTACATTATTTACTACACTGGTTATACACGATGACGCAAAAAGTTATAAGATGGAATCAGTTGGCTGCTTCATTGACTTCGGCCTTCGAGCCCACCGTCGTACTGTCATTGCCCTGCAATAAAAGAGTAAGGTTAGTAAGTAACTGGTAACATGAAGAGTTCAGGGAATAAATTCAGCCGAGTTTTGGAAGAATGGCTGACCTTTATACAGACATAAATATAGTGAACATCAGGTTTTGGGCCAAGAAGGCTGATAATCGATGTGCTATCATCATGCAAAGGCAATGGCTTTGTCAGATCCCATGTCTGTTTAGAACTTCTCTCCCACCGATCTGCTATGTCCATTGTGGTTGCAAGTTGTAAAACATATAACATTGTGTTAATTATAACTCCGCAAAATTAAAAATTATATCAAAAGGGTCAAAGTACAAGGATGGGGACATGGTTAAGTTGAACTAATGGCAAAACCCACTAACCTATGACATGAAGCTTTACTGTCCAAAGTTGCAGGTCCTTCAGGAGATGCAACCGATAACTTGGATCCCCATAAGTGATCTGTAGAATTGTGGCACTCAACAAAGTTTATAGCCACAAGAAGAAAACAAAATTACCATGATAATATACTACTCCCTCTCTACCGAATTATAGATGTTTTAGATATTTCAATGTAGACTACATAGGGACTCAAATGAGTGAACAAACACACCAAAACGCATCTATATACATGTGATTCAGAAAAAGCTAGAACATCTTATAATTCGGAGGATGTATCATTTACCATAATGTAGACCCCATTATCCTTGAGAATTCTGCAGATAGAAAATGAAATTAAAGCTATGGTCAAATAAAGACAGTGTCCCAAACAATTACAGTGTATTCTTACCTATTGACCTCCCCTAGCATCTTCATTGCATGCTCTTGTGAATTTTGACCACACTACAATACAAGAAATATGGCTCTGAGTATCACATAGAACGAATATCGGAGTATTCTGGCAATAGTCAACTCACCATAATAGAATCTAGTGTTCCTGCAAACAACAGAATGGTTTAGAACTCAACACCAAGTTGCATATGCATGGAAAGATGTTTTGTAATGTTGGCGGCAGTTACATGGCATGATACCTTTGTCAATAACAGCATCAAACGAACCAGACTCAAAGTCTGACATGTTCTTTACATCCATCTTCGTATCTGTAAATTGTAGAGGAATAATACAATAGTAAGCAGTATATACTCCGAAGGGGGTTCTTGATAGGATGTTGGGAACACAGAGCATACATTTCAGTTGAGGCTTGTCATGGTATTTCTTCTTCATTTGTTCAATCACCACTGACGATATATCAATGTTGACGACGTCTTGGTAACCATCATCAACCATGTTTGCACCAAAAACTGCAACATCCAAAGGTAGATAAAAAAGTACTATTAACTAACCAGGAATAAACATGCGGCCAACAATGTAACAACTCGCATCTTAAGTCTGAAAGTGATTAATGCTATAGTCTGAAACTACATGAGAAATTGGTGATCATCTGATTGAAAAGTATCTCAATCAGTTTATTCATGGAGAAAAATAAATGCACATTAGCACATATATTTATGTGTGTTCCAGCTTCAAAAGGGGTAAAAATGATTTCTTCATTACCTATGTCTAACTGTCAACACAGTAAGTACTCAGAATAGAAAAGATGAGCATGGATTGTGTAACTCACCCTTCCAATGCTAAGAAAGGTGAGGCGAAACAATAAGGTCGCATGGAACCAAGACGGTGAAACTAAATGGATCCATGAGCCGGTGATGTTTAATGTCGTAAATCACATTTCACTTATCGATATTCCAAATACACTTCAAACAACTCTCAAAGTCTCAATTAGGATCCGAATACTATTAAAATTTGCTTAGGGGAATGCGGCACGTAATTTTCCATATTGCAGTAATTTATCAGCAGATCGTTTCAAGTACCTATCTTTCCATTGACTAAAAGGGGTCCTTCTTTGGGGGAGGGATGTTGAAGTATAAATGCATAGGCCTCCTATGCCCCTCAGCTTGAGCTTTTGTGTGAACTGGTTCGGTGCATGAAGTTCTACATGGTATCAGAACCAAGAGGTCTTGAGTTCAAGACCCGGCTGGCACAATATAAAATGAAAATATTGCAGCCCACTTTCAGTCCAGTTTAGGCCCGAGGGAGCCGGTCCACGTTTAGGCTTGAGAGAGCCACACGTGAGGGAGAGTGTTGAAGTGTAAATGCATGACCCTCCTTTCCCCGTCAGCTTGAGCTTTTGAGTGAACTGTTTCGGTACATGCATTTCTACAAGGGAGTCACCAGGGTATCTGCCTCACAACCTCATCTCAAGAGTTGTACTCTTTGCTGACATGGTGTGGCACTGATAAAGTAACCGGAGCCCATAGGAAACGTCACTCCACACATCCCTCTTTTTGCAAGACAATGGTAGTGACATGGGGACAGGAGACCGAAATGCACCATAATTTGCATATGGGGCACTAGGTCAAGCTGTCAAGGCACTAGTTATCTAAGATACTCTAGTCCAGTAAATAATTAGTTGACTTACCACATCCAGAATACTAGGAAGTACTAGTACTAACAAACTCCACTACATAATGAAGAACGGTGTGGATAGCATGTAGGTCTGTTGAGCGTTTCTCATGGTGCACCGAGATGCTAGGGCTCCCTTGATTAAACTGCTCTATGTTTGATGAAGCCTTTCATGTCTAACAGCATTCAGTTCATTCTACAGAAATGTCACGGGCGGCTACATTGCACTCCAGCTGACCGATCCAGTCAACAGTCTCCCGGGGATCCCGACCCGTAACACAGGCGACGCTCGCTCACAACACTATAGCGGGTCAACCGAGGGGGCGCAGAGGAACTTCCTGCCAGTCCCATCAGTCCCTGAACGATCCCGGCCAGAGGGCGCATACGTGGAGATAGGCTACTCACCGGAGTTGCCGCATCCGACGAGCAGGAGGCGGTGGTGCGGGCGCACGTAGAGGCGGAGCAGCGGCGCGAGGGCGGGGTACTTCTGGTACCAGTCGAAGGGCCCGGACTCCTTGCGGTACCGCTCGTCCCAGTACCACGCCTCCCCGTACGCCTGCGACGCCGCCCCCGTCATCCCTCCACCGGGGGATCGGATCTAGTCGGGCGGCGGAGCTGGCTTCGACCGATGGTGGCCGCGCGCGCCGGCCGGGCAGCAGGGGATGTGGAGTCGGGGCCTGGAGGACTCCGGATCCGCGGTGGGGTGGACGTGGGGTACTTCGCGCAGCAGTCGCGATCTGTTTGCGCAGTGCGAATGTGCGATGCGATCACGGTGCGCTGATACAGCCGTGCAGGTGCGGTGGGACAGTGGAAACAGGTGAAAATCACAGAGAAATCATGTTAAAAGTTCTACTCCCTCCGTATGTCTCAACTTTATCTAAATTTATATGTATCTACACACTAAAGTATGTCTACATACATACAAATCTAGAAATGATTGAGACATCCTTTTGTGAACGGAGCGAGTAGTAAAAAAGTTCTCGGGAGTATTTTTTTTAGTTCAAAAGAGAGCTTTATTCATGTAACACAACAGCATCACTACAATCTCGTTCGATTACATGAATAACAGAAGGTGGGAGACTAGTAAACCGCTTCCCATGTTCAGGTTCAGTCTGACATACTTTGCAAGCTCATGAGCTGCAAAGTTCTGCTCTCTGTTGATTTTCGATATTTTGCACTTGCCACTCAGTCTCCAAGCCTCCTGGATCTCCTGATAAATTCCCCCTAACTTGGAGAATTTAGCATCAGCTTTCTTGATGTTGTTAGCAACCAGCAGGCTATCCGTCTCAAGAGTAAAAGGTAGATGAATCCACTCATTGGCAAGATGAAGGCCATCACGGCACGCATAGGCTTCAGCTTCCTCTGCATCAGTGCATCTCTGCTAAATTCTGCCCGCAGAAAGGATCACATTTCCCATATGGTTGCGAATGATAATGCCCACACTTGACATACCCGTTTCAGCAATATTTACATTGGAAGGTAGAGTTTTATAGACATGTAAATTTACAAGTTAAAACTTGAAATTGTTAGCAAATATAAAAATTACAAATCCTCAATGAACAATTTTATGCGTGAATTTGTCATTTTTATAACGGAAAGTCATTTTGACTCCCGAGTTCCATTTCTCCCTCAACTTAAAAAAAATTCAAAAATCATATTTATATTTTTACAAAAATCTGAAAAAATGTTTCCAATATATCTCACAAACATGAAAAATCTCGATTTGAAATACTTTATATTCTAAGCTATACGAAAATGATAAAATCTTATATATTTTTTAGATCTGAAAGTGTGTACATTTAGATCCACATATTTATCATTTTTGCGTAGATCAGACTATAAGTATTTCAAGTCGAGATTTTGCACGTCTGTGGGAAATATCATTGACACCATGCAGAATTCTTTTCAGATTTTTTGAACTTATAAATATAATTTTTGAATCGATTTTAATAGAGGAAGCACCAGAACCCGGGAACTAGAGATCTCTACTCATTTTATAACTTCTAAATATTTTTTTAGTTTAAATTTGCAAATTTACATATCAATAGAATTCTACCTTTCAAATGTAATATAATGCAATTTTGTTGAGAACTTTTATACATGATTTTTTGGCGGTTTTCACAAGTTTCCGTTTAAAGTTGGTTTTCACCGGATATTTTCCCTGTTGGGTGGGTTCGTGGGGAGTAGTTCTTTGTAATTGTACTAGTAATTAGCACGTCTAATGTCCAAACTGGGTTGATCTTCCTATTTACTCACTCCGTTACTAAATACAAGGTGCTTTAGACTTTCCTGACCCGCACATATATAGACGTGTTTTACCGTAATATGTACATGAACCTGCATACTAAAACGCGTCTACATGTTGGGAGAAAAAGTTAAAACATGTTATATTTAAAAACAGAACGAGTAGCTGTGATTTCGTTACTACACGTCGTGAAGAAATGAAATGATGCCTATTGCACCTAGGCAAAAACAAGCTGCACGCGGCAGCAAAAACAATTGCTTGCCTAGTGGCGGATGTAGGATGAAATTGGTGGGGGTGCCAAGCTTAAAAACTTTCCTATTATACTTAGCATTTAGCAACAATTAGTCCAAATACTTGTATAAATTAGCAAGAATTGATTACCTAAATGAATTTTTACATATTTTAGGCGGTGCCATGGCACCCATGGCACCCCCACTGGATACGCTCCTGCTTGCTACTGTGCATAATAATGCATTCAAACAAACTCATAACAAAACTGACACTAGACTCGACACACATCATATATATAGTAGCAAAAGAAGTTTTTAAGTCTGACAATATTCACTACTGATGTAAAAAAGAGAGAAGGGGTGATCCAGACAATCATGGCCACAGAATGGTTAAATTAACAGTCATCAACTAATCCATGATTAAGAAGAGGATCACGGAACCCAGCGGAATGAAAAATCAATCTCGTCGGCTCCTGTTTCTTTCTCCCCCATCTTTCCAGAAAAGAACGATGCTGCCGCATGCCCGGCGCGCCCGCCCGCCGCCTAGACCAGGGTCAATCGTTGCGCTCGTCCCACGCTTGTCCGCCGGCCGCATGAAGACGATTAGGGGCTGTTTGCAAGTTCATCTGATCATGTAAAATAAATGTTACCAAGAGGAATCCACTAATTTTTCTTTTTGGATACTTCTAGATCCTTAAAATATTATGAACAGATATTAAAAAAATTCACTTTTAGCCGACGAACTGCTGATACTTTTACATTCTGAACTCTCATTTTACACACTGGATGTTGGGATCGTCTTGTTACACAAGCCTGGAACGGTTCGTGTATTGATCAACAACAAGTGAGTACTATACATAAGAATGTAAAGATTTTCACGGAACTTGAAAACTGAACAAAATAGTGAGTCATTTTCTAGCGAAATAGGTAGTCATGTGTTATGTAATAATATTTTGTATATTCTGGAAGAAAGAAATATTTTAAAGATGTGCTCCGACCAACAATTCGGTCGTTATTGATTGTGTTGTCCTGATGGAGCACTCAGCGAAGCAAGCATTTGCGACAGTCCCGTTGTGCTGACATGCAACAAGCAGGAAACAACACCATCAGCTAGTAGCTGGAGCGCCGCTGCGCCAGTGGTTCACGACACATCGAGCAAGGGAGTTGCACCGCTGAGGCTCAGAGAGTCAGAGGTTTGTGGGCGTGGATACAAGGGCCAAGGGGGAAAGCAGCGAGCGCCGGTGTCAAAGAGGCGTGACGCAGGAGAAAGGAAAAGGATCGCAATTTGGCAAGTCAATTCCGGATAAGTGCTCTGATTTCTTTGAGAGTAGTTCTGCCAGGTGTCAACCGCAGAAGTTGGTTCAGTCATGGGGCCCGTACTACCCCGTCGTACATGATTTATCTCCCACTTTCCACCTTCGCAGCGCTGCCCCGTCCAACACCTCCTGAGTTCAACCGGCCACGGCTCCTCCTTCCTGCCACGACCACCGACAGATTCAGCGAAGTAGTAGCAGCTATTTCTTGCAGCATGTAGATGGCGCGTGTATAACAATGACCACCGTTAAGATTTAGTGTTATCCCTGTTAAGCTTTGGTGATGCTTCCTCGTGTCTGTCAATGATCAACGATAGAATAGTGCTTTTGTTTCTTAAAGGGAGACAAAAGATTTGCCCCATTCTATTAACCGAGAAAGAGTTTGACTAGAATTAGGAAATGAAAAAAAATGTTACAACCGGACTACTCTCTCGATATTATTTCACTCAAGCGTTTCTCCCATGGTGACTCAAAGTTTAGCCTCTTATTTTATTTTATCAAAGATGACCTTGACCGACTGAGGGACATGCTAGTTGCAAAAGACACAACCATTCATTTTATTTCAAATCTCCCTAGTGGTTAGCAACGTAAGAGTGGCAATTGGTTTTCGGTGAGAGGTTGGAGAGCCAGTCATGGATAGCCACCACTTCTTTTTTTTTTTTTTGCGAGGGAAAGTTACAATTACATCCAGCCACGATTCATACAGAAAAGTCCAGAAAACATAAAAATTACAATCAGGTCCTTCTGAGCTGAGGCATCGTCTTCGTCGTGCACGACGACACGCCGGCGAAACCCGCCGCACCACCTCCGATAGCTTGGACTGGGAGGCCCCCCATCGCGGACGGGAAGGCGACGCTCCTCGGTGCCGGAGCACCTCCACCCTGCACAACGGACGGCGACACCACCATGGCCTTCTGCAACCTCACCTTCCAAGAAGTCAACCGCCGGATCCACCACCTCTTGGACTCCGGCGAAGGGGGAGCTCTCCCGAGCACTCCAGAGAGCCGCAGACGAGGGCGAGACAGCAGATCCGCGGCGGAGCTCACACGGAGCCGCACCAACGGAGGGGAAGACCGCTATCAACAAAATCCACTCCGGCACCACCTCTTCCACCGCGGCGCCGCCGGCTGGACCACCACCACGCACACCTAATCTACATAAACGCCGGGATCCGTGGATTCCCCGTCCTCCCGCCGCCGAAGCGGCCGCCGGAGGGCGGGGGATCCGGCGAATCGCCGGCGAGGAGCCGGTGCGCGCAGGAACGCCCAAGAAATCGCCCTCTCTCTACTGTAGATGGGGAGAGGAGTGTCGGTCCAACTCGATTGCTAATGATGCAAATCGCGCAGGATAGCCACCACTTCTTGAGAGATAAATGTTCCTAATGATGCAAATCCAAAGCGTATAACCCAAGCCAACCCTTGATAACATTGACAATGAACAAATATGTGATCCGCCGACTCCATGGTCCTCTTGCACAACGACAAGTGCCACAATTCGGACAACCTCTCTTCTCAACACTCAAGACGGTCCGCCGTCCATAGCTTATATTAGATGTCAAGCCCCGCGAAGATTTGATTTTTGGGGGTGCCCAAATTCTCCAAACCATCTTGTTCATATTGAAAAGATAATCCTTTGTCCATTGTTTTATTATATTATATTTATTTTATTTCGTAGCAACATATACTATTTTCGTGGCAACGCAAGCTATAGATTTCAAATTATTTCTGTCGCTAATGCACGCCCTCACGAGTCAGAGATCTCACTCAGCACTCAGCACTCAGCACGAACGCTCCGCACCTACTCGGCTCCGCCCTCGAACTACGAACCTATCCGCATCTCAGACCAGGCCCAGAAAGATGCGGCCCTGAGCCGAATGAACGAAAACCCTAGGCACCGGAACGAAATAAGGGGCTAAGAGTAATTACTGGATAAATACGGGTGTATTTCCCTCTCTGCCTCTTCTTCCTCCCGCCATAGCACGCCCCCCAAAACCAAAAGCCCTTTCCCCGGAGCGCGCTTCCCCTCTTCGCGGCGCCGCCCTTCGTCCTCCTCCTCCGTCCAATCCAGACGGAAATCATCTTCCTAGATCTCCCCGGCCACCTCTTCACCAAGGTACTGCACCAATCGATACCTCTGCCCCCCCCCCCCCCCCGTCATCCACCCCCACAACACCGATCTTCTCTCTCTTATTCTCTCTCCTCCACGATCCCCATTATGTGTTAGGGCGGCGCAGAGAAATCCGATCCCCATCTTCTTTGAGGGCGGCGCAGAGAAACCACGATCCGATCCGTAATCTGCGAGGACGATGGCGTCGGCGATAGACACGAAGGTTGCATCAATGGGGACGGACGTGGGGAGGACGAGGCGGAGCACCAAGAGCGAGAGGCAGCAGGAGGAAAACATGCACCCGAACAACAACAGCGGCATCAGCGAGGCGAAGAAGCCGCGCAGTGGGGACTACGAGGAGGTTAATCCTGACCGCTATCGTTCCAAATTCATGCTTTTTTGGAAGCATATGTGTGATTTCGAGGATATCAGTACGTTTATTTTTCGTTGCGTTATTTCTGATTTCTTCTTATCCATTCAGTATCGGAAGGGATGCATGTTGATCCACTCTGTGTTGATCTAAATCTATTGCAGCTAGGGGTCCTATGAGCCACACCGACATCGACAAACCCTACGATGCAATCATGCTGCCCTGCCTGGAGATATACTCATGGAAGGTTACCGAACTCAGGGGGGGATTGCACTGGCCCCTGGACGTTTTTGGCTTCATTGCTGGCCGTGACTCTCTGGATCACAAGCGCAACTTTATCTTCAACCGTGACAGGGACGATCCTCAGCAACTCACTGCCACGGTTGGTCCTTAACTTAATTTTACTTGTATATATGAAACCCAACAGGACTCACACACGCACACAAGAAAAAAGAGAGGCAAATATGCTAGATTTTTAGGTCATGTTTCAAGAACATGGATCGCTAACTTGCAGCTCCTATCATAAGCCAAATCTTTCATGCACTCTACTCTTTCATATCTTTTTTTACAGCTTCGTTCAAAATTAATTTTTGCCAACACATTACTTTTGTTGGAATGCTGCAGTTTTTTGGTGCTATAATTCCAGAAAGACCTTCATGCGTAGTAGATTAACGCATGGTTTTGTTAACCGAAAAAGGATCAATCTGTCGACATAGTGGGAGGATTCGGTATCCAAGAACAAAAGGAACATATTTCCAGTAGTAGAGTTGTAAAATGTGTGGTTTAGCTCTACCACCGAGTTCGCTTGACATTTGTAAATTGTTCATTCTGCCTCGTATATTGTTTTGACTTGATGCATGCAGGATCTGTTCGGTTGCTTTAATGCATCTGGGCTGGCCCGTGGCTGACCTGAGCCTGGTCAGACAACATGCAGGGTGAAACCTGAAAGTTTGGTTAGCAGTTTCAGTTTGACCTGGCTGAATGGTTTGTTGTTTGCATAGAGCTGCATTAGGTGGTTGATAGGAAGGTTGGATGGAAGAGATTTTGTTTATGGGAAGGTAGTATTCGGGGCTGGTTTGTCTGTCACTTCTTTGGAGAAGTTAACCTGAAATTTTGTGATTGGATTGGGAAATAGAGAAGGTCCTTGAGCTTTAGTCCATCTAATTCTGACCTTTTAGGCTACTTGTGCTAAGTTTTTCATGATAGTTTTATCCTTGAATAGTCTGTCTGGCTCTAGTTGCATTTAGGGCGTTTGATTGTAAACTCTTGTCCGACTTACAGCCCTTGGAATTCTTCAGATACAGCGTAACCATTAGTGCTACAAAGTTCACCCCAAATGAACCTAGCACACTGAGCTAAAGAGGTATATAGTAACATGATGTCTAGTACATTGTTCCAAGATAACATCTTTCTATGCTTTAGAGGTGTTCAAGTATTTCTATGAACAGTTTGCTTCTAAATTGCAAGGGTTATATCCTCGCAGTCTTCAGCCTGCAAAGTGCAAACAAAGTCAGCAAACCTAACTCAACAGCATTCGTCCTACAAATGCCCTTAGTTTGCTACAAATGTAAACAACCCATGAGAAAACTGCAACTCAACAACAGGGTGTATTGAAGCAGGACCCCTTCTTTTGGTGCTTGCTTTACTATATTAATAAGTATGTACATGTCATAAAATATTTTTTCATAAAACTGTGACATAATGACCTTTAGCACTACCATTCTAAATGTTCACTGTGGGTGTGGGGGTGGGCCAGATACAGCTCAGGAGCCAGCGTCCATACTAGGATTCTTATGTTTACTTATGCTAAGAATAAGTATATATCACTGATGTGGTCTGTATGCAGGATTCCTCTCTGGAGCTGACAGGCCCTGTTCGTGCAGTTCAGTTGTGTACGCCCATTGAAGCTGAGTTCGAACTCAAAGTCAGGGGTGAAACACCATCACAGGATAGAATTCTAAGCATTGATTTTTGGGCATATGATCCTATCCGCAGATCCCACAAAAGGGGGTATCTAGGACATCAACCATGGCTACCAAGTTCTCCACCATGGTGTTAACATTTTCCCATCTTGCAAAGGCTGTAGAGGCAACTATACAAGTCAAGATCGTTGAAAGCTCATGTAACTTCAGTGGGAGATTTGTTGCGCAAATGGGCAATATTGATGAAGAAGTGGTGCTCACTGATACCATAGACTGGCCGGTGCCTGTTACAGATGATGGTGTCATTCAGCTGTCCCGACGGGTGGTTGTGGTGGATGAGGGGGGTATGCTGCAGCTCAGAGTGAAAGCTTGGCGAGGCAAATTCCTGTCGGAAGGTTGTGATGATAATGGGTTTAATGTTACTGCTGCTGAAGACAAGGTCCAGTTCACTGCAAAAGGAGCTAGAACATCAAGTGGTACGTTTGATGTTGGGTTCGCAAAGATGTCAATTACAGTATTTTGGTCACTTCTTCCAATGGTATAATGTGTAGTATTAGTGCTAATATTCCGGTCTATGACTATATCGGTTGAGTGCTTGCAACATGTTAAAAAATGCTTCCTCCCTCCCTCATGTATTAAGAAGCATCCACCATGTGTGATGGAGAGGGTCTTAGGCCCAGCTTTGGAAGCCTGTTTAATCCCACCCCCGTATTTCTCCACGGAGCTTAGGATGTAAATTTTACGGACCATACGGAGTCTGAACTCTTTTGAGCCAAAAAAAACTGACATCCGCCCCGGGCTATTAGGGCTCGTTTGGATGGCCGTTTTCCGGCCGGACAGCGTCGGAAAAAATCAAGACCTAACCAGGTTCGTATATTTTACAGCTAACGAAGGGTGCAGAAATACGGAGCGGAACAATCCACATCCTTCCCAATCGGGGGCTTAGTGGTTATTTAGAAGTGCACACTGCAGAGCATAGTGGTCATGAGCCAAAATCAAAATCTTAAGATCAGGAGTTGACAAAATATTATTATCTCCGATCCGAAAAGTTTGTCGGGACTGGTACTGGGCAGTTATACGTGAGCAAGTCTTTTCCAACTACACATACGGATCGGAGGGAGTATCGTCACTACGGGACTGGAAAATTATGCCGAGCGCCAGAAACGCTCGGCAAAACCACGATTACGCTCGGCATACATATATGCCGAGCGGGACGCTCGGCAACTGACCCTCGGCATACACCTGGTCGGCATACAAGCACCGTACGCTCGGCAAACAGAAACGCTCGGCAAACAACACATATGCCGAGCAGGGGCGGAGCTAGGGGGGGACCAGCAGGGGCCCTGGCCCCCCCTATGACAAGCTGCAGCATGGTACAAATCCATGGTTTTAGCCATTTTTAAGCGTGATTATGCGCTAACTAGTCTGTCCGGCCCCCCTCATGTGAAAATTATACTAATTGGCCCCCCTTTAGCTCAGATCCTGCCTCCGCCCCTGATGCCGAGCGTCCGTCGTGCCCGTCGGCAAAACAACACTCGGCAAACAACTTGACGGAAACGTCCATCTGACGGCGCGTAGACCTTTTGCCGAGCGCCAGAAACGCTCGGCATAAATGTATAGGACGCTCGGCATACATCCAGTCGTAGTTGCCCTGCTTCCGCCACATGTGCGACGTATGCCGAGCGTTTGCCGTCGGCATACGTCCAACTATGCTGAGCGTGGTGGGGGCTATATGCCGAGCGTCCTACCGGTCGGCATCTGCTGCGTTCAAGCCATGCCCTGCCATCCACATGGCACGTGTATGCCGAGCGTTCCGCTCGGCATACAATCTCGGCATATAACTTAGTGCATCCTAGTTGTCGAGCGTTACCTCTCGGCATATATTCTCGGCATATAACTTAGGGCATGCTATATGCCGAGCGTATACGCTCGGCATATAGTTGAAGGTTTTGTTTTTTTTTATTTCGTTTTACGGCATCCCTGCACAATTAAAAATAGCACATCAGCATATATTTCACAGAACTGATTATTTCACAGGCAGTTGACATTAAATAACACAGAAATCATACATCAAACTGTTACAACATATCCATCTCATCAAATCCATGATGAATACCACAAAGTGACACTAGTAGAGCTTAGTTAACTACATATTCACATCAGATTCACATCAAGCACATAGGCAGACACAAATGTCCACTAACACCAACACCAAGCACATGCAGCTGAACCCTACATGTTTGGAGGAGCACTGGTCGAGGCTGGGGTGCGAGGGGTAGCAGGGCTCCTTGAACCAGGAGTAGAGCCGTCAGCAGTAGTAGGGCCGTCATTGCCAAGGAAAAGTTGATTGGAGGCACCTGAACCCTGCATGTTTTCGCAAGAGTTAGTTCCATTGCTTGCAAAAATGCAGCTGTTAGTTGCATTGCCTGAATTTGGACTCAATGCATGGAAAAATGCAGCTGTTAGTTGCATTGCCTGAATTTGGACTGAATGCATGGAAAAATGCAGCTGTTAGTTGCTTGGAAAAATGCAGCTGTTAGTTGAAGTTGGGCAGAGCACTAACCGGACTGCCTGAAGAAGTTTCATGTCTCATCACTGCAGGTTGTGAAAACATCACAGGTGGCGGTAGCGGTGGCGGCGCCCACACTGGCATCGGAGTGCCTTGACTAAAATGGGAGTTCATGGCCTGCAAATTAGACAGACAAGTGTTAAGTAGTGAAGTAGAGAGTTTTCTCTTGGTTATAATGGGCAAGAATCAGTATAGTGAAGAACTAACCATCTGGTAATTGTTGTTGTACTCTGGTAGGCTGCCTGCTGCTTCATGTTTGTCTCATAGGCCTCTTTCAGAGCATCATAGGCATCACGCTGCCTAAACACCTCGGCCTACAATATCATGTAGTTAATTAGGAAACCTCTAGAATGACCATGTTCCCAGCTATGAAAGAACATAAGACCACCATAGGATGAAAAAGGAGAAATTTTGGAAACCTCTAGAATGGCCATGTTCGATCTAGGCTGTGCACGAGTGTTGGTACTAGGAGATCCGCTTGTGCAGTCATTGACTTGCGAGAGAGAGGGCATGTCCTCGAGCTCGCCATCCATCATCAGGTGGCGGCCATGTTTCTTGCCATGTCCTGCTTGTACCACTGCAACCTTATCAATATCTTCTGCAAAGGGATCAGCGTTAGCACCCTTTCTCTTCTTGAACTCTGTGGTGTACTTGTCCAACTTGGTCGCAACTCCGTCGAAGAAGACCTCTGGGTTCTTCTTTGGCTTACGGCCAAGTGACCATGCTGTAAGTTGTGAGACTGGTTCTCCCCGTTCACGCTCCTGCAACACAAAAAATGTCAGGAATCAGTTTAACAAATGCAGAAGCTAAATGTTGCAGGTTATAGCAGGAATTCCAGGTGCATGATGGGAAATCTAAACCAAGTATATATACCACTTTTTCCTTGAAACGACCATCGCTCAGGCTGCCTTGGCGGTGTGTACCGGCATTGCCGCGATTCGCTGCACAGACACTGCTCACAGCTTTGAACTGAGGATCTAACCACCTATCCACCAACGCCGCCCATCCGTCCGACCGTCCGGAGCACCAACCAGGAATCACCTAAATAGACAACAATGCATTTCAAGCAGGCAAAACATAGCATTTGAATAAACATAACATGTGAACAGATACAAATTTAGCACAAACAAGAAATAAAACATACTTACATCTAGGTAATTCTGCCTTGTCAATACAGGTTTTTCTTCCTTGATTTGTACTTTCGTCATCTTTTTGTGGAGCTTCTCCCCGTAGAAGTGCGATATGGCCGTGAAGCGCACCTCATAGGGCATCTGCTGGAGAAGCTTCTTCGCTGCTGCCAACAAATTCTTGTCTGCCTTAGCCTTTTTCTCTGGTGCAACTCTAAAGTAATCCTACAATGATGCATAAAACCAAAATGGAAGAAGAAATGAGTTAAATAATGGTGTCAATGCTACAATGATGCATAAAAGCAGTGAGTTAAATAATGGTGCCACTCTATAGTAATGCTAGCTACTGGTCTACTTACCCAAAAACGAGTGAGCACGGCATTGGCCTTAGTCCCGTAGTCATCATCTGTCTTGGCTTCATAGTGGTGCCACTTGAGTGCTAGCTCATCTTGGTCATTGATTTTCACCAAGCCTGGCCAATATGTCTTAAGCAACACTCCAACAATCCCATTTGGAGACCGGCGCTTGACACCATCAACATATTTCCAATTGCTACAAAAAAGATGTTAGTATTAGGCTCAGACCATCAACAAGTTAACATGATCAAATTAGGCCATTTACTTATTCTTATTAGGCTCAATGAAGATCTTCTCCTCCTCAGTAGCTGGTCTTTTGTCAGGGACAGATGATTCTCCACGCAACCACACCGCACCCTCACCATCGTCACCCTCCCCCATTGCCTCCTCCTCCTCACCCTCAGCCTCCTCACCCTCAGCCTCCTCATACTCATCCTCACCCTGCTCCATCTCTATGACCTCCTGCCTCTCCTCATGCAGCACCAACTCCCTGTGCACATCTCTATCCATCTGAACCTCCTCATCGTTCTCCTCAGCCTCCTCCTCCTCAGCCACAGTGCCATTGGCTGAGGGTACAGTACTAGACGAGGGTGTCGCAGCTCGGGCTCCAGCTTAGCCCCTGCCACGGCCTGCAGCTCTAGGAGGTCTCCCGACCTGCGGCTGCTACAACCGAGCTCGGCCTCGGCCGCGGCTGGCTGTCGCCGCCGCCTGTCGGGAGGGCACATCATCCTCAGCTAGGCGTAATCTAGGTTGAACCACTCTTCCACTTCTGACCGTCACCGTCGTCTTCGTCACCGGAAACAACTTACTAATAGTATTGCTTGTTGTATTCTTGCTCATGGTTCAATCACCTGCATCAAGAAAGAATAAACAATTAGTAAGGATAATATATTTTGATGCAAAGGAAGGAAGTGTAATAACAAAAAAATAAAGATGCAATGATATAAAATAAAGATGCAATGATATATCATAAACATACTGTCAGGACACTAGTGCTATTTGGCAATATAGAAACCTAACAGACTGAGGCATACTAACCAAAAATATCATCATCAAAGTCAGAATCGATTTCATCCTCATCGTCACTATCACGTGTGTATAAAGGTTGATCCGGAATGACGATTTCATCCTCATCGTCATCGTCTAGATGTAACTTGCCAAGCATATCTAGGTCTTTTAGATTCACAACTGTCTCACCATCATTTTGTGCATCCTCACCAACGGCATCAAGACCATTGAGAGATATATCAAATACCCCATTAAGCTCTTGCTCTTGATAGAACTCTCCCTCATATGTGTTGGGGTTTATGTTGTTGTAATCATCATCATTTGGCACTGGTAGCTTACCATGTGGTGATACGTGATACACAACTTCCCAACCTTGTAGGCTGGGTTTTTGGCATGGGTATGATAGATAATAAACTTGCTTTGCCTGGTTAGCCACAACAAACACATCTGAACCTGCATAGATGCTTGCTGTCTTAACTTCAACTAAACCTATGTCAGGGGTTGATTTCAGTCCATGGACTGGGTCGAACCAAAGGCATTTGAACACAACAAGATGTAGATCTTTGGCCCCACGACGAAATGAAAGGGAGTATATTTTTGTAATCTTCCATAGAACTGTGTTTTATTTTGGTCAGCACCTCCAACAAAGACTCCAGTATTTACAGTCTTTGCATTAGGCCGAGAGTTCTGGTGCTCTATGGTATGGAAGCGATATCCATTGACATCATATTTTTCATAAGTTTTGATCCGATTGTCAAAACCCTTGGACACCCATCGCAGTTCGGAACTCATGGGTGTGCTGGAATCTGTTCCCTAGAATTTTTTTGAGTGCATTAGTTGTTTGTAATAGGAACAAGTTAGAAATGTTGAGAAAGTTTAGGTGTGTGTAATAGAGACAAGTTAGAATTACTTTTTCCATGAACCAATCCACGAAAGTTTTCCCTCCGTTGGCACCCTCTCTTAGAAGTTTATTGTGCTGCTTGGGAGTAGGCCTACTCGGTTCCTTCCACTCTTCAATAATGAATTGCTCTTTGAATGGATCCACTTCCTTCATGTTGTCCAAGATATAGAACATGATGGACTGCCACTCATCATTTTTAACGGTATAAGATTTCGAGCCACCAGCAACACCACCTTGCCCTTTGAAGAGGAGGAGGCCAGGTTCATTTTCTGAGTTGCTGGTATTGTATCTAGAGAGTTTATTATGCACACTGGGAACATCATCGCTATAGTATGTTGTTGCGCAGTCTGACACCTCCTCAAGAACATATGACTCAGCCATGGATGCTTCAATCTTAGCTTTATTCCCACATTTAAGTCGAATATGCTTGAACTCTCTCTCAATAACAAACTGCCAATGATTCTGCACAGGGCCTCCCAAATATGCTTGGTTTGCCAGATGCAAAATGAGATGCGTCACGGGAACAAAGAACCCTGGGGGAAATATCATCTCTAACTTGCAGATCAACTCGGGTGCTTTCTTGTGCATATGCAGCATCATATCAGGGCATATTTCTTTTGCACAGAGCTGACAGAAGAAATGGCTCAATTCAGCAAGAACTCGCCAAATACGTTCCGGGAGATAGCCTCGAACCATCACCGGCATTATCCGCTCAAGCCATATGTGATAGTCATGACTTTTGAGACCATTGACTCTGCATGTTTCAAAATTGACTCCATTACTGATATTTGCTGCATAACCATCAGGGAACATCAAGGAGTACTTTATCCAACGAAGTACCTCCCTCCTGTGAGGCCTTTTAATGACGAAGGGAGCATCTGGCTTTATCCAAGTTTTTTGAGAGCCCTCGGGAGGCTTCATGTTCAGCTCTTTCCTATCACATAGCTTCTCTTGATCTGCTCTAGCCTTAACATTATCCTTTGTCTTGCCAGCAATGTGGAGGACTGTGCTAAACAGAGCCTCAGAAACGCCCTTTTCTGTGTGCATTACATCAATGTTATAGAGAAGTCTGAGGCTCTTGAAATAGGGGAGCTTTGTTAAGCCTGCAACATGACTCCAGTTGTGTGTCACACCATATCCCTCAAAACCTTTGCCTTTGGTTTTAGGTTGAAGAGCAGCTACCTGAGCTAGAATATCTGCACCATTCAACTCAGGTATGGCCTTTACTTCATGTACAACTCTGCCTTTTGTGAAGTTCTTCTTGTCTTCTCTGAATGGATGGCCTTCTTCAAGAAACTGACGATGTTGGTCAAAAGCAGAATACTTGCCTCCCCTCTTCAGCCACTGGAAGACAAGAGCCTGCATGCAAAATGGGCATGGCATCTTCCCATTTGTACACCAGCCACAGAACAGGGCCATCCCCGGTAGATCATGCATTGAGTACTGGAACCAGATTTTCATTAGAAAGTTTTCCTTCTTTGCCTTGTCGTATGTCCATGTCCCATGTTCCCAAGAGTGCATCAAATCATCCACCAGCGGCTGCATAAGCACACTCAAATTCTTCCCAGGGTAATCAGGGCCAGGAATTATCAGGGTCATTAATATGGACTACTTGCGTTGCATGAGGACGCCAGGAGGGAGATTCAGGGGAATAACAAACACATGCCAGCAGCTATATGGGTTAGATGCCATACCATATGGATTGAAACCATCTGTTGCTATCGCAATTCTGACATTTCGAGCTTCTTCAACTTCATGGGGGTAATCTCGATCAAATGCCTTCCATGCTTCACCATCTGCTGGATGCACCATCTTTTTTGGATTGTATCTATGCCCTGTTTTGTGCCATGTCATCTGTTTGGCAGACTCCTCTGTCAAGAAAAGGCGTTGGATTCTTGGTATGAAAGGGAGATACCGAAGAATCTTTGCTGGGACTTTGGTCTGCTTCTTCCTCTGGCCATCAGGCATGTCTACCTCTAGATACCTAGAGGACTTGCACTTCCTACAATACTTGTCCTCCTGAAACTCCTTCCTAAACAAAAGGCAATTCTTAGGACAAACATGTATCTGCTCATAACCCATCATGAGAGCTTTCACAATTTTCTTGGTCTCGTACATGTTTCGTGGCAGAACATGGCTTTCAGGGAGCTGGTTACCAATTGCTGTCAGAAATGATTCGAAGCAAGCTCGGCTAATGCCATACTGGGCCTTGATAGCCAGTAGTTGCGAAATGGCATCCAGCAGGGAGATTTTTGCCGTATCATAAAGAGGTTTTTTAGAGGCAGCTAACATATCAAGGTGGGCCTTAGCAGATGCCTCAGGTTCCTCGTCTTGATTTGCCATACGTGCATCACAGAGATCATCTAAATGTTTCTAATGCCATCATCCTCAATACCATTAATGCGTTGCCGCATCACTTCATCTCTACCACGATCAGGTTCTTGCTCACCATGCTGGACCCATACTGTAAAACCTGGCATATACCCATGCAGCATAAGGTGTTTGGTCATGATATCCTTTCCACGGTACAAACGATTCTTGCATACAGCACAAGGGCAAAATGGCCTCATTTTATTTCTCTTCGCAACACGGAATGCCTCTGACAAGAAATGATCAGTTCTTTCGATCCACTCATCACTAACTTCATTTGCACTGATTCGACCACTATACATCCACTGACGATCAGCCATATGATTTTTTAGGTTTGAAAATATTAGCATTTAAAATATAATGGACAGAGCAAAGGGGAAGAGAGCATGGAGTATACAGAACAAATTATAGTTTTTTTTTGGAAAACATTAGCAATTCACCACTTAAGAACAGTTTGTTGGTGTATTTTTTACAAGCAAACTATATCTTGAATACTGGAAAGAGAATTTTTTACAAGCAATTCAAACAACATATAAGCATAATATTTTACAAGCAATTTCATACACATATAAGAACAACATATACACATATAAGAACTTTTTACAAGCAATTCAAACAACATGGAGCATACAGACAATGCAGCATACTCAGACATGATGATTCAGAGCAAGATCAGATCAAATTGTAACTCACCCTCGGTTGTAGAGGAAGTAGTCGAAGATGCGGCCGGAGATGCGGCCGTTGGAGGTGGGGATCGAGCCATGACCTCGGAGATGCGGCCGCGGATGCTCACTCCTCGGAGATGCCGCCGTTGGAGCTCGGGATCGAGCCCTGTCCTTGTAGATGCGGACGACGACGGCGGCGGAGCCCTGTCCTTGGGAATGGACGGCGGCGGAGCCCTGTCCTTGGAGATGCGGCCGTTGGATCCCTGTCCTCAGGAATGAACGGCGACGGCGGCGGAGGGGTGGCGAGAATGGGGAGGCGGCGGAGGGTGGCGAGAATGGGGAGGCGGCGGAGGGGCGGCGGAGGGTGGCGGAGGGGAGGCAGCGACAGAGGGGAGGCGGCGGGGAGGCGCGGGGGTGAGGAGGGGCGGCGGCGAGGGACTACGGGCACGCGCGGCGGCGGCTAGCACGGGCACGGCGGCGGCGACGGGATTTGGACAAGCAAGGAGGAGTGGCGGCGGGGGGCAACTGATTTGGACAAGCGAGCGGGAGACACGCGAGCATGTCTACAAACGATAGAAACCCTAGCTATGCCGAGCGTACCTGTTAAGAAACCCTAGAAACCCTCGGCAACACTATTTTTAAAGCATGTCTTTATTATTATTTGCTACTTTTCTTACTTTTAAATATTTTTCCAAACTTGTAAGGGTATATTACACTTGTAAGGGTATATTACATTTTCTTACCTTTTTTTCGGAGCCCCGGTTTCGTCGAAACCCCCCCAAAGTTGATCGAAAGATATCTGTGTCGTCTACCCCTCCAATAGGCGTCGAATGTGGGTAGGCCAGTAGACTTTGCTACTTGGTTGTGTTTGGGTAGGTAATATGAATATTTAAAACCAACTCTTGTTCCATGTTATCACATGTTTACGTCCGTTCCACCCGAAATGGGAGTTTCGACTTAGAAGGGCAGAACCTTTGTGCATGATAAGTGTGGCGTATGAAGCCGGTCACACCTAGGAGTCTCAAGTTGGATCTTACAACCTACCACCACACTATCATGAATATCATATGACACCACCTAGGTTTTGGTGTGGTTCCGACGCTCCGGAGCCCCCGGTTTCGTCGAAACCCCCCCAAAGTTGACTGAAGTCAACCATGTCGTCTACCCCTCCCACGGGCGTCGAATGTGGGTAGGCCAGTAGACTTTGCTACTTGGTTGTGTTTGGGTAGGTAATATGAAGATTTAAAACCAACTTTTGCCCCATGTTATGACATGTTTACGTCCGTTCCACCCGAAATGGGAGTTTCGACTTAGAAGGGCAAAACCTTTGTGCATGATAAGTGTGGCGTGTGAAGCCGGTCACACCTAGGAGTCTCAAGTTGGCTCTTACAACCTACCACCACCCTCTCATGAATATCATATGACACCACCTAGGTTTTGGTGTGGTTCCGACGCTCCGGAGCCCCCGGTTTCGTCGAAACCCCCCCAAAGTTGACCGAAAGATATCTGTGTCGTCTACCCCTCCCACAGGCGTCGAATGTGGGTAGGCCAGTAGACTTTGCTACTTGGTTGTGTTTGGGTAGGTAATATGAAGATTTAAAACCAACTTTTGCCCCATGTTATGACATGTTTACGTCCGTTCCACCTGAAATGGGAGTTTCGACTTAGAAGGTGATACGTCTCCAACGTATCCATAATTTCTGATGTTCCATGCTTATATTATACCAATTGCTACATGTTTTATATACACTTCATATCACTTTTATGCATTTTCTGGGACTAACCTATTAACAAGATGCCGAAGTGCCAGTTCCCTGTTTTCTTCTGTTTTTGGTTCCAGAAAAGTACTTCTGCGAATATTCTCGGAATTGCACGAAACAAAAGGCCACGTCCCTATTTTTCCAACACGTACACGAAGTCCGAAGGAGAGACGAAGAGGAGCCAGGAGGCGGCCAAACCACCTGGCGGCGCGGGCCCACCTCCTGCCGCCCGCCATATGGTGTGGCCCCCTCGGGACTCCACCGACGCCGCCCCTTCGCCTATATATTGCCTCAGACACGAAAACCCTAAAAAGCCAATTTCCACGAAGAGTTCCGCAGCGCCGCCGCCATCGACGACAAGTTTCGGGGGACAGAATCTCTGTTCCGGCACGCCGCCGGGACGGGGAATTGCCCCCGGAGTCATCTCCATCGACTCCACCGCCATCTTCATCGCCGCTGCTGACTCCCATGATGAGGAGGGAGTAGTTCTCCCCCGAGGCTGAGGGCTCTACCGGTAGCTATGTGGTTCATCTCTCTCTCCATGGTGTGATCTTTATGTGATCATGTGTATTGCTAGTATCGCTGAATACATTAATAATGTTTATGCTACTCAAGTGATTTTGTCTAGTTTCTGGAGTCATTGTGACAACACGGTATCAAGGTGACAGTGTGGGTACTTGTGTGACTCTATGAATAATTTAGACATTTATCATGGCTTATTCTTGGGAATTGTGGTGTTTGTTTACTCAGACTTTGAGGTGTGCTTGCAGCCCTACGCATAGTACTCTTGCTTCATCAAGAAGGAGAATAATCCCGAGTAGTATTTACTTGTGTTCAGTTGTGCTAATCTAGTTGAATATGTAGATGTTACTCTTTATCTATTATGCACTCTAGAGTTACTTTAATATGAACTCCGGTACTCTCCACGGTGTAAAGGTGACAGTGTGTGCACCGTGTGTGACTCCTTTATGACGTTGTGGCGCTTGTTTACTCCGGCTTGAGGTGTGCTTTTGTAGCCCTACACAATGAATGGTGTTTGTTATCCAACAAGAGAGTGTTTAAGAGTAGCTTTTACTTATTCAGTTATGAGATCATTGTTGAGAGTGTCCACTAGTGAAAGTATGATCCCTAGGCCTTGTTTCTAAGCATTGAAACACCGTTTACAACAAGTTCTGCTACATGTTTGCTTGCTGCCATCTTTATTTCAGATTGCAGTTACTACTTATAATCATCCATATACTTGTATTTCACTATCTCTTCGCCGAACTAGTGCACCTATACATCTGACAAGTGTATTGGGTGTGTTGGGGACACAAGAGACTTCTTGTATCTTAATTGCAGGGTTGCTTGAGAGGGATATCTTTGACCTCTACCTCCCTGAGTTCGATAAACCTTGGGTGATTCACTTAAGGGAAACTTGCTGCTGTTCTACAAACCTCTGCTCTTGGAGGCCCAACACTGTCTACAAGAATAGAAGCACACGTAGACATCAAGCTATTTTCTGGCGCCGTTGCCGGGGAGGTAAGGTAAAAGGTATTCACATCCTCTGGCTACTAAGCTATTTTCTAGTGTTGTTGCTAGTGTGTGAGTGCTCGAAGTATTTCCTTTAGATTCTGCAATTTATCTTTTTGTTTCTTGTTTTTATTTTCACTAGTTAGGCTTAATGGAAAACAACAAAAAAATTAGAGATCTTTATGAACTTTATATTGAATTAGGACATGATGCTTTTGAAGAGAAAATTAAAAAACCTATGGAGGCTTGTTTGCATGATGGTAGCAATGGTATTACTATAAATTCTTTGAACACCATTATTGCCAATGCTATGGAAAAGTCTAAGCTTGGGGAAGCTGGTTGTGATGAATATGATATTTTTAGTCCCCCAAGCTTTAAGGAGGAAATTTGCTTTGATAATACTTTGCCTCCAATATATGATGATTATAATCATTGTGATATTTTCAGTCCACCTACTATTGAGGATATAGTTTATGTTGATTATGATATGCCTCCTATATATGATGTTTACAATGATGAATATGATATTCTCAGTCCATCTACTATTGAGGATAAAAATCATTTTGATTATTCTATGCCTCCTATTTATGATGATTACAATGATGGATGTGATACTTTTACTCTCACTATTACTAATGATAATGTTCATGCTTATGTGGAGAGTAATGATACTTTTATGCATGTGGATCATGATAAGAATGCTTATGTGATAGCTATATTGTTGAGTTTATTCATGATGCCGCTGAAAATTATTTTGAGAGAGGAAAGTATGGTTATAGAAATCTTCATGTTACTAAATTTCTCTCTTTATGATGAAGTTTTGAGCTTTCTCTTGATTTGCTTTTATTTGCTGGGTACTTTAAGACCTACTGGTCCTTATGAGAGAGGGAGACACGATTCATATATCACAATAATATTAAGTCTCTCTCTTTATGTTGAAATTTTTGAAGTTGCACTTGTTTTGCTTTCTATGCTAGTCACTTTGTGCTTCATTGATTTATTTTTCTTACAAGACTCCTTTGCATAGAAGTGGGTTAGATTAAATGTGTTTGGTATTTGCTTTTGATGCTCTCTTATATTCAACTCTTATCATATGAGGCATCATAAAATCACTATGCCTAGCTAAAAGGCTTTAAAGAAAAGCGCTTATGGGAGACAACCCATTGTTTTTATTTTCTGTTATTTTTTTTTTTTTTTTTTGAGTCAAGGTGTTGTTACTTCTGTAGCAACTCCTTTGTATCTTTATTTTATTGCATTGTTGTGCCAAGTAAAGTCTTTATTGAAAGTTGATGCAAGATTTGGATTTCTGCGCAGTAACAGATTTTTAGCTGTCACGAATTTGAGCTTTTCTCCCTGAGAAAATTCAAAAATTCTAAAAAATCACGCATCTTCCTCAGATATGTACGCAACTTTCATTAATTTGGCCAGATCCATCTGAGCAACTTAAGTGCCTCGAAAAAATTCGTCTTCACAGACTGTTCTGTTTTTGACAGATTCTGCCTTTTGTTTTGCATTCGCTCTTTTACGATGTTTGTGTGGATTTCTTTGCTCCACAAAGCATTGTGGCTGTAGCTAATGTCCAGAAGCTTTGGGAATGATTGTATCATTACAGAATATGAGAATTTTTGATTATGCACTAACCCTCTAATGAGAACTGTTTCGAGTTTGGTGTGAAGGAAGTTTTCAAGGATCAAGCGAGAAGGGTGATATTATGTGATCAAGAAGAGTGAAAAGCCTAAGCTTGGGGATGCCCCCGTGGTTCATCCCACCATATTCAAGAAGACTCAAGCGTCTAAGCTTGGGGATGCCCAAGGCATCCCCTTCTTCATCAACAACTTATCAGGTCATCTCTAGTGAAACTATATTTTAATTCTTTCACATCTTATGCGCTTTACTTGGAGCGTCTGTGTGCTTTTATTTTTTTTTGTTTTTGTTTGAATAAATTCGGATCCTAGCAATCCTTGTGTGGGAGAGAGACACGCTCCGCTTTTTCATGTGAATACTCATGTTCTTCACTTATATTTGTTGAGTATTCTTAACTAGCTACTGCAGTGCTTTTAGCTCCTGTTTTTCATGCATCTCTTCGAGCTGTTAGCACTTGTTTATAAACTCTCTTGCTGCATTATATTATCATTTGGAGAGTTTATGTTTAAATAAATTGATTGGTGTTTGTTTGGAAAAAGAAAATGCTACATGTGGTAGTTGGTATTGGAAAAGACATATGCATTCTTGTAGATCATTGTCTTGTTTCGATTTGACACTTTGCAATTGTTTTGAGCTCTCAAGTAGATCATGTTTAAGCTCTTGCATCATGTAGTTAAAGCCTAGTAGTGGAGAACTACCGTAGAGCTTGTTGAGACTTGGTTGCATATTTGTTTCTCTAAGGTCTAGATATTTTCTGGTAAAATGTTTGAGCAACAAGGAAGACAGTGTAGAGTCTTATAATACTTGCAATATGTTTTTATTGATCTTGCTGTACCGGTTTATACTTGTGTTTGCTTCAAACAACCTTGCTAGCCTAAACTCTGTACTGAGAGGGAATGCTTCTCGTGCATCCAAACCTTGAGCCAAAACCCATGCCATTTGTGTCCACCATACCTACCTACTATGTGGTATTTCCTGCCATTCCAAGTAAATACTTCATGTGCTACCTTTAAACTATTCAAAACTTTATTACTCCTTATTTGTGTCAATGTTTTATAGCTCATGAGGAAGTATGTGGTGTTTTATCTTTCAATCTTGTCATTTACTTCTGACAGACTTTCACCAATGGACTAGTGGCATATACATCCGCTTATCCAATAATTTGCAAAAAGAGCTGGCAACGGGGTGCCCAGCCCCAATTAATTACAACTTTCATTAATAATTCTCTTCACATGTTTTGCCCTGATTTATCAGTAAGCAACTTAATTGCAAATAGACACTCCTCCATGGTATGTGAATGTTGGAAGGCACCCGAGGATTCGGTTAGCCATGGCTTGTGTAAGCAAAGGTTGGGAGGAGTGTCAACTATAAAGAAACTAAAATACATGTGTAAACAAAAGAGAAGAGGGATGATCTACCTTGCTGGTAGAGATAACGTCCTTCATGGGAGCCGCTCTTGAAAGTCTGGTTGACAAGGGGGTTAGAGTGCCCACTACCATTCGTTGACAACAACAAACACCTCTCAAAACTTATTTTGTGCTCTCTTATGCTTTCGAAAACTTAAAAAGCTCTAGCACATGATTTAATCCCTGCTTCCCTCTGCGAAGGGCCTATCTTTTACTTTATGTTGAGTCAGTTTACCTACTCCTTTCTATCTTAGAAGCAAACACTGTGTCAACTTTGTGTGCATTGATTCTTACATGTTTACTTATTGCACTTGTTATATTGCTTTATGTTGACAACTATCCATGAGATATACATGTTACAAGTTGAAAGCAAATGCTGAAACTTAATCATCCTTTGTGTTGCTTCAATGCCTTTTACTTTGAATCTATTGCTTTATGAGTTACCTCTTATGCAAAACTTTTTGATGCTTGTCTTGAAAGTACTATTCATGAAAAGTTTTTGCTTATATGATTCATTGTTTACTCTTTATCTACTGTTAGCAAACTATAGACCATTGTTTTGAGTCACTTCATTCATGACATGAGCCTAGCAATATTATGATCAAGATTGTGTGAAAGCATGTCTCCTCAGAAATTATTTGTTGTTATCGTTTTACCTACTCGAGGACGAGTAGAACTAAGCTTGGGGATGCTTGATACGTCTCCAACGTATCCATAATTTCTGATGTTCCATGCTTATATTATACCAATTGCTACATGTTTTATATACACTTCATATCACTTTTATGCATTTTCTGGGACTAACCTATTAACAAGATGCCGAAGTGCCAGTTCCCTGTTTTCTGCTGTTTTTGGTTCCAGAAAAGTACTTCTGCGAATATTCTCGGAATTGCACGAAACAAAAGGCCACGTCCCTATTTTTCCAACACGTACACGAGTCCGAAGGAGAGACGAAGAGGAGCCAGGAGGCGGCCAAACCACCTGGCGGCGCGGGCCCCCTCCTGCCGCGCGCCATGGTGTGGCCCCTCGGGCTCCACCGACGCCGCCCCTTCGCCTATATATTGCCTCAGACGCGAAAACCCTAAAAAAACCAATTTCCACGAAGAGTTCCGCAGCGCCGCCGCCATCGACGACAAGTTTCGGGGGACAGAATCTCTGTTCCGGCACGCCGCCGGGACGGGGAATTGCCCCCGGAGTCATCTCCATCGACTCCACCGCCATCTTCATCGCCGCTGCTGACTCCCATGATGAGGAGGGAGTAGTTCTCCCCCGAGGCTGAGGGCTCTACCGGTAGCTATGTGGTTCATCTCTCTCTCCATGGTGTGATCTTTATGTGATCATGTGTATTGCTAGTATCGCTGAATACATTAATAATGTTTATGCTACTCAAGTGATTTTGTCTAGTTTCTGGAGTCATTGTGACAACACGGTATCAAGGTGACAGTGTGGGTACTTGTGTGACTCTATGAATAATTTAGACATTTATCATGGCTTATTCTTGGGAATTGTGGTGTTTGTTTACTCAGACTTTGAGGTGTGCTCTTGCAGCCCTACGCATAGTACTCTTGCTTCATCAAGAAGGAGAATAATCCCGAGTAGTATTTACTTGTGTTCAGTTGTGCTAATCTAGTTGAATATGTAGATGTTACTCTTTATCTATTATGCACTCTATAGGTTACTTTAATATGAACTCCGGTACTCTCCACGGTGTAAAGGTGACAGTGTGTGCACCGTGTGTGACTCCTTTATGACGTTGTGGCGCTTGTTTACTCCGGCTTGAGGTGTGCTTTTGTAGCCCTACACAATGAATGGTGTTTGTTATCCAACAAGAGAGTGTTTAAGAGTAGCTTTTATTATTCAGTTATGAGATCATTGTTGAGAGTGTCCACTAGTGAAAGTATGATCCCTAGGCCTTGTTTCTAAGCATTGAAACACCGTTTACAACAAGTTCTGCTACATGTTTGCTTGCTGCCATCTTTATTTCAGATTGCAGTTACTACTTATAATCATCCATATCACTTGTATTTCACTATCTCTTCGCCGAACTAGTGCACCTATACATCTGACAAGTGTATTGGGTGTGTTGGGGACACAAGAGACTTCTTGTATCTTAATTGCAGGGTTGCTTGAGAGGATATCTTTGACCTCTACCTCCCTGAGTTCGATAAACCTTGGGTGATTCACTTAAGGGAAACTTGCTGCTGTTCTACAAACCTCTGCTCTTGGAGGCCCAACACTGTCTACAAGAATAGAAGCACACGTAGAGTTTCGACTTTTGTCCCATGTTATCACATGTTTACGTCCGTTCCACCCGAAATGGGAGTTTCGACTTAGAAGGGCAGGACCTTTGTGCATGATAAGTGTGGCGTGTGCAGCCGGTCACACTTAGGAGTCTCAAGTTGGCTCTTACAACCTACCACCACACTCTCATGAATATCATATGACACCACCTATGTTTTGGTGTGGTTCCGACGCTCCGGTGCCCCGGTTTAATCGAAACCCCCCAAAGTTGACTGAAGTCAACCATGTCGTCTACCCCTCCCTCGGGCGTCAAATGTGGGTAGTCCAGTAGACTTTGCTACTTGGTTGTGTTTGGGTAGGTAATATGAAGATTTAAAACCAACTTTTGTCCCATGTTATCACATGTTTACGTCCGTTCCACCCGAAATGGGAGTTTCGACTAAAAATGGCAGGACCTTTGTGCATGATAAGTGTGGCGTGTGAAGCCGGTCACACCTAGGAGTCTCAAGTTGGCTCTTACAACCTACCACCACACTCTCATGAATATCATATGACACCACCTACGTTTTGGCGTGGTTCCGACGCTCCGGAGCCCCCGGTTTAATCGAAACCCCCCAAAGTTGACTGAAGTCAACCATGTCGTCTACCCTCCCAGGGCGTCAAATGTGGGTAGGCCAGTAGACTTTGCTACTTGGTTGTGTTTGGGTAGGTAATATGAAGATTTAAAACCAACTTTTGTCCCATGTTATGACATGTTTACGTCCGTTCCACCCGAAATGGGAGTTTCGACTTAGAAGGGCATGACCTTTGTGCATGATAAGTGTGGCGTGTGAAGCCGGTCACACCTAGGAGTCTCAAGTTGGCTCTTACAACCTACCACCACACTCTCATGAATATCATATGACACCACCTACGTTTTGGTGTGGTTCCGACGCTCCGGAGCCCCCGGTTTAATCGAAACCCCCAAAGTTGACTGAAGTCAACCATGTCGTCTACCCCTCCCTCGGGCGTCAAATGTGGGTAGTCCAGTAGACTTTGCTACTTGGTTGTGTTTGGGTAGGTAATATGAAGATTTAAAACCAACTTTTGTCCCATGTTATCACATGTTATGTCCGTTCCACCCGAAATGGGAGTTTCGACTTAGAAGGGCAGGACCTTTGTGCATGATAAGTGTGGCGTGTGAAGCCGGTCACACCTAGGAGTCTCAAGTTGGCTCTTACAACCTACCACCACACTCTCATGAATATCATATGACACCACCTACGTTTTGGTGTGGTTCCGACGCTCCGGAGCCCCCGGTTTAATCGAAACCCCCCCAAAGTTGACTGAAGTCAACCATGTCGTCTACCCCTCCCACGGGCGTCAAATATGGGTAGGCCAGTAGACTTTGCTACTTGGTTGTGTTTGGGTAGGTAATATGAAGATTTAAAACCAACTTTTCCCCATGTTATGACATGTTTACGTCCGTTCCACCCGAAATGGGAGTTTCGACTTACAAGGGCAAAACCTTAGTGCATGATAAGTGTGGCGTGTGAAGCCGGTCACACCTAGGAGTCTCAAGTTGGCTCTTACAACCTACCACCACACTCTCATGAATATCATATGACACCACCTAGGTTTTGGTGTGGTTCCGACGCTCCGGAGCCCCCGGTTTCGTCGAAACCCCCCCAAAGTTGATCGAAAGATATCTGTGTCGTCTACCCCTCCCACGGGCGTCGAATGTGGGTAGGCCAGTAGACTTTGCTACTTGGTTGTGTTTGGGTAGGTAGTATGAAGATTTAAAACCAACTTTTGTCCCATGTTATCACATGTTTACGTCCGTTCCACCCGAAATGGGAGTTTCGACTTAGAAGGGCAGAACCTTTGTGCATGATAAGTGTGGCGTGTGAAGCCGGTCACACCTAGGAGTCACAAGTTGGCTCTTACAACCTACCACCACACTCTCATGAATATATATGACACCACCTAGGTTTTGGTGTGGTTCCGACGCTCCGGAGCCCCCAGTATCGTCGAAACCCCCCCAAAGTTGATCGAAAGATATTTGTGTCGTCTACCCCTCCCACGGGCATCGAATGTGGGTAGGCCAGTAGACTTTGCTACTTGGTTGTGTTTGGGTAGGTAATATGAAGATTTAAAACCAACTTTTGTCCATGTTATCACATGTTTACGTCCGTTCCACCCGAAATGGGAGTTTCGACTTAGAAGGGCAGAACCTTTGTGCATGATAAGTGTGGCGTGTGAAGCCGGTCACACCTAGGAGTCACAAGTTGGCTCTTACAGCCTACCACCACACTCTCATGAATATCATATGACATCACCTAGGTTTTGGTGTGGTTCCGACGCTCCGGAGCCCCCGGTTTCCTCGACCCCCCCCCAAAGTTGACCGAAGTCAACCATGTCGTCTACACCTCCCACGGGCGTCGAATGGGGGTAGTCCAGTAGACTTTGCTACTTGGTTGTGTTTGGGTAGGTAATATGAAGATTTAAAACCAACTTTTGTCCCATGTTATCACATGTTTACGTCCGTTCCACCGGAAATGGGAGTTCGACTTAGAAGGGCAGAACCTTTGTGCATGATAATTGTGGCGTATGAAGCCGGTCACACCTAGGAGTCTCAAGTTAGTTCTTACAACCTACCACCACACTCTCATGAATATTATATGACACCACCTAGGTTTTGGTGTGTTTCCGACGCTCCGAAGCCCCCGGTTTCGTCGAAACCCCCCCAAGGTTGATCGATAGATATTTGTGTCGTCTACCCCTCCCACGGGCGTCGAATGTGGGTAGCCCAGTAGACTTTGCTACTTGGTTGTGTTTGGGTAGGCAATATGAAGATTTGGCCCCATGTTATCAGATGTTTACATCTGTTCCACCGGAAATGGGAGTTTTGACTTAGAAGGGCAGAACCTTTGTGCATGATAAGTGTGGCGTGTGAAGCCGGTCACACCTGGGAGTATCAAGTTGGTTATTACAACCTAACACCACACTCTCATGAATATTATATGACACCACCTAGGTTTTTGTGTGTTTCCGACGCTCCGGAGCCCCCGGTTTCGTCGAACCCCGCCCCCCAAAGTTGATCGAAAGATATTTGTGTCGTCGACCCCTCCCACGGGCGTCGAATGGGGGTAGCCCAGTAGACTTTGCTACTTGGTTGTGTTTGGGTAGGTAATATGAAGATTTAAAACCAACTTTTGTCCATGTTATCACATGTTTACGTCTGTCCATGTTATCACATGTTTACGTCTGTACCACCCGAAATGGGAGTGTTGGGTAGGTCATATTTGCGAACCCTACTATTTATTCCGAAATAAATAAATAAGCTCTTTTCATTAGATACTTTTAGTTAGAAATTTAACTATTTTTTTAATAAATAGGAAATATTGTATGCCGAGGGCCTATGTGACTTGGCCGTCGGCAAACAAGGAGATACCGGCCGTGCCCTGTTTTTCACTCAGTGACATGTGGGCCAACCAAACGGTGGGTCCAACTGGTCAGTGACGTAAAACGGTGGGTCCAAATAGACATGGCCGCCGCCGCTCCTCCAAATCCACATCGACACGATCTCCTCCAAATCCACATCTCCGCCGCCGTGCTCGCCGCCCTCCCCTCCACGCCCGTGCTCGCCGCTCCTCCCCTCCACGCCCGTGCTCGCCGCTCCTCCCCCCACGCAGGCTGCGAGGCCCGCCGCCATGAAGCCCGCTGTCGCCTGCCGGAGAGACAAGGGAGCCCATCTCAGGCCGGAGGAGGATCCGTCGCCCCGGCCTTCCCGGCGGCTCCCGTCGCCCGACCTCCCCGTGGCTCTCCTGGTAAGTCTGCACTATCCCCCCCCCCCCCCCCCGCTTGTTCTTCCGCGCCCCTCTCCTGGTGCTGTAAAATTTGAACCAAATTTTCACTTTTGCTTCTCATACTTGCATCATGGCATCATTTGTTTTATTGCTCAAGTTGAAATCAAGTGAGAAAAACAAATTAAAACAAATGGAGCAATGTCTCAAATTAAATTCAATCCTTGCAAGTCCAAATGTGCTTGCTTTGGCAAACCCAAATACAAATGCAAATCACTTTGTCAAGGAAGTTCCAAGGGTTAAAGATTTAATACTTTGCACTGGTTTTAAAATTCAAAAGTAAATTCATTTTGGTTTTACAAAAATGCCATAAACGACCACTATGAACAAAAGTGTGGCAAAACTTTTTATTTGGCCAAACCAAATTTTGTGGTGCTTCTAAATGATATTTGGAGGCTACATGATTTTTCTCTAATTTTTATAAATTGTTTAAGTGCCTCAATTAATTGGTGGAATGCTACTGAATTTATAAAAGAAACAGAAAAGGGCTTCTTTGTAATGGAAAAATGCAGCGAGGGGTTTTTCGCAAAGTGGTCATCTCCTCCTGTAGCGACCACGCCGCGCGGCCGAGCCGCACCGCCTAGCCGCCATGGCGACACGCCGATGCCGGGGCCCCCGCCGCGCCTTGCTGCTCGATAAGGAGGCCCCCCTTGCTCCTCTGCTCGACACCGCTCGCTCGCTGCCCTCTCCCCGAACCCTAACCCTAAACCTAGCCGCCATGGCCGAGCCGTAGCTGAGCTCCGCCGCCGCATCGCCGCCGTTCCAGGACTCCAAGAGCAGATCGAAGACTGCCATTGTCTCCGCCGCGTCTTCCTCTCCTTCCCTGCCGAGGAATCGAAGAGGGGAGCCCGGGATCGCCGCCTTCTTGCTCGTCTTCCTCCGCTCCGGCCGCCGCACGTCGAGGAAGATCGCCGCCGTCTCCGTCCACCTCTGCACCAACGAATCGCACCCACGCGTCGAGGGTGAGCAGAGCAACCTCCTGGACATCTCCGTCCTCTGTTTAGCGCTCTGTTTTCGCCGTGTCGTTGTAGCTCGCCGTCGGCCACCGCGGGTCGCCGACGTGCGCGTCGCTCCGGCGACCATTAGGTAGCGGCGCCGCCGTATTCGTGTTCCACGCGCCCGTGCGAGTCCGTAGCAGCCCGTAGAACGCTCCCTCGTGCGGTAGATCGACGAGTCCGTGCTCGTCGCCGGCGACCGCCGACGCGTGCGTCCGCGACGCCGCGCTCCGGTCAAACCAGCCGCTGGGCCCGCGCGCTTGCGTGGCTGCCAGCGTGGCCCGGGACCCGCAGGTCAGCGGCAGTGGCTAGCACAGCCCTGAGTAGAAAACGTTTCGGGCATAATTTCTTTAAACGTTTAAAAACAGTGCAGAAATTTGAATAACTTGTAAAATCCATAACAAATTGAAAAATGCTCCAATTTGGATGATTCAAATTCCCACATGTTCAGGAAAGTGTGCTCGACATGTTTCTGTCATTTTGACACATGTTAGCTCAAAATAATTGCCTCGTTAAATGAATTACAGAAAATGCAGAATAAATGGCAAACTTTGAAAATTCATAACTTTAGCTCTGAAACTCCAAATTGAGCAAATAAGGTGTCTAAAAATTTGTCTTGACACCCTTTACACATCCATACTTTATTTGGACATAATTGACCAATTTAAATCTTCAGTATGTGAAAAATACTAAAAATGGCAGTACCGGAATGCCACTTTGGAAATTCATGGTTAATTCAAAAGTATTCCAAAAATGATGTTGAAAGGCTCTAAATGTTCAGCAAATCAATACCTAATCATTAGCATCATTTACATGCATGCTTACATGGATTCATAGCACAGGAAAGCATTAAAACCAGATATGGGACTTTCTTCTCCCTTGTCAAGTTAATTATTTTGCACCTTATTTAAATTGATACTTGGGTATAATAATTTCAGTGCATCAAACCTGTCATGTCATCATGTGTATGTGCATTGCATTTGTTTTGCTTGAGTGGTATTTGATTGTGTTCTTTTCGGTGTTTTATGCATCGATAGATCAAGCAGTCGGGGTTTCTCCACAATACCCTGACGACCCGTATTACCAGTCCGTCGAACAAGGCAAGCGTAATCCCCCCTCTGAGCATGTCTCCTATGTTTTCCGCAGATATTTTCCCCACTATAATATTGCATGCGATTCCAAATGTCAATTCGGTTGGATTAGAGTATCCTATTAGATGCATTATGTTTTCCGATGCCATTACCTGTTCCCCTCCTAATATCCATAGGATTGTTGTGTTGGCCTGAGTTAATTATATCCGCTATGTGATGCTTAGCCATGCTTAGTGAAATGCTTAGTCGTCCGGTGGATATGTTATTGTTGGAACTGTGCTGGAATGTTCGGATGATGGTGGAAAGTTGTGGTGACATATAATAACATGTCTAAAGGCGGGGATGAGGGGCCACATGGAGTGTGGTGGGTTGTCTCGTTCTCGCCGCCTAAGTGCGAGTTCTCCCCTTCGAACCAAGACTGAGCGTGCTACCATGCGTGGGGCCTATGCATTCGCAGTGCAGGAAGCCTCATAGACTAAATAACTCGGGCGGGGCTAGCCAGGGTCCTCTAGTTCGGGCTTCCATTTGCGCGTGCGTGATGATGGTGGTATGAACTGAGATGAGGGTTGTGGTATTAGGAAAATAAGTGGCTGTGGGGCGGGGTGATGTGATCCTGGCAGTCCTACCGCCACTGATGATCCTGGAAAGTCCTTAACGAGGGAGAAGTCGACGCCGCTCCCACCCAGCCGGCTTTCCATGGAAGAGAGCTAATACGTAGGCAATGGGCCGGACGGTACGCGTGGCAAACATTGTACACCCCTGCAGGGTAAATCTTTTCGAAAAGCCGTGTCCACGGTTAAGGACAACTTGGTGACGGATTCAGGGACCATAGGATAACTTTAACGGAATGATTAAAAACTGGGTACTAGAGGTACCACTCAAGATTGTAAGGTGAGCTTCCTCGAGGGTGATTCGGGGAGGTGCCTTTGTAGACAGGTGAAGTGGTTGATGATGGTTGTTGTTGAAGATGATCAGAAGAAAAGAGTTTACTTCTTACCTCTTTAAAAATATTCTGATTAGTCGATGCCATGGAGTTATGTCTTTTCTAAAGAAAACTAGCTTTATGCAAAACAGCCTTACAACTTTGAAAGCCAATCATCGAGCATATATTAGCTCTTAATCTTGCGAGTTCGTCGAACTCAACGTCGTTTGCTTATTTTCAGAGGAGGACTTCACCGACCTCGAAGGTGGGTTCTTTGTGGATGTCGACGAGTAGTCTGGGGTTCCCAGGTGGCAGCTTGGGACATCCCGGAACAGCTGGCGCTGGAATGTTTATCTATAGGCCTCTTAGGCCATATCTGGATCCTGTTGTTTAGAACAACATAATTTGCTTCCGCGTGATGTACTGTTGGGTCTGTGACCTCTGGTTATAATATTTGCTATCTTTCTCTATTATAAGAGTTGAACTATAATGCCTTTGTGTCGTAGAGTCTGTGATGTGCCAGTTGTTCCACAAGTCTTGATCTTACTATTATGCTTTGATAGTTGTGCCTGTGTTAAGCATCAATCGGGGTGTTGCGTTGTCTGGAGTGAGGTGTACCCAGCAACGCCTGCCAAAGGTTTTGGCCGGGGATTGGTAAACCCGTAACCTCCGGTTGTATCGCTTAACCGGTGACACACAGCATCACTGTATGACAGCCGGGTCGGGGCACCACATTACTATTCATGTTGTTGGTAGTAATATTCATGTTGCTTTGATACAGAGAGGGATATGAGCATCTCTAGTGAGGACAGTGGCTCATTTTCCACTGATGAACATTTGGACTCTGCTGTGGATGGACAAATGGTTATCAGGAGAGGTGATCATTATGAAAATCTTGTTTATCCCATGTAGGTACTGTTAAGTAGTAGTGTAGTACATTGCCTAATGTTTACATATCATTTTGTTACATATAGGACCTCACCATGGGGGAACTCGCGGCTTTGACAAGCATATGATATATGCAAGTGATATGTGGCTGCGTTCATATCTAGTGGAGCAGTTGATAGAGTTGGTTGACTGTTCTGATGCAGAACCCATCAAATTTTATGTTTACAAGATGTCCCAATCACCTGTAATGAAAAAAGGCAAGATGGTGAGATGCTGTTTACTTGAACATGAAACAGTACATTTATTGTTGCAATCTTTCTATTTGCTAGATAAATACCATGTTTGCTATATAATTGTTGCAATCTTTATATTTGGACAGGAGTTTGGAGCTAAGTACACCGAAGACTACCTGAAACCCTATCTTGTAAACCCTTGAAGGTTCTTGTTGAATGCAACCCGTGCCTTACACCATTTGAAGTGACGATGAAGATGGGAGAGAAAAGGCCCAAGGCAATAATAGCAACCGGATGGGCAAAAGCTATGGCTGAGTTCAAGTTAGAGGAGGGGGAAATATTAGTCTTCAGCTTCACGCCATGTACGGGCGAGAGCTATGGGCTTCATCTTGACTTGATCAGATTGGTGCTCTGAAGTAGTTGGTCAAGTAGTAATGTGTTGAACTAGTTGGTCTAGTAGTTAAATATGAACTAAGTATCTAGTACTAATGTAATGGTTATCAAACTGGGTGTAAGATCTGTGTTAAATATTTATGTCCTAGCTTTTTATATAAAAGCTAGGCTTTTCTATGTCAGGTTATGAAATTGTGATGCTCAGGTTGCTATATTTCTGTAATGGAATTGATTTTGCTGTCACTTCTCTTACTGGTATGGAAATGATTCCCAGGTTTTCATTTTTTTTTGGAAAGATACACAGCAGTTGTATATAAAAGAGTTAAACACGACATCCTAACACGATCCTAGAAATACCCCAATGGTAAGCCTTGTTCCTCTACAACATAGAGGTACTGGGTTCGAATCCCATGCCACACACCTTTTTTCCTGGCATTTTTGCAAAACAACAGTAGCATTTTGCCGAGCGTCACTATATGCCGAGCGTATTCTAACCGCCGTCAAAGACCCGTCAGACTCCGTCGGGTACTGCCGAGCGTGGACGGTATGCCGAGCGCAACGCTCGGCATACAAGGTACGTATGCCGAGCGTATTGTGAAGGAAACCCTCGGCATATGATATGTTTGCCGAGCGTGTTCTGTTGCCGAGCGTTTTCATATTACCGTCGGCATAAGGCGTAGTATGCCGAGCGTGCCGCTCGGCATAGCTCCGACACTCGGCAATTTTGCCGTTTCCCGTAGTGCGTGTTTGCCCAGTTTAAAAGATTCCATCAGATGATATGATCCCTGAACGAAATGTGGGCTCCAACACGCCGACCTAAAGCGACATGATTTTTGTCCGTTTGTGGATCGCCAAACGGAATGTCCGGTCTTTTTTGGCCAGCACAACGAGTCTGACCCATTTGATCTTTCATGACCGTTTTCTTCCCCAAATGCGATGGAGATTCGAAGATTTTATTTCATTTCGAAGATTACATCGAACGATTATATAATTTGTAGCAAACATTCTATTTAAAAGATAGATTTAAACTAACCCTATGTTAAAAAATAGGTCATTTTCTAGTTGCGGGCGATGGAGATCCTTACAATTTTAACAAAATTGGCCGCGTGTGTGGTGCTAAGCTTGCGCCCATCTTGCCGGGACGGACTTGCTGGCTCTTCCGGCGGTGCCCTCCCCGTGTAGTGATAGGGTTTAGTTAGTGGCGCCGACATTTTTAACCAAATTGGTCGCGTGTACTAGGCGGCGCTGCTGGCGGCAAGTGGAGGTCGGGCAGCTCGTCGTCCGAGGAGCGGGCCCGCTCATCGTCCGAGTGGAACCACTCTGGCGGTGCCTCACGCATGCTGATGGGGAGGAAGGAGTCGTGGCGCGCCTCGTACTCCGCGTCGATCAGGGGGTCCAGTGCGGTGACGAAATGGAGTAGAAGGGGTCGACGCGCTGCTCCCACGACAGGTACCTCCACTGCCGCATGGTGTACTCGAGGCGGGTCTTGCCGCTGAGCGATGGCGCCACCGGTGCCTTGACGACGTTCTTCACCCACCCGGTGGAGCAGAAAGCCGCCTGGCACCGGTATGTTGTGGCGGCGGTAGTCCTCCACCTCCAAGGCCGTCAACGTCGTCGGAGCAAGCACCGCGCGAGAAGAGCTGGCCGCGCCTGCAAGGAACCCATAGGACGGCAGAGGGTATGCCGGTGGCGCTCGTGACGAGCTGCTCTACTCGGGGCGGCGGCGCACGAATCCCTTCGCCTCGCGCTGCTCCTCGCGGTGGCACCTCTCTTGGCGCTCCTGGGCCGCGTTCCATTCCTCGTCGCACCACATCTCCCGGGCAAACGCCAGGCCCATCATCTGCTCCTCGTTGAGGTGGCTTTGCCGCTCGAGTTGCTCGTGGCGGCGCTTGGGGGTCATGGCGGCATTGGCGCGCTCACGTCGAGCACGACGGTCCGCGACCATCTGCTGGCGGGGGGCAACCTCCTCAGCGCTCTGCTCCGGTCGTAGCTTGCGGCTGCCTGACATGGTGGTTAGGGTTTTGGTGGGAGAGGCGAGGTGAAGTGTTGTGTGGAGAGGAGGCGCGCGCCGGGCGCCGTTTTAAAGCCGGAGGGGAGCGGAGGAGGTTTATGGCCGCATTAACGTCGCCACCAGTTCGTTTGCCACAGACATTGACAACGACGACGCGTGCGCGCCACCGCCTGACCTTCCAGTGCTGCGCTCGACGCGTCGCGTCGTCTGCGCCCGCCTGGGAAGCCGCTGCGTCATTAAAACGCGCATACCGGCCACAATAAATCGTGTGTGGCCGTTGTGTCGCTGATGCATCGGCCCTGCCCATCAGGTTTCGACGTGGCACGCATTGGTACGGCTGCCGGCACGCCCGCTTGCGTCTCTAGAATCAGGACGCGAAGCGGGGTTGCCAGACTCTATTGGACGCGAAACAGTTTTAGTTCGATGACCCTGGATAGACACTATCCAAAATATTTGGGCGTTGGCCCAGTCCAAGATTCCATCAAATGATATGATCAGTCAACGAAATGTGGGCGTTTAGAGCCGGCCAGCAGGTGACCGACGAAACTTTCTCGCGCGAAAGCTCTCTCTCTCCGATGAGGCAAATACCAGTTTATGTTCGATCCAGCAACGAATTAATAGCAGCAAGTTAATATCTGAGTTACACAACATACGCGACCAAGAACCGCGTTCGTCATGCTTCCATCGTGTCGCTTTTGCTTGCTTGGTTTCGAATCTGCTGTGGATTGTAAAGCAAAGGCTCCTAGTAGTACGTCTCGCTTCCAAGCATGCGTATGCCGTGTGCGTGCGATTAAAACGAAGGAGAGCCGACACTCCAAACCACCACAGAGGAGTAAGTATGTCTCAAGAAGTACAGTGTATCGGGCCCACCTGGAACACTTGTAAGGAAGCTTCCAAGTAAGCAAGAATGGATAAATTTGTCTGCCGCCGACACCGCTAGAGGAAGGATAGCGAAGCCGTAGAGCAGCCGGTTTGGGTCTTTCCAACGTTGTCGAAGGTGGTCGCTCGCACACTAATGACCCACACGCCATCTGCAATGTCAGAACCGCCGAAGGCCGGATGACCCAATCATACACACCAGTACGCCACATTGCGTCACCCGCCCAGTCACCGGCGCACTGGCCAGTGTCACCACTCACCACAAAGGGATGGAAATTCCACGACCGATCCGTGTTTATGCAATTTCTTTTTCAAGAATACGCCATGAAAAGCCGTATCATTTTCATAGATAAAATAGGCCAAACGGCCGGTCCACAGCCCATAGGCTTACAACATCACAAACAGAAACAAAAGTAAAACCGTGCCCTCACCTGCAAATTCTACTAAGCCAGATGGCATGACGACTACTCGCGTCCGTGTCCGCTCATCGGCCCCGTGGCCACTAACCTAAAACGCTCCCCTCGCAAGAGTCTCGCTCTCCTCCATTGCTCTATCTCTTCGTGTATCTTCTCAATCGTCGCTGTCGCCGAGACCGCCGCACCTTCGAACACCACGTCATTGCGGTGCTTCCAAAGACACCTCATGACTAGAATGAGCACCAACCAAGAGTCTCTCCTCTGGCTCCTCACACCCGGCTGCCTCCTCCACCAATCTATCAGCCTCATGTCCGGCTCCAGCATCCACTCCATCATCCGCCATTCGTCCAGCGCCGAGTGTCAAACCTCCCTGGCTACCACACACCCGATGAGCAAGTGTTCGATGGTTTCTTCATCCTGGTCACACAACGGACACCTCAGCGGGTGTTGCATCCCTCTCTTCCATAACCGATCAGCCGTCCAGCATCTATTCTTCGCCACAAGCCAGGCAAAGAACTTCAGGCCGAGTGGTGCTCGTGACCGCCACACCTGGTCTCCGATGGGGTCGGTCGTCAAACCACCGAAGAGAACTCTGTAGGCTGACCTCGCGGTGTAACGCTCCATCCTTCTCCCAGCACCACTCAAGTCTGTCAGCCTCCTCTGAGAGCTGAACCTCGGCCACAAGTCCCCACAGCTGGAAGAACTCCGCCAGCTCTTCCTCCATCATATCCGCCCCAAATCGGCCAGCCAGGATCCCCCACAAGCCTCCTCCACGGTACGTCTCGCTAGGGCTCTTTTCCCCACCCTCGAGTGCAACCGTGGAAACGGTCCCCGAGCCTATCCCCTCCTAACCATCGGTCCGTCCAAATGAGGGTGCTCCGTCCATCTCCCAGGTGAGATTTAGTCGCAGCCTCAAAAATAGCCGTTGCCTTGGGTGTGACTCGGACATCAAACTCCGCCCAGGGCTTGTCCACGTCCTTCTTCTTCAACCATAACCAACGAACCCTGAGAGCGGTGTTGAAATGTTGAAGATTTAGGACAGGGCCCCCCATCGACGTGGGCGCGCACGGCGCACACCTTCTTCCACGCCACTTTAGAGTGGCCTCCTTTTTGCTTCTTTCTTACAATGCCATAGAAAACCCCGGCAAATCTTTTTCCAGAGGCAGAAGAAACACAACAACCTCCTAATTATTGAAGCCTGACGATTTACAGTAGTACCCGGCCGGCCGCGCGTTAGCACTAATCTGGAAAGGTGGAAACGTTTTGGCCTGTGCCGAAAATCGGTAAGCGTTCACACACACAGCTATAGAAGACACGGCGAGGACGACGTGCGTCACGCCCCGGCGCCGGCCTGCCTAGATAGGGCTTTACCCGCCCGAAAGGGGAATAATGGAAGAAGGCGCGGCCCTGAAAGAGACGGACAAAGCGAGAGCGCGCAGGCGGGCGGGCGTGTATAAAATAGACGCGCGCGCCACCGAGGCTGCTAAAGAAAGGAGATCGATCGATTCAGCGACTTGCTTCTTCTTCCCCCTATCGAGGATTGGAAGGAACCCACCCCCGGCCGTCGTCCACCCCACGCAGCATACCGAGGAGAGAGAAAAGATACTTCTTTTTCGCCATTTGTAGCTCCAAATTCAAGAGAAGATAAGAGAGAGAAGAGCTGCAGGCGGAGAGAGGGGATCATCGAAGGAGCTTGGGTTGGGGAATTGAATCGCGCGGACCCGTTCATTCCATCGATGGTACGTGCCCCTGCCTGTTTCTCTTGGTTGGACATTCTTGCAAGTTTTTTTCTTTTAGCAAGTTTCGTCAGTGGTTATGGATCGATCATGGGAAACTGTCGTGTGTGCTCTGCTTCTCCGCCGGCGGCGAAGAATGTGGGATCGTTTCCGCCGATCGAAGTTTTGGGGGCGGTGCCGCGAGTGGCCGGTCCTGGCCTGCGTCCACCTCATGGTTGCGAATATTGCCGATACGACTTTTTTCAACTTTTTACGCCGCCGTTATCGCTTTTTTGTCCCGTCGTGCCATTTTTACGCTTCCGCCGCATTGCATTTTTCTGTTCCACGGCCGCAGTAAATTAAGGTGGTGGAGCGAAACCTGAATGCAACAAGCAAGAGCGTCGTACTATATCACTCCCATTTAATCAAACGAGCGTATACAGTTTTACCGTTGGTGGTGGAGCGAGGAAGTAAAAGATTCTCTGTGGCTGATCATCTGAGTGTATTGACTGAATGCAGGTTGAGTCGGACAGCGAGGTGGCGGCAACGACGACCACGGCGGTGCTCACGGCGCCGCTGTCGCTGGAAGGCGGTCTCGCCGCGGAGCTCCGGCCGGCGAACCTCGTGCAGCGCGTGCTCAGCCTGTTCCGGAACGTCAGGCCAGGCGCCGATCTCTCGCACTTTCAGGTACAATCAAGAGATTAATTCCAGTACCCGCGCTGTCATGCGTGTCTTGAATCTTGATCCCACGCAAGCAGCCGTGCACGGTACATGCATGAGACTCCGATCTCGAGAGCCAGATTTGGATCCAATAGCTTTTTTACTTGCTTCAAGATTAAGACTACTCCTAAGCACCCTGAATCCGGCAGAATTCAGGGGGCTAGCTTGTATATTAATCGTCAGGTCAGTTAAGTTGTTCGTGGGAGAGTGGACAGTGGAGTAGGTGGGGTTCAGCTCAACAACAAAACAACCTTCAGGAGTCAGGCTGTTTGCGGCAGGTTTGGAAGGCAGTGATTTCACGGGGAACTCGCGCAGTTTTTAAACAGAACAATTTGACTGACCGGAATATTGAAAAATAAAAGCACGTGTTCCAAGTTAGACCACAAAGCTTGGACTGTACAGGAGTTACATCGGTGATTTCAAGCTTGGGAGTGATTGCTTTACGTCACCGGACCACATTGATGGTTTTTTTTTCAATATCCAAAGATAAACTCAGTAGGTTAGTGATGTGGAGATCAAACCTAATGATTTGTTAGTCCCTTTCCAGGCACCTAAACCACATTTCAGCTGATGAACAACCGAACATTTCAGCTGCCTGCTGCGTTCAACCTGCGGAAATCTTAGTTGTTTATGGGAGAGTGGAATAGGTGGGGTTCAGCTAAACAACAAAACAACCTTCACGAGCTAAAGAATTTTTAAAAATTTCGCGTGTTCCAAATTGGACCACAAGCTTGGACAGTACAGGAGTAAACATGTTGCTCTAATGGTTTTCAAATTGGGCGTGTTCACGTCACGTCACTTCACTTGACCACATTGATGTGTTTTCAATATTACAAGATAAGCTCATCAGGTTAGTGATGTGGAGATCAATCCTAATGATTGCTTAGCCCCTTTCAGGGCACCTAAAACACATGAAAAATCGTGAGCTGCACTTCTTAATTTGTTGTCTTAAGAAACGAGACATATTGATGGATGATCGCCATCGCTGCGAGTTGTTAGCATAAAACCGCGATATTGAAGGCGAAATTTCGAAAAACCGCGACATTGATGTGGGATCACAAAAAACTGCAGGTTTGATGCTAATCCGTAGCAATGTACACACATTCAGGTCTAAGTGAGAATTGACACCGAATCTAACGTGTGGGACCCACCCCACAACTGACGTGGCGTGGTGAGCCCCACTTGTCAGGACCAATTTGCATATTTTTTATGGGGTCCCACTTGTCAGCCTCATGGGGGAGCCGATTACGGGGTCCCAATTGACACCGAATATTTTTTACGTGTGGGATCCGCCGCGCCAGATGGGCGCCGCCGCTCCGTCCCGCCACTGCGGCAGGTGCAGCCTGCCTGGGGAGACCGCGCAGCTGGTTCAGAGGAGGAGGCCATCCCGGAGCGGCGGCAGTGGCGGGACGGAGCGGCGGCGCCCATCTGGCGCGGCGGAGGAGCAGGCAGAGCGGCGGCGCACATCTGGCGCGGCCCCGTGGCTCGGTGAGCGTCGACAGGCCGCGTGGGGGCTTAGATGCGGGGCGACATGGGAGGCTCCCTCGTCCTCGTGCCCCCTCCAGCTCGCGACCTCGCACCCGTGAGTTTGCGCCCGCCGTGCGAGGTCGTCGCCGAGTCCGCGCCCCGCCCAAGCCCTCGCCCACGGCCTTCATACCGGCCGCCATCCGCGCTCGACGCACGCCGCGCTGCCGCGCCTCCCGCCCATAGCTTTGCAGGCCACCAGCCGAGCTCCCACTCCACGCGGTCGACGTACACGGGGTCGACCAGCACCTCCCGCGCCAAGCGCGCCCACGGCGCCGTGTCCCCGTAGTCGATGCTTCCGGCGCCGGCGGCTGCTCTGAGCGGCTGGAGAAGAAGCAGCCTGGCGGGTCTGGCCAGCGTGGTGGTGGAGCTGCGAGGCAGGATGGAGCGGAGAGGCGCCGTGCGAGGCAGGCTCTAGCGACGGCGAGCGGCAGCATGGTGTGCTTGCGGCGGTGGCCTGAGAGCCAGGACGAGGACGAGTTTTTTTTTAGATTTTTTTAATCGGCTCCCCCATGAGGCTGACAAGTGGGACCCCGTAAAAAAAAATGCAAATTGGTCCTGACAAGTGGGGCTCACCATGCCACGTCAGCTGTTGGGTGGGTCCCACACGTCAGATTCGGTGTCAATTCTCGCTTAGACCTGAATGTGTGTACATTGCTACGTATTAGCATCAAACCTGCGGTTTTTTGTGATCCCACATCAATGTCGCGGTTTTTCGAAATTTTGCCTTCAATGTCGCGGTTTTATGCTAACAACTCCCATCGCTGCCTGCACTACTATTTCACAAGTGTTTAAGCACACTTTACTCCTACACTGACGTGATGGCTGACGAGTCCCTGAACATTTTCAGCTGCCTGCTACGTTCAACCTGCCGAAATCGCAGCTCCAGTTGTACGGGGAAGGAATCTACTGCGCCGGAGAAGACTACCTGAGCAGATGCGCCCACGGCAAGGACAGCCTCGAGCGGTTCGCGGCGGTCATCGCGTGGAGCATCTCGACGACGAGGCCGCCCATCTTTGGCTTCGCGCCCTACAACCCGGTCCTCGGAGAGACGCACCATGTCTCCACAGGGTCACTCCATGTCCTCCTTGAGCAGGTACCCAACTTGGCAAAATTACACTATCTCTGAAAACTCTGCATTTTGTTTCAGAAGATAGTGAATATTCATATGGCATCAACATTTTCAGGTGTCTCATCGTCCCCCAGTCTCCGCGCTTCATGCGACTGACGATGGAGGAAACATTGAGCTTGTCTGGTGCCAAAACCCAGTACCAAAATTCCATGGTAGGCCAGCAGAGCAACGAATTCTGAAGTTTCAGCATTAACATTGCTCTTGAAACAAGAACAGACTTATCTCAACTCCTGCACTCATTTCATTCGTTTCACTGAAGGTACTAGCATAGAGGCAACGGTGAACGGCAAGAGGCAGATCAGGCTTCTAAAGTTCAATGAGACATACGAGGTGGACTGCCCAAACCTGCTCATAAGGTTGCTGCCAGCTCCCTCCATCGAGTGGTCTGGGACCGTCAGGATCGCGTGCAAGGACTCCGGTCTCGAGGCAGAACTGAGCTACCACAGAAGCCGCTCCTTCTTGGGCATAGGAGGTGACGCGAGGTGTGTAAAGGGCAAGGTGTTCCGTTCATCGGGCTCGCAGGAGACCGTCAGCGAGATCGATGGCCACTGGGACAGGACTGTTTCGATCAAGGATGTTCAGAGCGGGGAGGTTTCAGTTCTGTACGATGCGAAGAGCGCCATCGCTAACCTCATCACACCGGAGGTGAAAGATCAAGAGGTAAAATTTTAAACCAGAAGACCAATATTATGTTATCAACTGTGCTTACGGAGTAAAAAACTACGGACGTAAAAAAATCTATAATTCTTGTTTATCCAAACCAATATAAATTTCAGTTTCTAAATTGCTGATATGATTTCAGTTCAGCATAGCTGAAACTTGCAAATCAGCGCAACGGTAATACTGATGAATGATTATATGGCAGGTCTTGTCACCTTCGGAGTCGGCGGTGGTGTGGAGCAAAGTCAGCGAGGCTATCCTGACAAAAGATTGGGAGAAGGCTAGCGAGGCAAAGCGGCAAGTCGAAGGCATAGCTAGGAAGCTTGACAAGGAGAGAAATGAGAGGGGGGAGGTGTGGATGCCCAAGCACTTCTCATTGTCTCAGGACAAGAATGGGAACTGGGAGTGCTGGCCATTGGAGAAATCAGTGCATCCAGCTCCTATCATTGTACCTTCTTCATGACAGTACATTACATGTAACAAATGTTATATAATAAAGCTGACCATTCTTTACATTTCTTTCTTTGGATTACACTATGTTATACCAATTTTGGAGGAACTAATCCTTGCGATTTTTCCCTATAAGAGCCCTTTGGATCATTGCCATAACCCTATGTTATGCATTCCTTTAAAATCGGTTCCTTAGGAATCCTAACCTGATCTCAAACCTCATTTTTCTTTTTTTTTTTTCCTTTGCGAAGTTCAGTGCGCTTGTCTCTATCTTTTTATAATATCTCTTCTCATGTCGCCGTGAACCGTCCAAAGGCATCACTGAAAAAAAATCATGTTTTGGAAGTAGAACATTACAACCAATATTGTTTCTCCTGCTCATACCTTTTTTAGAACTGAGCGTTGAGTGACAGTGGCTGCAGCTGTGCGCCCAGCCCACCCGAGTTCGAGTCGCCGTTGAAGCGCTCGGACTAAGCGGGGTGCTATCCGTGATAAAAAAAATCTCCCGGAGAGGTCTCATCTATCTAACAACGTATAGCCAAGGGAGGGACCCTTTCCCCGTTGGTCAACGTTTTTCTCATACCTTTTTGAATTATGCGATCCAAAGCGGCCCTTATTTGCTTCGCTTTCTTCCTTGTTTGATCGTCCGATATCTTGGACAACAGTTTTCTCTCAAAAATTCAATAGGGTTATTCAGTTCAAATCATCCAACCCCCTACCAAAAAGGATATGATGTCATAGCCAGCAGTGGTGAAGTTCCTAAAACCTATAAACCAAAAAAACATACCATAACATTCCTTACTAGTGGAAATAATGACTGAATAATTGTACCATATTTTATCTATGATAATCTACATAAAAGAAAACAATATTTACATCTGCCCCCTATTGAACTAATAGTATCAAGTTACTGAGACTAATTTTACAGTATCTAGTTACTGAGACTATTTTACAGTCGCTATACACGAGAAGTTGGTACTGTCACTCTGTCAGAAACACCTACAAGATCTCTGCTTGGATGTAGTGTTGAGCCTCTTCTTTCTTCCACTCCTCGGATCACCCAATCCTCTGTTCGACCAGCTCTCTTCGGCAATTCACGGCTGTCCAGTCTTTGGAAGCTCGAACGCTAGCTCGACATGCACTGGCTGGCCTTTCAAGGAGAATGATCATATAAGGAACAACAGAGCTGCAGGTAGCAGAAACAACTGGTTGTATCTTCTGCTCGCGGATGAAGGCATCATCCCCGGCTGGTAGGCGCTTCTGAGGCCATTGCTGCCCATCAGGGGTGGCTGATAGGCGCTTCCGACGCCATCGTTGTCGATGGTGGCCAAGGGTGGCTGGTAGGTGCTTCCAACGCCATTGTTGCCTGTCGGGGGTGGCAGGTAGGCACTTCCAGCACCAGTGTTATCTGTGGGGGGTGGCTGGTAGACGCTTCCAACACCGCTGTTTCCTGTCGGGGGCGGCACATAGGTGCTTCCAGCGCCATTGTTGTTAGCAGGAGGAGCACTGTTAGTATTACCAGGCGTGTTCAACCTGCGGAAACCATGGTTTATCCATCATTGTTCCAGTATTTCAAAGCCCAAAGTTTAAGCTGTACATATCTGACGAGCTACAGGCTATGGCACGTGCGAAGTAAAATGAGTTCTTGGTTCGTCAGAAATTCAGAAGCGCATTTCAACGAATCACTGTCAATTACTGGTTGGAAATTGCAAAGCATTTTGAAATGAATTGGGGAAAAGGCTTGATTGATACCCAGTGGGAGGGAGGCAGAAGGCGATGGTGTAGTCGACGGCGTTGCAGGTGAAGAGGCTGGTGCCGTCGTCGTAGGCGTAGCTGTAGGCCCGCGGGCATGCTGACTTGAAGATGGACGAGTAGGCCGTCGGGCTGCACGTCGCCGGCGTAGCGTAGGCGCCGCTGCAACAGTACTTGTCTTGAGTGAACGCCTCGCACGCGCTCTTGCATGCCACTGCGCCGCCACCGTTGCCGCCGTCCACCTGCAGCTCCTTGGGCATGCTGCAACAACATGGTTGTCCATGCGTCAGAACACATACTTGTACAACATGGATGCATAGCTGCTTCATAGTTAGCTACGTGACACGTACACAGGTTGAGGTCAGCGTTGCAACCGGTGGTGTTGCAGCTGCCCTGCCGCGCCCGCGGGACGGCGATGACGGGAAGGTTGTACCCATCGACGAGGCTCACGTCGTAGTAGTCCTGGTCGGCAGGGGATCCCTTCCCCAGCGTGATCTCGAACAGCGTCGCTGGCGGTGTCCCTCCCGTGCCGCCGCACTCCAGGTGTCCACCGCCACAGTCACCGGTCTGGCAAGCAACTGCGCCGGCACCGGCACCCGAGCCGTCGGTGCTGAAGTTGCACGCGGTGCGTGCCCATATCCGTCCAGACCACCCAGCTGGCGCTGGGACCTGCACTGTCTGCCCGGGTCAAGCCGGAACCCTGTCGTGGGCAGCTGCGGCGTGCCCGCGCCGGCCATCGTCGCTGGCCAGATTGTCTGGGTGCAGTAGTTGGATATGGTGAAGCTGCAGCTAGCCATTGAGACGCTGCACCCATGGGCAGCTAGTGCCAACACAAGGAGCAAACATGGGGCACTGCAACTTCTTGGTGCTTCCATGGTCTTGAGATGTTCTTGATTTCCTTGTCACTTGCTTCAATCCCGTTCTTCAAATATATGATGGTGTGAAGGGTTCAAAAACGCTTTGAGTTGCTTCATGAGATTGCTTTAGCATTTTGCATGGATTGGGTGACCTCAGATAGAAGAAATACCTTATGTAAGAATGCAAGTGATAAAAAGTGAAAATGCCATTAGTGCATATGCCTTAATTTCACACAAAGATAAATGTTTATCAGTCTACACCAATACTTATTGTCCACATAATGATCATGTATACTAAAGTGCATCGAGTCCATGTGATGTAAATGGATGTTCCATGAACTATCTCTACACTTTTGGAAGGCATCAGGATATGATATGACAATTCAAATCCACATGGGCCACTTTCAAATAAATACAAAAATTTGGACACCAATCTCAAATTAGAGCATCTAATTAGAAGTTTAGAACCAACTAAAACTGCTACTCCAGTTTTCCTTTTACGGGACAGTCTTGCAGATTACAACTAAAGTACTATCCTATTTTTGGGCACAACCTATGATTCTCCCTGACATTGCTTTCACGGGGTGTAAATTACAGACTTGGCTTTGCCGCGGTAACAAATATAAATGGCAAGTAAGGCATCAATTTGTCACATCCATGGTACAGATTCTACTTATACTATTAATAAGTCGTCTCATCAGTATAAACAGCAGCTTAGGTATTTAAGGAGATGCCTAGTGCTACCTGTGCAGATCCAGAAAACAAAAATACTACCATCTTCTCCATCAGTTCAGATAAAGCATAGATTCCACCGTGTCACAAAACGAATAACCATCCATGCTAAACTACTTTATGCTTCAAACAACTTTTGTTGCAGCTACAAATATCAATATCACATTAAAAGTAGATCTCAAAAAGTAACTAGTTCACACAGTATAACCAGGATAGCTTGCTTACCTCTCAATGCATCATTCCAGCCAAGAAATAAGTGCATGAAACCTACTAAGAGAAACATAGTGCCATGCATACAAATTCTTAAGTTTCACGTGCAGACGATGCAAAGAATTTACAACAAACTGCAAATCATGCACTTTAGTTCCACATTGTGGAGGAGGCATGAAGCGCAATCTGTCGTCCATGCCACATAAGTGCCTAATAAGTCTTAAATTTGAAGATTGTGACAAACCGTACAACCACATGCTGTATGGGCACTGACTTGGTTAAATAATTAGTCAGCCTTAGGTGTCGATGTCGTCGCGCCGCAGATCGGCAGATGAGATATCTACTTACGAGAGAGCCTTCGACACAGATGGGGGGCCGGTTTGGGGACATACACTCAGTTCCGACGCCAGACACGGTGGGCATGTCACATCTTTGGGCGATCTAGCTAAAAGACATCGTCACAAACTTCCTATTCCTATGCTAGCGACAGCTGCTTGCAGGTAGACGAAATTGTGACATGTGGGGAAATTTACCACCTCTGCAGAGTGTAAAACTATTCGAATAGTCGTGTCAACGGTCATGGACGACACATGAATCTTTATTGACAGAACCTGTTTTGTTACTTCCCTCTTTGCTATCTTTGAATCCTATGAATAATATGAGGTGTCGAGTACACTCACTTTGATGAGAAATACAAAACTGATTATAAAACATGTTTTCGTCTAAAATCATTTTGATCAAATATGTATTGCAAATAGAGAACCATACTAAACTACATACATGAACCTGTTTGTTACTTCCCTCTTTGCTATCTTTAAATCCTATGAATAACATGAGGTGTCGAGTACACTCACTTTGATGAGAAATACTAAACTAATTATAAAATATGTTTTCATCTAAAATCGTTTTGATCAAATCCATATTGCAAATAGAGACCATACTAAACTACATACATGAACCTGTTTGTTACTTCCCTCTTTGCTACCTTTGAATCCTATGAATAACATAAGGTGTCGAGTACACTCACCTTGATGAGAAATACTAAACTGATTATAAAACATGTTTTCGTCAAAAATCATTTTGATCAAATCCGTATTGCAAATAGAATTAGTTTTAATGCAAATAAACCATACAACCTTACTTTGAAGCCACATGTGATATTATAGGTCTTGCGTGAGGGGCACGCTAAGTACATTATTTACTCATGCCATTCCTTTGTTAATATATTTAGATTATTACGAAGAAGAGGGAGACTACGACTACTACAACGACGATGAGAGGTGAGGCCTCGTGGACTAAATCGACTGCTTGTGGCTGAGATGGAGTCACTTCACATTTTATATTTCCGCTGAGTTTTCTGGTTGTAATAAATTTCACAAGATATTGCATTATGTGGCTTTTCCTATTCAAACTTTATAATAAATTACTTTTTGAACGTTTTGCAATTATATTCATTTGGTCGTCAACTTGATCTTGGAATTGACGAGATACATAAGGGTATGAAAGTTTAGTTCCGGTCCTCATATAAGTGGTATCAGAGATGAAGATGACCTACTCACATGGCCTTAGTTAGAAATGGAAAGCCTTTAGTACCTATATTAATAAAAAAATGTTCACAAACAATTAGGTATTTTTCTTGCTATTGCTTGTACCTCTTATTTTTCATTTACAAGAAAACAATTTGTTACTAATTATTCTCCTCTTATTCAAATGTGTGTAGATGGTAGTACCTTCGTCACGTCGGATCGAGGAGTTTGGCAACTTTGGACAGCAATTTTGGGCATATTGACGAGGTTGGGCTATGACCATGACCTAGAAACGACTAGAAACACTATCCGCAAAGTTTTGAATGATGAGTTTGTCCGAGTTAATATTGTAGTGTACTCCAACACACGATGCGGACACATGCCGTGAACTAGAGGACACTGATGAAAAGGACTTTGAAGATGCCACATTCGCGCTATACACCGGGCGATGCATGAGATGTTGGGTACCTACCAAACTGAGCTATGCTACACTCCCCTCCGTTACTTCCAGTGCCGGAGCTTACCGACAATGGATTGGGGGGGGGGGGGGGGGTCAAAGCGCAAAACATAGATGTTTCGTGTGGGGCAAAAGACTCTACTTTCTTCCATCTAAGTCCCCCACCAAAATCCTTCACAATTTTTTCAAAGTCGGGGGGGGGGGGGGGGGACCGCCCCCGACAAGCACCTGAATCTTGTAGAGAAGTTGGTGGAAGGTCAACTATAGCCGTTGTTAAATATGCACGTGAGGCTGCTGAGGTTGCTGCAGAAGAGGCTATCGCGTGCACATGGCAAAGTTGCCACAAAGATTGCGCTCATAGACTACGATGGAGACGTGCGGGACCGACTGCCGCAGGATCCGCCGCGGCGAAGTATATTGTACCACGTACGTCTACGAGTTCCAGTAAGAAGTGTCGCCTTACATTATGAGTGCTTACGCCACCGCCGACGCTCACTCTTCCGGCACAGCTGTCAGTGCTTGACGAACAGGTCGATCAGTCCCGGGACGAACATGCCGATCAGTTCCATGGAGCCGGTAGCTCGCGCTAGAAGAGGAATACTCTCCTCCTGGAACTGACTAGCTTGTTCATACTGCGAGCGACGCTTCTTCACCAGAACTGCGGCACAATCGCTCATGGACTCGTGGTGTCAGGCGACGCTTCTTCACCAGAACTCGCAGACGACCGTGGTACGGTATCCTCTGTCGCGATCCACGAGGCAGAGGGTCCTACGACAGCGGTTCCTGCACGCCTCCATAGTAGTTGATGAGCGCAGTCTTCGTGGCAGCTTCGACCATGTGCAGAACAGCAATGGCCTCTTCTGCGGTAGCCTCACGTGCATCGTTAACAACAACAATAGTAAGTCTCACCTGCACCAACCTCTTTTCAAAGATTCTCAACCCCTCCTGGTAGTGATGATAAAGGTGATGGGCTTCCTCTAGCATAGCCGTGATCGGCACCAAGCGATGCTCAATCCAAAATTAAGTGAAGCCATGCGAACCCGTGTGGGATCATTCTCCTCCTGTACATCTTGTCCCGACGGAGCATTCCTCCACCATCTCGGTAGACGAACTAACAGAAGGGGGTGTAGCATAGCTAAGCTTGATAGGTCCGCGCCATCTCATGCATCTCTCGGTGAATAGCGTGGATGGTGCCATCTTCAAACTCCTCTCCATGCGAACTTGTGTCCTCTAGTTCCCAGGTCGCGTCTGCGTCATGTCAGGATGGAGTGCACTACAAGATTAACTCGGACAACCATTTCAGACTGTGTGGATAGTGTTTCAGTCGCTTCTAGGTCATGGTCATAGCCCAACCTCGTCAACATGACCTGAAAATTGCAGTCCAATGTTGGCAAACTACTTGATCCGACGTGATAAAGGTACTACCATCTACGCACATTTGAATAAAAGGAGAATAATAAGTAACAAACCGTTTTCTTATAAATGCAAAATAATAGGGACAAACAGCAACAAGAAAACTATTTTTTGGACATATTTTCCTATTTAATATACCTACTAAATGCTTTCCATTTTTAACTAAGTCCACGTGACTAGGATGATGTTGGCTCTCATACCATTTCTGTGAGTACCGGAACTAGACTTCCAGACCCATGTGTATCTCGTGAATCCCAAGATCAAATTGACGACACAACACAATGAATACCATTGGAGAATGTTTAAAAAGTAATTTACTACTCAGCGGAAATAGCTACATAGTGCAATGTCTTGTGACATCTTATTACAATCAGAAAAACTCAGTGTAAATGTAAAATGCGAAGTGACTCCCTCTCTGCCACAGACAGTCGATGTAGTCCACGAGGCCTCAATCCTCAGTTTCGTCGTAGTAGTCATAGTCTTACCCTTCTTCATATTAGTATGAATAATCAACAAAGCAATGCCATGAGTACATAATGTACTCATCGTGCCCCCTCATGCAAGACCTATATTAGCTCCTATTATAGCTACATGTCGCATTAAAGTAAGGTTGTATGGTTCTTTTACATAAAAGCCAATTTTATTTGCAGTACGCATTTGATAAAAAACGATTTTAGAGGAGAACGTGTTTTGTAATCAGTGTTGTAATTCTCATCAAATTGAGTGTCCTCGACACCTCACGTTTTTTATAGGATTTCAGTATAGAGGCAAAGATAGAAGTAGCAAAACATGTTTCTGTATGTCAATAAAGAATCATATGTTGTCCTGGACATGACTATTCGAATAGTTTTACACTCTATAGAGGTGGTACACTTTCCGCATGTGTCGCCTAGTTGCAACCAGCCGTCGCTAGCATTAAAATAGGGAGTTTGTGACTAGATATTTTAGCTATATCCCCCAAAGATGGTCTACCCACGGAACTGAGTGTACGTCCCCAAACCGATCCCCATCTGTGCTGAAGGCTCTCCAGTATATAGACACCTCATCTGCAGTACAACGACATCGACACCTCAAGCTGACTAACTTACTTAAACAAGCCAGTGTCCATATAGCATATGGTTGTACGGTTGTCACAATCTTCAAATCCAAGACTTATTAGACCCGGCCCTTATGCGGCACCAACGACAGATTGCCCCCTCCATCTTGTGAAGGGCAGCCAACCGCTTTTTCCTCAGTTGATCCAACTTTCGCCCCCATCAGTGTTTAGCCGATAAGTTTCAACCAGAGTAGAGGAACCAACAACTGCTAATGATCCTAGCTCAACGAGCTAAAAATAGTTAAAAGGGGTTTTTGTGACTCAAGAGTCAACCAGTTCCTCCGAAGAGACAAGATAAAGGTATCCTAGTGATTATTAAGCATGGCTAAGCATTTCTACTCTAACCGGATTATATATAATTTTTACTCAGGATATCGAGTATAAGTCGACAAGCGGATCAGGATGGTGTGTCAGTCGACACACTAGCTACTTGAATAAAATAGCATGCATATTTCTACAACAATAAAATAATGTCCTTGTAAAACATAGGATAAAACATGAGTAGGGGGCATGCCTTCGTTGTTGAACTCGTGATCTTAACTCCCTTGGTCGTGATTGTATCCCTCTCCACTCCCTAATCATCACATAAAAGAAATTGCAAGCCAAATAAATAAAAGCAATACAACGAATTAAGATTCAAATAAAGTGGGTTGGTCATTCAACATAGAGTAAGAGGAAATAAAGAACGAAAATGCTTGATTAGTAATGGGGTTAACTAAGGCTTGGTAATAGATCCCTTTTGGCTAACAAAACCTGTAATAGAAAAATATGTAGCCGATATATAGTGGCATAGTTATAATATGCAATGCACAAACAATTCTCATAATAGCTAAACATACAAGTATACATGTAAACAATAATACATGCAGTAATGACTCGGCATGAACTAAGCAAAACATGGACAATAACATGGCATTAAGGTAAACATCTATCAAAGCTACACAACAAAAATAATTAACCATAACTACGCATCTTACATAGAGAGAGTAGTCATGCGATAAGACAACAAGTCCACATACTCTATCAAGACAAACACCAAGTATATAAAAAGTAAGAATAACATGAATAGTTCAGCTAGCAGTAATCAAACTATTCAAAACAGTAGCTAATGATATACACAAAGTATGAATACTCTACTAATTCAATTAATGGCTAAACATGGCATTGCTAAGCATCTTTAAGAAAAGATAAACAGTAAGATCTAAACCAGACAAACGTGCATACTTAACTGAAATGAAACATTACACTAAGCATGTAAAAAAATGTGGATGCACTAAATTCATACCCCTTTTGAATTTGGGTTGAATTCATATAGGTTATAAATTAATTTTGTAAATCTTTGGTCAAAATTGAAATACAATCCTACCGCTGGGTTCCTACTGTGGTTTGGCAAGATTTCTCTGTTGGGCACTAGGCCAACTGACGTGTAGAACAAAGGCTAGCACCTGATGCCACCGAGTGGCATTCGGTTCACGGCCCGGATAGGGTGCGCGCGGCCAACTACACCTCTAAGCCTGAAAAGTATGTCTAGGAGGTACCTAAGACTAGGGAGAACTTGGGTGTGAAAGGATGTGCAGTGGTTCTCACCGAGCTCGATGAAATCGTCATGGGAAGTTGATGAACCGAACAGGTAGTTGCGCACTGCGTCGGGTGTGATCAATGGCTCAAGCTTCGTTTTTTTCTGAATAGATCCGCCTCGTGGTCCTCCTTGCGCAGAACTCGGCCTCCCGTGGTCAGATTCACCGGGAACGCGAGTGGTCGTTCGTCGGTGCTCCGTGAGATTAGATCGATCTGTTAGCATAGGGCTCTGGTGGCGGTGGAAGATGGAAAAGGAGAGGAAGGGGGCGACCTGGGTTTTTTGTAGAGCGGGTGAGTGCGATTCTTGTGACACGATCGAAATAGAAATTCATTCCTCGAGTAAAGAGAATGAGGTAACGGTGGCGGCAATTTCAGGTGTGATTGATTGCAACTAGAAGGGGATGGCGCGCTTTGCTGCGCTCAAAGGTACTATCGCGGTGATCGATACATGACATGCTTGTCTGAATGAAATTAGTCGATCATACATACATGATCATGTATAGATTCATAACCATATAATGAAAAAGTAACAACTTTAATCTACGAACGAGGCGAGCCATGCGCCTGGTGCATGGAGGCAAAAGAGTCTTAGCGAGACGGGGTTGGTCAAGGTGCATCCGGAGGCTGAGCTTGCATGCACCGCTCGTGCGCGTGCGCATGCTTGTAGGGAAGGAGGAGGCACGGTGAGGAGCGGAGGAGAGGAGGGCTGCTCGGGTGGCTCGTCAGTCGAATCTATGGAAAGCCAAGAATCGATGGTGGCCGCACGGGGCGGGGGGGGGGGGGAGAGAACAACACAACCCTCAAGCTTGAATCCCTACTGTGCCTTCGACCAAAGGTGGTGAATTCACGGCGTAATCAGTAAGAGTTGTGATGAAGCGTCCAGTTCGAGGCCAAACCGATGGCAGAGGAGGCAACACGTTCACCAGAGAAGAGGCGAGAGGACAACATGAAACTTTCAATTAGCAGTTGGTGTGCCCACGTTGCCCTTTTTCCATATAGCAGCAGCCCGAGTGTTGTATTTTGCAGCACAAGGTGTTTTTTTACTGCACTAATTAAATTTGGACAAAATTTATATCAAATACAGCTGTTGAAGTAAGAATATTTGGTCTCAAATGTCCTAAAAAGTAGTTAAACCCTAAAATATGGAAGCTATTAGAGATGGTTTAAGAGAAGAGCGATTCGTAGATTCGTCTGCGATAGTTAAAAAATTCATCGCTAAATTTTGTCTAGCTGAACCAACAAATATTATTATTCTATAAATTCGGATAAAAATTACATCAATTACAGCTGTTGGAGTAAGGTTTTTTGGACTCAGATGTCCTAAAAAGTAGTTAAACCCTAAAATATGTAAGCTATTAGAGATGGTTTAATAGAAGAGCGGTTCATAGATTCATCTGCGCTGATCAAAAAATTTATCGCTAAATTTTATGTCCAGCTAAATCAATAAATATTATTATTCTAACCTTAATTTGATGTACACAAATGTATTTAGCAGGAACCAATGAGAGGCTGACACGTGGTTCAACCTCCAAGCTTCAATCCTAGGGAGCTTATTCTTTTTTCTATTAGCCTTTGTTTGGCAAGCTGCTGTAAGTTTTCGATGAAATGTTTAGTACTCTGTCTGCCAAATTGAATGATGTATTCATTCCAAAAAATTATAAAAATGGGTAAAAGGCGAGAACTTTAGATATTGTAGAGATTTCCTTTTGCTGCCTGCGTGCGTGCGCGAGAAGGAAGACGAAGTAGCGCCGCGATTCGCTCGAAGGAGCGCACTGAAAAGCCTAGCCTATGGTCTGTGCATGTGAGTGCTAGAGGGCTCAGCTGGGCTTTAAGGGCCATGCGACTGGTCAGATACTCAGATGTGGTGCATCGGTAAAGCAAGGAATGGAAACGAGATAGGAATCGATCAGTGCAATGCTAATTCCGCTAAAAAAAAGATCAGTACAATGCTAATTAAGTACAGGAGCTTCATCTCAAAAAAAAAAAAAAAATTACAGGAGCCAAACCAAGCTGGTGTGTGTGCCTATAGGCCAACACTCAAACCAAATAAGGAGAAAAATAGCAAATACGTAGAAATCAGACACAATAAGAATCAATCTTTTGTCCTCAATAATGCTCCATAGATCCTTCTCGAATTACAAACCCATCATATTGCCCGTCCTGTCCTGCAAACCTCAGCACAAGACAACAAAATTTTACCAATCCAGAGGGGCGCGCAACCACACTATGCAATAATAATCGCAAGGAGAACACACCAATCATCCAATGATAGTGTAAGACAAAGTTGTTAGTCCAATTGTTCCTAGATTAACAAAGCCGATTAGGTGTGTTGTGCTAATTAGGCATAAACACCTAGAAGTGTGAGGTAGTGGCCGATGACGTCGAGGGCGTTGTCTGCTTGGCGGCCATTATACGGTCGAACGACAAGTTCAGGTAGTTGAACAGAGCTAGTCGGATCTGGAGCACCTGGCGCCAATCCCGCTCTCTCTCCCCTTCTCCCCCAAAGGGCGGAGCTAGGAGGGTCTATGATGATTATTTTTAGTTTATCTCTAGATTTACCTAAATTGGCCCTAATGGCCCCCTCCAAGTTGCATACATGCATTTGGCCCCCTTAAACATTAATCCTGGCTCCATCCCTGGTCCCCGATGACGATGAGAAGATGTGGCTTTTGTGAGACGTTGTGGGCCGCAGAAGGAACACGGAGGAGTGGCGCGTAGTAATGGGCCCTACCGGTCTTCATGGGCCATATAGCCCATATTTTAATTTGTTTCCTGCGCTTTTGACTTTTGAGTAGTTTTTTCCTCTAACAAAAGTAATTTTGGTTTGCTCTAAAGAAATCAAGGGCATGTTATATTATATACAAACGACTACGAAGATGTAAATTTCCTATTGTTTAGTTAGAACCGGGTGACTAAGTTCTTGGTTTCGTCACAAACAAATGAATAAATGATAGTACTACATGAAAAATAACGCACACAATTTTCTCTTGAAGATATGGTTTTATATAATATCTTACAAGCTGGAAAGAATATTTTGATGAGTTTGAATGTTTGTAAAATTAAATATATTAATATCAAGTTGATATTAAGTACGTATTGTCTCTGCAACAACTAAATATTAAGAGCAAGTCGAGACGTGAGAATGTACACATGTAAATTATTGGAGAAAGGAAAAGACAAAACATGATACAGAAATGCCATGGTGAAGCGATCAAATGCACAATAACCACCAAAACATCAGCAACATACTAGGCAACACCTGGGCTGTGAGGAAGGCCCTACAAATGCAACACATTCATCAAGGAAATGACACATACTGCGCCGTCGATAGATTCAGTCACTGAAGATCAGATCGTGGATTTTCAACCTAGAGAGCAAGTTTGAGAAAACTAAATGCAATATCTTCATCAAGGTTACTATGTCTAAGCACCGACATTGCTACATACACCAATAAAGGTCACACCAAGAGTTTTTACACGGAACTCGATACCCGGTACTCAATGAACACCACGGCCAAGAAATTGCATGTGATAGACCAAAATCAATTGTGTTTGGAATTCTACTAACCAAATAAGCTCCATATAAAGTAATCCTAAAGAATATTAAATACTTACGAAATTTCTAGCCATAGAGAGGCCTTCTGAATTAGCTAGGTCTTTGTTCATCTAAAATCCTTAAGCTTTTGTATTTGGGATCATGTTCAACCCAATGAACTTGTGCATATGTATGAATTGCATATTCACTTCTTCTTTTACTTGATTTTATGTCACAATATTCTGTACAAAAAATGGCATATCAAACATAGGTAATATTCTTCGCTGTCTCATTACATTGTGCTACTTTTTTGTGTGAATGATTGTGCTACAAATGTTGAAGCACAAAAGAGTGAAAAATCCAAAACGATGCGACAAATGCTCTTGGATACAAAAACAATAGCATGAGAGTGTCCAAATTAAAAATTACATGAAAGTTTTTTAGTCGCATCAATGATAGAAACAAATGTATAGATAGCCAGAGCAACCAGCATTTCCAGGAAAGAACAATATGCCGCTGCCTTCAAGTCCAGGCAATTGAGCAGAAAAGTCTGGTCTACGCATGCAGGGTATCGATCAGGTCCAAGTCCAGTCGTAGAGCGTCGTTCCGACGTCGCTAATTGACGAAGCACTAACTAATTAAGCAGCGACATGTCTTCTCCTCACGGAAACTATTCTTGTTGGTGCTAATAATCGTGTGGGACAAGAAAATTATTGCTTCATACGTACGGAAATTCACCAACGAAAATTAAGGGTAAACCAAGCACATGGTTTAAGTGTGCACGTCACGATCAGTGAGCTGGAGCAGAAAACGTGCCGTGTTCATGCTCTTCTGTTTTCGAAACGTTTATTGCTGCTTGTTTTGTCTCATCTTTCTCAATTTTGTCCTGTAATTGATTAATGATTGTGAGATCCATGTAGAAGAAACTAAGTAATCCCTAATTATGAAACTCATGTTTTATTAAAGCAAGAAGTTCCTCCAGTTCTGTTCTGATGATAGTGGAACCCGGCCCGGGGCCGTATGAAAAAAAAAGTTTCTCCAATAAAGGATACAAAAGAAACAAACTGATCGCCTGACAATCTCAAAAATAATAGTATGTTACATCACATGATAAAATGAGTTTGTTTATGTGGAGGGCACAAATCAATTAACATGAATACCGACTGGCACGGAATTATTTCTTTGGACACGACATTAACACATACTATCACATAGATAGATTAACAACACTTTTGAATTTGTACCAAATGCATGGCATAGAGACATGGATTTTACTGTACAATCATATAGAACAGAGATCGTGTTCAGTGGTTCAAGTAGGGTCTTTGCCGTAATCTGATTTACTCATTGCCTACGTTAGTTGATGACTTGATGTGGTTCTTTCTTTGTTGACGACGACGTCTCCTTACCAATTACCATATGTCCATATCACAAATGTCAGTTGTAAGAGATATGAGCTGATAAACAAATGGCAAGCCTGATCTTCCCGTCCATGTACGCATGGCTATGGAGGCTCTCTTCTTACTTATCCTCTACTGAAACAGAGAAATAATGACGGGAAAAATCATCGTCCTCCGAACTATATTGTTGTTCCGTTCATGCACTCCAGCACACAAATACATATATATCTGTCCATTTCACATGATGTGAACGTGAAACATATAATTTGGAGGTCACTCATTAGAATATGATTGTGTTTTGATTAGAGCCCCGGCCATGAGATGAGCAAATCGCATCTGGTTGGTTTAGTTTTGGCCTTGCTGAATTGAAGCCTCGTTTTTTTGTTAATTAACGCGCAAAGATATGTGGTTGAGAGGGTATCTCCGGCGGCAATCTGCAGTGGTCTAATCCACATGCAGGTAGGGTGGTCACTACTAGGAAAACCATTATAGGTAGGTTGTATTCTGTGGCGCACCCCTAATTGGTGCGCCACAGAAATATAATTCTGTGGTGCACCAGGCCTGGTGCGCCACAGAAATGTGACTTTCTGTGGCGCACCAAGCCAGGTGCGCCACACGCCACAAAAAGTTATCCAGGGGGCAGGTAAAAAATTGAAAAAAAAATTCTGTGGCGCGCCACAGAATCTCATTTTTCAAATCCCACCCCCCCCGCGTGGATCGCCTTTTTTAGTCTTCCAGGAATTAAAAAAAATGAAAAAAAATTCAAAAATTAAAACCCTTTGACATGTGGCTAGGTATGAGTGTCTAGTACGTGTAGAAATTTTGAAATATGAATTTTGACCTTTTCTGCAACAAATGAAAAAGAAATCTTTGTACGGCCATAACTTTTGCATACGACGTCGAAATAACGCAAATAATATGTCAAAAAAATCGTGAGAAAAATCCGAGTTCGAATCCACCAGGGTTTACCCGGTCAGCAATTCACAGATTCCTCAAATTCAAAAAGAAAAAAAAGTTATTTGAAACAGACGATTTTTCGCAGCAAAATCAAAAAAATTCAAAAAATTCAAAAAAATTCAAAAATTCAAAAAAGACACAGAAATATATAACAAAGAAGATTGTTGAATGTTTTTAAAGTGTTTTGACTTTTTTGGATTTTTTGAGTTTTTTGAATTTTTTTGGATTTTTGAAACTTTTTAAATCATTTTCAAAGTTTAGAAGTTTTTAAAAAATCTGAACTTTAAAAACGCACATTTATAACACATAGGTAACATGCACACATACAAGACTTAAGAGGATTCATATGATATATATATATCAATAAGAACTTGAGTAGCACAAGGGTAGGTGAAGTGGGTGGAACTTAGAAGTTAAGCGTGCTAGGGTTGGAGCACTTTGAGGATGGGTGACCTAGCGGGAAGGTAGAGTTCAAAAGATTCAAAAAAATGAAAATAATTCCAATAAATAGGATTTTTCATATTATTTCATATTTTGATTTTTCTGATTTTTTTTTAAACTTTTTTTTTGCAGCTTTTGAATTTTTTGAGAATTCTGTGGCGCACCAGTCAGGTGCGCCACAGAAATCCGCATTTCTGTGGCGCACCAAGCTCGGTGCGCCACAGAAAGTGGGTTTCTGTGGCGCATCTGCCTGGTGCGCCACAGAAATAAAAATTTTGTGGCGACGATTCTGTGGCGCACCAGGGATTTCTGGGGGTGCGCCACAGAATCCCTTTTTGGTGCGCCACTGATAGGGCTTTTCCCAGTAGTGGGTGGTGGGGTGGTGCAGAGAATTATTTTGTCCCAGAACTAGCTTACATTTTGTTTGCGCCAACAAAAGTATAATTGATCATGAGTTGCCAATATGGAGACAACTTGCTCCACTTTAGCTAATTAGCTAGCTACTTTCTTCCTAGAACATAGTAATGCAAGACCTGCAACGAAAAATAATAATAAACCTACTGCATGCATGTTGTCTTAGCACACCATACACTCTCCAAATCTTGGGTGTATCTGGAAAACTATTAGACAAACCGAACTCTAAGAGCTCATTTGGCATTTATCATTTCATTTCATTTGTGCCAAATGACCGAAGTGAAATGACAGAGTTAGGAACAGTAGTGGACTTAACATAGGCATTCGCCGGAATTTCAAATGCAATGACGGCTCAATTCCACTACAAACAAACAGGTGGGGGTATGGACTCTCGGTTAAATTTCATAATTCTGCCCCAAAATGATGGTTACCAAATGAACTCTAATTGGAGATTGATTTCCTGTTCATTCACAAAAAAATTTGGATCTGGTTTTCAAAGTCCATATATAGGCTTAAATGTATGATTCTATCGGATACACCAAATATGTTAAGTAGTGGTCAAATCGAGCTGTGACAGTTTCAGTGTGCAAAATGACATATGTAAGTAATCTGAGGTACTACTCCATCGCTAACTAACCATGAGAGCATGTCTTTTATCCCACAAGAAAAACCAACCAAACCACATATTTTCCTTCTTAATTATGAGTAGTACAATGGCATTCGTAAAATGACCTTGCGCATCATGGCTGATGATTTCCATTAGCCAAACCGCGACATCTCAGACCGGTGGCCGAATGCGACCGCTGACAAAACTAGGAGCATGGACTGTGCTTTCATATCAGTCTAAGGCGCTAAGCTAATCAATCAAGCAATGATTGTTGGCTCCATCATTCGCTGAATAATAATCTCATGCTGGTGTCATCTGTGACGCTGCCATTGGACCGAAACATAAGCTATAGCATAAGTTTATGGCCGACCTGACCGGGCCTGTACGGCTACTGGCCCAACGGCGCGTGTGTGCTTGGCATCCAATGCGCGGCCGCTTGCTGTCACGGGGTGAGCACAGCAGCCCGCCCCGGCCACCGACCGTATTTTATTAATTTACCTTGGAGCGCTACGATCGTATTCCGCGAGCTCATATTTTTTATACCCGTATAAAATACTCCCTCCGTACCATAATATAAAATGTTTTAGTTATTATAATATGGACTACGTACGGAGTAAAATTTAAATACATGTTACCGCAAGGAGGTACGTTGGATATAAGATAGAGACAATATAATCCAAATGACTTGGATTGGGAAATATGATTGATGAAGATCACTTAATTCTTCATAATGTAGCCAAGTCTCCAAAGCCCTCCAACAACACCTATTGATCAAGTTTTATCTTGTTGGTCCCCAACCAAGTTGGGTCCTAAGAGGTTAGTCACAATAGGTTTGGCCACCCAAATGGTTCTTTTCTTGACACCACTTTGAGTACCAACATATTTGGCAAACACATTGCCAACCTTATCCTTCTCAAGAGAGTAAACATCATCAATTATGATTGGGTTGGATAAGGTACCGTTAGTGTATGAAGAAGCAAGATGTCCCTTCTCGCGGCATAGATAGCAACATCTACTTCCACCTTTCTTCTTAGTTGATTTCTCAATTTGAGAAGGTTTAACTTGATTCTCCTTAGGAAGAGGGCTTTCTTCAATATTGGGTACTTGAGTTTGAACTTGAGGCCGCTTCCCTTGTTGCTTCTCACTTAGGTGCTTCTTCTTCAATGGGCAAGACCTCACATGATGCACTTCAATCTTGCACTTGAAGCAAACAATCTTAGCCGAATCTTTTACTTGTTCTAGGCCCTTCTTCTTGATGGTATTGTGCTTCTTCTTGACGTTGAACTTCTTCTTAACGTCGGAGTTGAATCCAAGTCCACTCTTGTCATTGGGAGATTTTTGCACACTCAACATATTGTCAAGTGCCGACTTCCCAACATGACGCTTTTCCAAGTCTTTCTTCAAAGAAGTGACTTGCGCCTTGAGCTCTTTGATTTCCTCTACATGGTTAGTTTCAACACAAGCACTAGAGGAAGTAGATGCTTCATTGTTAGAGCAACAAGGCATGGAAAGTAATTCATCACAAGATGTAGAAATATCATGAGTGGATGAACTACTAGGACTAGCACAAGGCAATATAACATTTTGAGTGGAAGTTGTGCCATTGTCCACATGAGGCTCACAAGATGTTACCTTAGTTGAAATAGCCTCATGAGCTAACTTTAGCCGATCATGGGAGACTAAAAGATCATTATGAGAGCTCGAGAGATTTTCATGACTTTCTTCCAATTTCCTATAATTGCTTGTTAGCAACTCAAGTTGAGCCCTTAGCTCAACATTCTCCTTCAATATGGATGCTTCACAATAAGTAGAGTTAGTAGCACAAGCATCGTCATTTTTAGATTTGAGGACATTAGAAAGAGCAAGAGCATGATCTTTTCTTAATTTAGAAACATCTAAATTATAAGATTTCTCAAGACTACAAAGTTTTTCCTCAAGGATCCTTCTACGCTCTTGCTCTTCATTAAGAGCAATAGAAAGATCCCCGATCTCATCGGTGTAGTCTTGCTCACGACCTTCCATTTCCACAATGGTGTCCTCATGCTCATAAAAAAGTTTATTGACCTCAATAGCATTAGCCATGATTTCCATGAAGTTAGAGCGAGCATTTTTATCTTTACTCAAAGCAAGAAAGACAATTTCACCTTTCTTATTTAGAGAATCAACAATATCAATCTCTTCATTATTATCATCATCTTTAGATTTAATGGGGTTCAAAGTAGGAGATACCTTTGACTCCTTAGCCATAAGGCAAAAGATGGTCGATGAAGATGAAACATTACTTGAGTCACCACTCAAGTACACATCTTGTTCCATAGGAAGTTGGGTTTCCTCTACAATGTTAGTGACCAAAGGAATAGAGGAAACACACGCATTTGAAGTATGGCAACAAGATAAAGCAAGCATATCATCATGAGATTTAGACAAACAATTTCCACATGATATGCAAGGACTATCAACACAAGCATGTAAAGCATGTAGGGTGCTAGAAGTGTTTAAGTCCAAAGGAAGATCATTGCAACAATGTTGAGGTAAGGAATCATCAATGGTAAGTTTACTACCATTGTTGCAAAGCCTACCACTACTCACCATATCATTAGGTTGTGGCTTACCACATGTTGGTGAAGTAGAGGAAGTTGAGAACTCATCACGCCCGGAAGTGGAGGGAGAACAATCATCCTCAATAACATTGGACACATCATATTTGTCTTAAAGCTTTGTCCATAAATCATGAGCATTCCGAAAAGGCATGATTGACTCAAGAACTACATTGCTCAAAACACCAACAATAGCATGAGATACTAGAGAATTGAGATACTAGATATGGAGGAGGAAAATCCATATCTACAATTCTCTCCATTTTTGGGCCATACACCGAAAAAGATTAAGCATGCGAATTTTCCAAACATCATAATTTGTGCCATCTAATATGAAAGTGGGATCATTTGCTAAGTCTCTAAACGACATCTTTACTCTCAAGGCGGTGAAGCCTAATAAAAGAGAGCCTGGCTCTGATACCAATTGAAAGAACGAGGATGTCGCCTAGAGGGAGGTGAATAGGCGTTTTAAAATAATTACGGCTTAGGCTTGAATAAATGCGGAATAAAACTAGCGTTTAATTTATCAAGCACAAAACCTAAACAAGCTAGGTTCACCTATGTGCACCAACAACTTATGCTAAGCAAGATAAACAACTATGTGATAGCAATATAGATAACTTCAAGCTCGATGGCTATCACAAAGGTAAATGCATAAGTAAAGGTTTGGGTATAGAAGTAACCGCAAAGTGGACACGAGGAGATGTTTCCCGTAGTTCCTTCCCAATGGAAGTACGTCTACGTTGGAGGGGTGTGGAGCCTCCTAGGCACTCCAATAGCACCGATGTGCTCACCCTGGAGTGGTAGTACCGCTGGGAAAGGAGGTACTACCGCTGGGTCCTTCATCGCAGCCTCTGGCCAGTCAACGACTGGCCTTCAGCTTCTCCGAACCCACGCCCCCGGTACCGGTTGGTACCGCCGGTGGTACCGCTGGCGGTACCGGAAGAAAGCTCCGAACACCGAAACAGCGGTACCCGCAGTGGTACCGCTTCAGAAGCTCGCCGCAAGGGAACTGACGGTAGTACCGCCTATCCCAGCGGTACTACCGCCGCCAGGCAAAACAACAGCAAAAAGAGCGAACACCAAAACGGCAACAACTTTTGCATGGAAGCTCCAAATTAGGTGAAACCAATTTTGATGGAAAGGTAACGACAAGGAGAAGGCCTACAAAAAGTGGAAATATTAAGAACCATAAATAGAGTTAAGTTGACACACATGGGAAGGTGTGGAACTTTCCTCATGGATAAACCGATAATATTTCCAACACGAAAACGCAACAAGTTTTCCAAAGTAAAACCGTTTTCGAACAACTTGGTATTGTCATGACGAACAGGACAAGCACCAAAACCTCACAAAGATAAAAGCCAAATAAGAACCAAGAAAGATGATGCCAAGTAAGCAAAGGTTTGATCTCTCTCCGAACGATACGATCAAGTTACTCATTCGAGAGCCCCTCTTGAAAGTGTGGCATCTATCCTATAATCCGGTCTCTCACTAACAGCATGAGACCGGTAAAATAGAAACCCTATCAAGGTCATACCTTTGCCTTGCGCAATCCACTTGAGCTAGATGATGACGATCTTGATCACCTCAAGTTGGATCACCTTTCTTGATTGCGCTCCGTTTGGTGAAGGCTTGTGAAATGCTCCCCCATACACAATACGGGAGAGCCACTTTTAGGAACATCTTCACTTGGCCATTATCTTGATGACGACCACCGCTTGACGTCATCCGCCATGGGCTATATGGAATCTTCCTTTGATGCATGCCCATGGAAAGATACCTAACCCCACATAGATACTCCACACACACACACATGTATATAGGTTAGTTCACAAAGCTATATAGACAATTGCTTACCATACCATTGGATCACAAGATCCCACATGGTACAACATGTAGCTTTGTGTGTTGATCACTTGAATCCACTCTTTGCACTTAGCCTTGATCAACTTGTATCTTTCCTTCTCTCTTCACAAAGATGATGTCTTGAAGGTGAACATGAATATCCACGCCATCATATTCTTCAAGACATGCTTGTAATATGCTCAACTCTACACATGACCATTCTTCATATAAACCTTTTAATAAGATCTTGGTCATCTTATAATCTTCTAGAGTCCAACACATGAACTCCAACCTTTTCTTATGGACAAGATCTAAGGATATATCAATGCAAACATTAGTCCATAAGGATTGTCATTAATTACCAAAACCACACATGGGGGCACCATGCTCTTTCAATATGTTCGGCCGTCGGCATATACTTTGTATGCCTACGGCTTTTCAGAAAAGCTGTAAGCATATATCGAGCCGTCGGCATATACTTTGTATGCCTACGGCTTTTTTAAACAGCCGTAGGCATATGTCTGGCCGTCGGCAAACAAGCCTGCAGCCGTTACCAAGCTGACGGCGCCACACTATATGCCGACGGCAAACAACTTTTTTTCCCATCCGCATAAAAATAAGTGATTTTGTATATCTACGGCAAAAGCCGTCGGCATAGAAAGTACCAGCTTCTGACACGTGGCAAATATGCCTACGGCTTTTGCCGTAGGCATACAAACTCACAGATTGTTTATAGATGATAGACCTTTTTGTGAAGTATTTTTTTGGAAAGTTTGTAAAAACTCAAGTTTATCATTTTCCCTAGCAACTAGTACACATAAAAGAACTCCATGCCAAAAGATTTCTTTTTTTGACTATTTTTTCTATTTCTTAGATTTTTTTCGAAAATATGGTCAAAATGGCCGCCGTGGCTATTCATTGAAAGAGGTCGAATTTTTCAAAATTATCAACGGTTCTGTGATATAATCACTACTTGTGTACCTTAAAATGATTTTTGGAAAAAAATCAGAGCAAACTATCACACGGTTGTAGTTCAAAAGTGAATTACTTTCGGAAAATCGGCATAAAGTCTTTTAAATAGGCGTAATTAGCTCGGAAGCAAGAAAAATCCTAATACTTGGGGATTATCCATAAAATATGGACTACATTGTGTGAATAATTGATGGGTGTCATTTTCCACCATATTTTTTGCACTTGCTTCACAAAAAAAGTCATTTTTGACACTTATAAAATAGAAAATGACATTTCTATAATTAATTTGAAAACTCACTTTGGCACCATTGTTTCCCATACCAAGATACACCCACGCGACAAATATGGGTACTTTATCACAAACTATGGCGCGAGAATTGCCAAAACTTGGTCATTTGGGTTGAAACCTATAGATGTTTATAGATGATAGACCTTTATGTGAAGTATTTTTTTGGAAAGTTTGTAAAAACTCCAGTTTATCATTTTCCCTAGCAACTAGTACACATAAAAGAACTCCATGCCAAAGGATTTCTTTTTTTTGACTATTTTTTCTATTTCTTAGATTTTTACGAAAATATGGTCAAAATGGCCGCCGTGGCTATTCATTGAAAGAGGTCGAATTTTTCAAAATTATCAACGGTTCTGTGATATAATCACTACTTGTGTACCTAAAATGATTTTTGAAAAAAATCAGAATAAACTATCACACGGTTGTAGTTCAAAAGTGAATTACTTTTGGAAAATCGGCATAAAGTCATTTAAATAGGCGTAATTAGCTTGGAAGCGAGAAAAATCCTAATACTTGGGGATTATCCATAAAATATGGACTACATTGTGTGAATAATTGATGGGTGTCATTTTCCACCATATTTTTTGCACTTGATTCACAAAAAAAGTCATTTTTGGCACTTATAAAATAGAAAATGACATTTCTATAATTAATTTGAAAACTCAGTTTGGCACCATTGTTTCCCATACCAAGATACACCCACGCGACAAATATGGGTACTTTATCACAAACTATGGCGCGAGAATTGCCAAAACTTGGTCATTTTGGTTGAAACCTATAGATGTTTATAGATGATAGACCTTTATGTGAATTATTTTTTTGGAAAATTTGTAAAAACTCAAGTTTATCATTTTCCCTAGCAACTAGTACACATAAAAGAACTCCATGCCAAAGGATTTCTTTTTTTGACTATCTTTTCTATTTCTTAGATTTTTACGAAAATATGGTCAAAATGGCCGCCGTGGCTATTCATTGAAAGAGGTCGAATTTTTCAAAATTATCAACGGTTCTGTGATATAATCACTACTTGTGTACCTAAAAATGATTTTTGAAAAAAATCAGAGCAAACTATCACACGGTTGTAGTTCAAAAGTGAATTACTTTCGGAAAATCGGCATAAAGTCATTTAAATAGGTGTAATTAGCTCGGAAGCGAGAAAAATCCTAATACTTGGAGATTATCCATAAAATATGGACTACATTGTGTGAATAATTGATGGGTGTCATTTTCCACCATATTTTTTGAACTTGCTTCACAAAAAAAGTCATTTTTGGCACTTATAAAATAGAAAATGAGATTTCTATAATTAATTTGAAAACTCAGTTTGGCACCATTGTTTCCCATACCAAGATACACCCACGCGACAAATATGGGTACTTTATCACAAACTATGGCGGAGAATTGTCAAAACTTGGTCATTTGGGTTGAAACCTATAGATGTTTATAGATGATAGACCTTTTTGTGAAGTATTTTTTTGGAAAGTTTGTAAAAACTCAAGTTTATCATTTTCCCTAGCAACTAGTACACATAAAAGGACTCCATGCCAAAGGATTTCTTTTTTTGACTATTTTTTCTATTTCTTAGATTTTTTCGAAAATATGGTCAAAATGGCCACCGTGGCTATTCATTGAAAGAGGTCGAATTTTTCAAAATTATCAACGGTTCTGTGATATAATCACTACTTATGGACCTTAAAATGATTTTTAAAAAAATCAGAGCAAACTATCACACGGTTGTAGTTCAAAAGTGAATTACTTTCGGAAAATTGGCATAAAGTCATTTAAATAGGCGTAATTAGCTCGGAAGCGAGAAAAATCCTAATACTTGGGGATTATCCATAAAATATGGACTACATTGTGTGAATAATTGATGTGTGTCATTTTCCACCATATTTTTTGCACTTGCTTCACAAAAAAGTCATTTTTGGCACTTATAAAATAGAAAATGAATTTCTATAATTAATTTGAAAACTCAGTTTGGCACCATTGTTTCCCATACCAAGGTACACCCACGCGCCAAATATGGGTACTTTATCACAAACTATGGCGCGAGAATTGCCAAAACTTGGTCATTTGGATTGAAACCTATAGATGTTTATAGATGATAGACCTTTTTGTGAAGTATTTTTTTGAAAGTTTGTAAAAACTCAAGTTTATCATTTTCCCTAGCAACTAGTACACATAAAAGAACCCTATGCCAAAGGATTTCTTTTTTTGACTATTTTTTCTATTTCTTAGATTTTTTCGAAAATATGGTCAAAATGGCCGCCGTGGCTATTCATTGAAAGAGGTCGAATTTTTCAAAATTATCAACGGTTCTGTGATATAATCACTACTTGTGTACCTTAAAATGATTTTTGAAAAAAAATCAGAGCAAACTATCACACGGTTGTAGTTCAAATGTGAATTACTTTCGGAAAATCGGCATAAAGTCATTTAAATAGGCGTAATTAGCTCGGAAGCGAGAAAAATCCTAATACTTGGGATTATCCATAAAATATGGACTACATTGTGTGAATAATTGATGGGTGTCATTTTCCACCATATTTTTTGCACTTGCTTCACAAAAAAAAGCCCTTAAACTTACTTATTTCTGCCCAAAGTTTTTTTCTGGTATAATTATTCTGCTGTACTGGGCCAAAATTGGCCCTGCCGTGCTGTTACTCCCCCGATTCCCGCCTGGGCCTTAGGCCCGTTGTACAGCGCTGGAGCACCGCGTGCCGTCGGATGCCGATCCGACGTCCTCGAGCGCGCTCGTCTGGAATAAAACCCTAGCCCCTTGGTTTCCAATCGACGCCGCCACCACCTATCTTCCCCGCACACACCTCCCTCCCTCCCCCTCTGCCCGTCTCCCCTTACCAGCGCCTCGCCGCCGCTCACTCGAGCTCACGGACCCACCCACTCCGACGCGCCACCGTTCTCCTCACCAGCGCCGGCGGTCAATACCGGCGCAGACCTCGCCGGCCACCCACCCACCTCTCCCTCTCCCCCCGACCCCTCTCCCTTAAGATTTCCAGATCGACCGCCCCCATTTTTTCTTTGATTAATTCCGCAATGATCTTCACCTGCAGGCTGAGCCTGGTGCATTTGGATTGCAGCAGCTAGAAGATCTATGATCCACCGGGCGTCCGATTGTCTTCAGATTTTGTTGCCCAAGGTCGGTGAGTTGCTTTGGTCCTTTGGTGATAAGGAATTTTTTCTCATGAATGTCTAGATGGTACAGAGAAAGTCTTAAAGGCAATTGGGATTATTGTTCCTTCCTTGTATTATGCATCAAGCTTTATATTTATATTCTAGATGTTGCTTTTGGTTTTGTTGTTATGATCGTATATTCTTATTGGCTGCAAAACAGACCCGAGACAGCTACATTTGACTCTAAATCTTAAAAACAATGTCAGGTGTACTCGGCTAGCTGATTTGAAAATAAAAAGAGACTGATTAGAAGAATATACCATGAATGCCATACACATCTATGAGAATCTGTACTTCATTACTTTTAGGATTATCTTATGCCACTAGGTATCTTTGCTTCACGTGGTAGTGTTTGGTCTTTGACTAATAGAAACCCTCTGAATATGTAGTCTTTGACTAGGAATAAATCTCTATGAATTAGCCTCCTGTAATATTAGATGACTGATCTTGAAATTCTAAACCTCTTAACAATGTAATTGTTATTTTCTGGTGAACTAGCCTTATGCCCTTGTTCGGTTTAATTATGAACATATTTGCAACACACCGTTTATTGTAAAATTTTGAACTCAGTTCCCTTGCATGAACTGATCTCTTTACCTGGTTAATAATTATGAATTTTGATGCATTTCAGAAAACACTAAATGAGGCGTGCACACTATTTTCTGAATGTTTTTCGCTACTTTAACTGGTACATAGAGAACACAATACAGCTATCCTAGCATGAGAATCCACAGAACTTCTGATATTTACCCCTTGATCATTGCAATCGCACATCAATGGTCCCATGCACAAATGCTGCAAACTGTTGCCAGTAACACACCAACACACTAATGTACTCTTAACTGATTATGTTATTAGTAGTATTTGCTTTTGTTGGGAGAATTCATTATTGAGGTTCTGAACCTTCTTGCTAAATGTGTCCCACTGCATTTTGGGAATGGACTGGCTCGAGCAACATAATCCTCTTTCGATCTATTCAAGTTTCTTCAAAATCAATAAAACCATAATCGCCCCGAGATAGAGACTGGCGCGTGCTTAGATTGTTGCACTTGCACATTTTTAAAACTTTATCAAGCACTGCTAGATTGTGTATAATGCCAGGCCAGTGTATCATTAATGATCTCGAAGAGACATTCAACAAGGATATCTTTAAAAACCATTAAAAGGTTGTGCTTCAGAAATGAATCAAAGTGCTTCCTCAGTTTCTTTAAAATCAATAAAACCTCTTGCTTAAAGAATGACTTGTAGTGTTGTGTCACTTCATTCAATGGTGTTGCTACCTCACTTGTTCAAAATCAATAAAACTTCTTGCTTGTATTATCTCTGAATGCATCCTATTTTCTCTCAATTTTAGTTGGATAACAATATTTTTGGTTTATACTTTTGAACCTGTCCAACACTTATCCTTGTATTTAGAGAATATTATCTTCCAAATTTGTTTCAAATTGGATCTTTTTGTTACTGTAAATCTTAATGCATGCTTTTCCGGTGGTTATGTTCTAGCTTTTAGAATTCCAGGGGCATATTGTGTTCCGTGTGTTTTAATTTTACATGATTATTCTTTCTTACATGATGCATTGCCACTGTAATAACATGGGATATTTATTTATTTATAGTTCCGCTCTTTAGTTGATAACAAAGTAAATTCAATATTTACATTTATATGTAATGGTTATTGTCTATGTACATGGCCACTGCTTTTTTAGGGAACATGTCCAATGTTGTCAACTGATAAATGTGCAACACTAGGGGTGGACTTCTGTTGTGACTCCGTGTGTTTAGATAAGTTGCTGGGCTCACTGTGGCGTGGTCTCCGCTGTTCCTTGTACACGGTACATGGTAGTTCTTCGTCTACCGTACATGGTAGCATGTCATGGAATGGTTGCAATAATTATGGTCTAGCTAATTACTAGTTGTTGCTACTAGCTGCTTGATGCTCATGCTCTAGTAAATTTAGTAAACTAGTGAAGCAACACATCCACTTGTGTGGTGCTAGAAATGTCATAGATAACTCCTACATATGTTTCCTTGCTGGCATTTGATTTTTGGTTATATTTATGGTGTTCCTGGGTCATATGATCACCCAAGTGGATGTTGCTCTAGGAATATGGCCAACGATGATCCATGCGCAAAGTTGTGACTTCACACTGCAAGAGAACAGAAGAATAGATAGGAGAATGTGGTACTCACCAGTACAGGGAATGGTCGAAATGGTGTAGACCAGGAACAAAACTGATTATGCTACAATGCTTTGTAATTAGCCTTTTATTGGCTAATTTTTTTTGGCTCTGGTCAATGCTTTGTAATTAGCCTTTTATTGGCTTTTTTTTTTGGCTCTGTTCATCAAATATGCCGACGGCTTTTGCCGTAGGCCTTTTTCTGTTTGGCCGTCGGCATAGGCAGTGTCATGAGCTACCAGCTCGTGCCACGTGGCCATTGTATGCCGTAGGCATTTGCCGTCGGCATAGCTTCCGACGGCGTCAGACAGACGTGATGCACTTTTTTTTTCCCGACGGCCAAACGTTGCCGACAACCAGTCAAAGCCGTCGGCATACATGTTGTATGCCGACGGCTTTTGTGTGCCGACGGTTTTTCCTTTGTATGCCGAGGGAGCAGAAGCCTACGGCAAATGCCGTCGGCATATATATTTGCCGTTGGCATAGGTGTATGCCGACGGCATTTATGCCTATGCCGACGACATTTGGCCGTAGGCATATAGAACGATTCCTGTAGTGAATGAGGGGGGAGTGCTGCATATGCATGGTTTGGGATGTTACCATCGATCATTGAGAGTACCATTGGAATATCGCAACCAATCAAGAATGCAAGATGACATACTATATCATATGTTGTGCTACTGGATCTAAGTGAAGGAGGAGGCATGCAAATAATTGCACTAAAAATAATATTGCATCTGAAAATAAAGAAACAATAGTACAGGGCAACATGAGGTGTACTGATGCCAGTACTATTACCGGTCTAACACTATTAAGAATGAACCATGAGAACCAAGTTTTGGCGTCAATGTTGTACTCGTGCTTCTTAATTAACACTGGCAATTCTAACCACCTGTTACCTGTGCAAGCACTGCCTGTGCTCGTGCCTTGCGTTTTGATATTTTTTTTTTGCGGAGAAGGGTCATATTGCATTAAGCCAAGATTCTTACAGAACAGTCCAGGAAAACAAAGAAATTATAGATAAGCCCTTCCTGAACAGTGGCATCGTCTCCAAGGAGCAGACCGCTGCGCCGGCGAAACCTGCCGCCACTCCTCCGCACGCTTGGACTCGGAGGCACCCCTCGGCGACCAGGAAGTCGACACTCCTCGGCAGAACGCCTCCACCCTGCACCACGGGCGGCGACACCATCTTGGCCAAACATAACTTCACCTCCTGAAACTTGAAACCGGCACCGCCGACTGGCCGGAACCGGATGGGGCCTGACGAGCTCGACGGATCCGAAGAACGAAGAGCTCGGGGAAGTCGATCCGCACACACCGGAGCTCCGGAGAGCGCCGCCGCCGGAGGAGGAACAGATCGACACCAAACACAACACCACCAACGCCTCCACCTCCATGGCGCCGCCGGCTGACTCCCTACCAACCCCTACACTATATACAAGCCGGGATCCGTGGATTCCCAAGCCTCCCGCCGCCGGAGCGGCCGTCGGAGGCGGAGGGATCCACGGATCCCCGGCGAGCGAGGTGGGGAAACGGGGACGCTCACAAATCGCCTCTCTCGTGCACTGTAGTCGGGGGAGAGGATAGCGGTCCAAGTCCTTGCGTTTTGATACACCTTAGCCTTCTCACATAATTTACAACAAAACTGGAATTTCCATAATTTACAACAAAACTGGAATTTCTGTTTGCGATATTTGCGAAGTCAATTATTGGACTTGGCGAGACTATAACTCATACACGGAAACATCTATCGTTGCCCAAAACTGAACGCCCATTGGAAGTTTGGAACTGTCGGGGAGAGCCCTCTGCTCGATGGATCAACTCATATCGACATGGTTACATGGTCAACCCTAGCTACACGTTTCCAAATAGTCATTGCCAGCGCTGCCCCTTGAATGATGCATGATAGGTAGCATGTAAATTAAAATAAGATCCTTGTGAAATGCATGATGTATATCTCGCATTTGTTCGATACAGTCGACATACCATCTACTTCATTCAAACACCAACCGTACAATATAAGAATATATAGTAAGTGAAATATTTTCAGGAAAAAAAGAAATTCACAATGGCTCCCGAACTCATATGCTCCTACCCGAATAAGAAAAATTGAAATAAATAGTAAAACATTTCAAAAAATTCTGAAAAATGTTGACGGACATATACAAGTGTTCCACATACGTTCCAAGTTTTGTGGTTAAATGATATTTGTGGTGCTCTGTGCAGGAAAAAATCAGTGACCAAAATAAGATTTAAAATATATATTTGAGAACACTGATTTTGTTTTTTCGTATCACCACCCATATCATTTCATCACGAAACTTGACATATATTCAAAACAAATGTATATGTTCGCCACCAATTTTGGTCATAGTTTTATAAATTATGTAACTATCTTTTTTTTTCGGGTTGGAGCACGAGTCCGGAGCCAAAACGACCCTTTCGTGGAAAAAAAAAGAGAGTCAGACGTAGAAACTTTCTTATCATAGTTCTATGCATCTAAATTTGACAATTTTGACAGACGACTAGCTTAGACTACCAATAGTGGGAGTAACGTACTCCCTCCGATCAGAAATGGTTGACACAATTGTGTCTAAATACAGATGTATCTGTCTAGATACATGTATATTTAGACAAATCCGTGTCAATCATTTCCGATCGGAGAGAGTAACATAGATGACAAGAAGACAAAAAAAATGATGTGACATGCAATTAATGAAGAGAGAGAAAAATGGAATAAATAGGTAGTTACCATAACATAACGCTTCCCAATGTAAAATGAGTTTACAAAATAATGATAAATCTCTCTATGTTATGACACATATGACACTCCCCACTACAGAGGTACTACTCTATGTGACTCTCCACTTTGAGCAGTCTTAGCTAACGATGCTGCTAATCATGTATGTGATGTGAGTGTATATCTGTTCCCAATAAATGCGTGGTTTGGTACGAGTACAAATCCTCAACTCGAAAAGAAAAATCAGTCTGGTGGCTGAAGAAGCAAAGAAAAAAAATGTGGCGGTGATCCAAACACGTCCTTTTTTCCCCTGCAAACTCGAGCGAAATTAAACACGACGTCCTGCATGGTCCATGGTTTTTGGTGGAGGCGTGCAACGCATGCACGAGCCAGCGAGCAAGAGCAAGCAGGGCCACCGCCATGTCATCCTCTCCTCTAACGATCAGACCGGAATCCCAAACGTGAGGCCGAAGAAAAAACGCTTCGCGCGCCAATCATGAGCCAGGATTCCAGCGTCGCCATTGACGAGGAGGACCGGAAACCGGCCGGAAATTGCTTGTTGCTTCTGGTATGGCGGCTGTGGTCTTTCCAAGCTTGGTGACGGAGTTGCTTGCGTACGTGCGTGCACGGGACAGCTGGCAAGTGCGCACCTGTTTGGTTACTGCCAGGTGGCTTGGCACTTGGCAGGTCCAGGTCAAAGCTACTACAGTATTACTAGCTTGGCGTGTGCTCCTTCTTGTACATCTACAATAATGTTGTATCGTTTCATTCAGTACATCCTCGGTGGCTTTTCCTTTATTCTTGAGCTATGATAACTCCCCAAAGGCCTCATCTTTGACGACACTGCAGTGGATTATCTGAATCTTATTTCATCCATTTGTTCTGTCTATTTCCTTTTTTGCTTGACCTGTTTTTTTTTAAATTAATTTCAACAGAAGATTATAAAACAAGCACGATATATACAACACTACTTCTCAACGACAACAAACTGAGCCGTTGTAGTACTAGCATTTTGCTTGTGATGGCGCGAGCCGTGTAATGCTAGCTATAGTAATAGTAATTCTGCACTGGTGACAGCTGGAAGATGGTGCACCTTGTGGTGGGTTCGTGGTTGGAGGCTGAAGGTTCTGGTTCCCTACTCTGATGTCGTCGTGCGGGGTGCCAGTGCTGAAGTTCGATGGCGTGTCCGGGATCGTGCTGCCCCGGTCTGATTCTTTCAACGGTAATGGTTTGTCATATGACAAACTACTTTGGAGGTCCGAAAAGCTGATGATCAGCGATGGAGCCGCGCCGAGCTCGGGTGAATAGGTGATCTATCTAATTTTTCTTTGGTGGCTGCTACGGTGGTGCCGAACAAGATGGATAGGCGTTGGTTTGTCACATAGGTTTATCCTATCTTTACAGATCTGTAAGATCGATGTATACGTACTTTGTATCTCGTCTTTTATTTATCAATGAGAATCGTATTATCATGCAAAAAAATAATAATGCTAATCAATACTGGCTGCTTAGCGTGACGGCAATCATCCAGCAATTTCATTCTCGGCGGTCGGTCGTTGAATTAACCATTTCAATTATATACATGCGAGCGTCACGAAGAGGTAAACGCACGGCAACACAACCCTACGAATTGAGCCGTTTGCGGCACGCGAGATTCCAGCCCTTGTAACCTCAACGTCAGCCAGCAGCGACGCGTTAAATAATCATTAATTACTGAGCCATGAATACCTTGATCATTATCGTGGAGTACTATACTTACTCATGCAAGCCAGCAACAATTGTGAATTGATGGTTAGAAGATTTGGAACTGGTCGCATTTCCTAGCAACTTCTATTTTCTTTTTTTTTAAATTGCTTTTCACATTATTAAATTTAGGTACAAAATGTTCATTCTCCTATATGGAAAGATGAAGGTCCTTCGGAACATAATATTCATATCAGAACAAATCAATAAAGGGCCTATGGAATTCCTTCCGCACTATTAAGTTCAAAATGACACTTTCATACGCACACACCAAATGCAACTGATGACATGTATTCCATTTTTTGGATTTTCCAGTACCACATTTTGCAGAGTTGTGGTGATTTCCTCCCGTATGTCTATTCCTAGTGATACAACTATTTATACTTTCACACTCACACATTTCCTTTTGCGCCTTGCCCTTCACCACAACTTCTACTATGCACCCTTGTACTCTTACCATGCCACCCACCTCACTACCACTACCAATCACCCTCGACACTTCACCTTATCACCTATTGTCAACTCTTCGTCTTAACACGCGGTAACTAACCTAGCATCACATTCTTCTTGCCACCGCCCCGTCTCGGCATCTTATGCAAACCCTAAATGACATTGCAATCGTCGATTCATCGTCTTCCACCACGTCTCGCATTTCCGGGCTAGTAACCATATGCCTAACCACGATGAACTTAACCTAACTGATCATAAAAAACTACACCAAGGGAAAGGAGCGACAAGCAAAGACACGCAAAGAGGCGGGAAGGGCATGTAAAACCTCTCCTAGTACTTGTAAAGACATTCTCTTTTTATTATTTAACCGTTCCACCGAAATAGACTACAACACAATTGTACGTGCCCGCATCCATACATGCCCCCAATCACATTTCGACACGCACACACAAACATCCAAATGCTATGAAAATGTCCTGAAAATTACATAAACATATCTTATAAACTCATACATAATATAGTAAAATAGAAGAAGCCAATAAGCCTAGCCACCTTGCCAATCACCACTCTCCTAGTCATCGACATCATCCGTCATCTCTCCCTTACCAACTGCTCTACTGCCAATAGAAAACAAAATCCTCAACCTCTTCTGGATTCTCTCTCCTATTAAACAGAAAATTAAAAACTATAAACAAGAAAATCATAAGAGAGACCCTCCCCTTCCTCCCAGCCCTGGCCTAACCTCTCGCTTCCAGGCCAAATCACACCCCCTTCTCCAGCAAAAGCAAGGACGCCATTCTCGCAGCTACAGAAGAGGAGAGGAGAAATCATCTCCCCCTTACCTCTCCATCCCCCAAATCCTCGAAAAACCGAATCTGTTCTGCAAAGATCCTCCTTTTCTTGGTTTCCACTTGCTACAGATAAACAAAAGCTATTATTAGCGTTTTGGCCACGTTTCTTGGCTTCCGTTGTGGTTGTTAATTGGAGGGAGTCCAATTCGCCTGCGATTGAAAGGGCGCGGCCATGGCGGCGGAGGAGGAGAGGCGGCGGTTCTCAAGTCTACGCAGCGTCCGGTGGCGGGTCGATCTCGGCATCCTGCCGGCGTCGCCGGAGCGTCCGTCGAGGAGCTCCGCCGCGCTGCCGCCGATTCGCGGCGGAGGTGAGTCTGCCATCTTTATTCCTGGGTGTTTGGCTGTTGGCGTGTTGTCTTTTCGCGGTAGGAATCTGTTCTATTTCTCTTGCTTGGTTGATGTTGTTATTGTTGTCCCTTGTTTGATCCTTAGCGTCACCAGGTGTTGTTTTCGTTCAGATGGTTATGATGAGTAATTTATCAACCTGGTAAAAAAATTAGTGCAATCACATAGGGCTGATGCCTGCAATTTGGTTATGGCCATATGAATAGATTGCTGGATTTCAGATTGTGTCGGTGCTATCGTGCACGTGTAATATGTCAATAATATGTGTTTCATGAGTTGAATTTTTGGTGAGAGAGATTGGTGCCGTTAGTGTTCTATAAATGATTGGAGCAATGATTTTTGCTACTTGTTCTCATTTCTGTGTGTGGCCTTGCGCGAGTGTGTTCTTTCTACCTAAGATCTGTTTCACGTTTGTTGTAGGTATGTTAGTTTGAGGCGCCGTCTTCTGGTAGACCCTCATCTTCCAAAGGAGGAGGCTAGATCATCTAACCTTCTTGTGGACAACCCGCTATCTCAGAACCCAGGTATTTGATCCTAAACATGATCTACTGAATTATGATGATGTCATGGTAAACAAATTACAATGAGGATATCTTTGAACAGGGATAACTCGTTTTCTACCTCAAACACTCATGATCTCTAATAAAGGAATGTACATCAGTTATTGTGCACTTACCATCATAGATTTATATCGCAAAGTGGTTTCCTGAATTTCCATGAGTTGCTGGGCACTTAATTTATTGGACGATGAGTGGTGCTTGTCTAGTGGTATTTAGCACAATGAGGTAGAAATGTATTAGCCTGGTCATTTTCTTATTGTTGATTATTATTTATTAGGACTTCCTTCTGCTGCTGTAGTTATGCTAGAGCCTAAGAGGAAAGGATGAAGCCTATCAATCAGAGTGTTAATACTTAATAGCTTGCTGCCTCGTTTCAAAAAAAAAACTTATTGGCTTGCTCGCACAAAACTGTCTTTTTTTGTGTGATATGTAAGAAAGCCTCCAAGCTATGCTTGATGCTTTGTGCGACAGCTATGATTCCATATTCTCCATCGTGATAATTTTATTTAACCTTTTTCTACAGATAGTAGCTGGGGCCGGTTTTTCAGAGGGGCGGAGTTGGAGAAGACTGTTGACCAAGATTTGTCGCGATTATATCCCGAAGATGGTAGTTACTTTCAAACGCCTACTTGCCAGGCCATGCTGCGCAAGATACTGTTGATGTGGTGTCTCCAGCACCCAGAGTATGGGTACCGACAAGGTAAGAAATCATTTTGCTTTTACATTCTTAAGTTGTTGCAAGGAATTTGGTTGGTTTTGCCCTTTCCGCTGAGAACTTAAATGTGTCTGAAATCTTCTAGGGCCATTAATCTTTTGCATGTTACTAAATTGGTAAAAAAAATCATTTGATAAACAAGAGTACCATATTTTTAGATGGCATTACGATAGCATATTAATTAGCCATGAGATCTCTTTAAAAGCAATGTCGGGTAGCACCAAAGTGTCTACATTAAATATTTGACTAATAGCACAGCCAGTTCAGTATCTTTTTGCATTTATGTTTTCTTGTTTTTTGCTGAATATGTTATGACAGATAGAGTATCTTTCCACAGGAATGCATGAGCTATTGGCTCCTCTAGTGTATGTTCTTCAGGTCGACATTGATAAACTGTCTCAAGTACGAAAACTCCATGAAGACTGCTTCAATGATGATTTTGATGGAGTACCCTTCCCAGAAACTGATATGGTTTTTAGTTATAAACCTAGAAAGGACCCAAAGTGGAGTTCAGAAGCTGACAATGAGAATGATTCTGAAAGTGCTTCCAAAGCTAACAGTCTTGATGAGCTTGACCTTGATACAAAACAAATAATTTTACTTAGTGATGCATATGGAGCGGAAGGTGAACTAGGCATTGTATTATCTGAGAGGTTCATGGAACATGATGCCTATGCTATGTTTGATGGTTTGATGGACGGAGGTGGTGGAGTGGTTCGCATGGCAGAATTTTACTCTCCATCCAGTATTGGATCTAGCTCAAGCCTACCACCTGCTATTGAAGCCTCGTCGGCGTTATATCATTTGCTTTCCACCGTTGAGCCATCTCTTCATAACCATTTCATTGAGCTGAAAGTGGAACCACAGTGGTTTGCACTTCGTTGGCTGAGGGTGCTGTTTGGACGAGAATTCTGCCTCAATGATCTTTTAGTAGTATGGGACAAAGTCTTTGCCTGTTCCAATAATATGCTGCTAAATAATGATGAGGAATATAGCTTTCGGATCTTGTGTTCAGCTAGAGGGGCATTCATTGCAGCCATGGCAGTCTCTATGCTTCTTCATGTTAGATCGTCTCTGTTGGCTACTGAGGTTAATGTCTCTTGTCTCCAGAGACTATTGAATTATCCAATGAATGTTGATGTGCAGAAGCTAATTGAGAAGGCCAAATCCCTGCAGTCTATTGCAATTGATGCGAATACTCCATCTCCATCTTTCCCATTACAGAGGGATATCTGCGAGTATGACAGAGTTAACAGTAACCATGCTATTTCAACTCCTCCAAGAACCCCATTGCATCCTGTATCCGAGAGTTACTGGGAAAAGCAGTGGAGAAATATACACAATGATGGGACATCTCCCAAAGAGACTGAGAAGGTTCATTCTTTCAGTAGAGAAATAAAGAAATCTTTGAGGCAGAAGCTTGGTTTGTCTAGGACAGAGTCAGATCCGTCTCCAGTGATGAAGGTAGTCAGTGTCAAAAGTGATGCTCGGAGCTCAGTAAGGCGAAGCCTTTTGACTACTTTATCAGGTAGTGTGGGGAGGTCTCATGAAATTGCAGGGAAAATTCAACAAGATGAATTCCCTACCGTCTCAGTTCACAAGGAGCCTCCAGTGAGTCCTGCAGAACCCGCACAGTTAAGAGCAGAAGGTGAAAGTGTAACAGTAAGCCCACCATGTCTGGCAAAAGTTAGCCCAGAAGAAAATTCACAGGCTGTGGCAGCTGATGAGAGTGAGACACAAAGAACACAAGGTGCAACATCAGCTTGTTCAAGCGGCGAAAACTCTCCAGTGTTTTATTCAGCCATTGCTGGCAATGAACAGGAGAACATTCCAGATAACGATTCTGAGAGAAGTAGTATCACTTCAAATTCGTGTGCTGGTGACAATGACAGGGATGAAATCCTTCCAGACGAGTCATCCAGCTGTAATTGTGACAGCAAAACTGTTCAAGAATCAGAAGCAGCAACATCTGATAAAACTGAAGATCCAGATGGATCCTCTGAGAGAGCTGCAGTTTCTAATGAAAGGAGGCCGTTTATTAGTAAATTTCAGTGGCTGTTGAAGCTAGGCAGACCCTCAGGTGAAGGCAGCTTTGAGAAGGGTAGCAGTGAAACATCGGATGCTAAAGATGGTGTTGATGCTTCCTGCTCTGATGCGAATTCAAATAACCCGCCTGGCAACATAAAGTTGGCTGCTGGTGATAAGAAGGTTATTGGTACATTTAAGAATCTTGGACAAAGCATGCTTGAAAATATACAGGTATTACATGCAACATCATTTATATCCTTGTGGTATTAGTTCACAGTTTTCTTAATTGCTCTGTCATGGGTATTTTTTGCTAGCCTCTATATATCCTGATAAAGGTATTTGGATAATCTTCTACACTGAATGTTAGTGTCTTACAATTAGAATTGCATGGCTTGCGTTCTGAAGTTCTTTTTTGAACTACTGTATGTTGCAGTCCATATGTGCCAAAAGAAAAACTTGCCGGAAAAGACATAAATTTTTGTTCATGTGTAAACAAGAACTTTCTATGTCTTTAATTTCGAAACATTTAGTATGATGTAACTTATCAACGCATCAGTAACAATAGTTGCAATGTGATTTATAGGTGATTGAGTCAGCGTTTCAGCAAGATCGAAGCCAGCCTGGCCCCATGGAGAATTTCTCAAACAGCATCCTGGGCGGGAAAGGACAAGTCACGGCAACGGCAGCTCTGACCGAGCTCCGCAAGATCAGCAACCTGCTCAGCGAGATGTAGCCATGTAAGGCGAAACCACAAGCCGCCTCTCTACCTCAGCAGTTCCCTAGTGATAACAAGTCAGGTGCCTAGGCCTTCTTGTTCACCGGTGTTCCGCGCTGCTCCATATGTAAATATAGGTCCCATTTGATTATTCCATTCGAGTCCAATATGTAACTAATTAAGCACTGTTGTACCCAAGGAACTCCTATCAATTAATATAGGTGTCGCGATGATGAGGATGTAGTTTTCATCGGGATTAGAAAGCTATTTTTGATGGAAGAATTTTGTAAGATACTGGTCAAGGAAGAATAAATGAAAGAATAAGTTGCATTATATCAGTCTCGGTGTATTTTGTTCCAGTTGATGCATGTGCTTAACAAACTGCAGTTATATCAATGTGGATATCTGGTTCAGAAACATGGTCACTGACAGTTTTTTTTTCCATTGTATGTCTGAAGAGAAAGGTTCCATCTTCGAAACCATCGAATCTAGCTAGTAATAAACATGAGGTACATGCTCCAGGTTTGTTGTTTGATATCTGTTTTTAGTAGAAAACAGTGTGCGATGGTGTTATTTTTATGTTTCCACGGAGTCAGCTCCCGTGGTAGGATCAGATCACACCACTCAACCTATACTTCTTGGCTTCATTGTACTAGTAATTATCACCAGGGTCCTCAAGGACATGAGAAGCGATCGTGCTGCAAACCTGGCCGCCCCTGCTGAATCTCACCGTGCCGCTGTCGGGGCATTATCATGAGCAAGCGTGGTCCACGGCGACTACTGGCTCAGGAGGAAGTTACACAGCAATTTCCAGGTGGCAGTGAGTCAGCAATCCTATCCACCCACCTCCCCTGACTTTGACTGCAATACATAGAACAGTTCGGTTCGGTGCTCAGATATCACAGGCATCTGAATGAATCCATCCAACTGCCATAGTAAAATTCACTTTGGAGATACTCTCGGCAGAATGATTGTGCAGTCTATTCCAAAGATGTACTCTCCCAGTGGGAAAAGAGAGATACATTGCTGTGCTGACACATGGTGCAACTGCGACTATATTCATCTAAGAATATGATCGGAACATTTCTATATTAACTTGTATCCAAATGTGCATGTAATGAAAGTTTATTCCTCATCTTTTGGAAATGTGTTTAAAAGGAGTATCTTTATTTCTCAAAAAACAAAAAAATGTGTTAACAGCATTGGAGAAAAACTGAAAGCAGCAATTTTCTTCTTCCTCAGACATGCCTCCGCATTATTCTTTCTCGTCAGAACCCCTTGTATGCATACCAACTGTACCTAACAAGGAGCCATTTACAAGGATATAAATAACAAACTGAAAGCAACAAGTCTTCATGAAAATGTTACTCCCTCCATCCAATAATATCCGTCTCAAGTAGTATAAAAAGTGGATGTATCCATACATGTTTCATGTCTAGATACATCCACTTTTTGACAAACTTGAGACAGTTATTATTGGACGGAGGGAGTATATAAAACTGAAGCATCTATAATATTTCTCCGAGTTGACCAAACTCTAAATGTGTCCAAGTTTTAACAGCATCATCCAAAAGTTCGATGCAGAGGTTAGCTAAATCTTCAGCCCTGAATAATCTGCAGCACAAGGTAACCAGTCCAACCTGCATGATAGCAAAAACACCATCCACATGACCAGAAATTATCGGATGCTAATCATCTCAAGTACATGGGATGTTTTTGGCTTTAGCTACTTCCTCTCTTATAGTTTTCCCAAACTTCAGGGCCCATGGGATGCTTTCTCACAAAATATGTCATGAAACATTTGTCTGAGCAAGCTAGGATCGTGCTTAGAGCTAGGTTAGGAGTAACCACCCCCCTTTCTAACAGCCAACGGTACATGAAAATCCTATTTTTTGATCTTTCCACGGTAAATGACAGGAACGCGGGGAAAACAACCAGTTCACTCAGAGGAAACCCCGAACCATTTACAAAGAAGGATATCTTTGACTTGAGGACATCGATCTTCTGGTTCAGAATCTGTGGAGCCGTCTTGATCATGTGTACCACATCTTTTGGGTCGAACCCAGTATCCACTAAGAAGTTGTAGCGATCCTGCAGCTCGTCACCTTTACCACGGAAAGCTTTGAATGCCTTCTTCATATCTTCAGAGCCTTCAACAAATCCTATGTTTTTCAAGAATTTTGTTTTTTCACTGAATGATTCTTCAAAGGGGTCACATTTTGGTAGCTTGCTGAGTTTTGACCCAAATGTGCAATTCATCAACTGTTCCGGGTCCTCCATTATAATCTTGCGCATGCGCTTCTTCCCACATTGAGACGCGTAAGAATGCTGTTTGGCTTCTTCACTGTGGCAGATCCAAGCATTGATCCATGAGAAACAATAAACTTGCTAATATCCTCATCCCTCATGCCAATCTCAGCAAAGAACACCAATCCCCTCTGTACGTTACTTGTGAATTTCTCAGCTGACACATCTGGGAAGTCCGTAAAAAGATGAAATAACTCATTTTTTCCGGATCCGCTTTTAGCATCATTAGAACCACTGCAAATAGCATCTTCCCTGAACCATCCAACAAAAAATCTGGATTTTTCCTGACCAGTCTACCATATTTTCCTTAGTAAACCCCAACTCAACGAAGAACTGGGGAACTTGAACCATCTTACTCCAGTTATAAGACTTCCGAGCAGATAAGAATTGACAAATCCAGTCCCGCTGGATTCCAATGTCTTCTAGCCAGTCCAGAATCTTCAATTCCACATTCGGGTCACGAAGCAGTACAACAGGAGTAGAAACTACGAGTTTGATCACACTGATCTTACTGATCCCAAGTTCCTCAAGGGCCTTGAGCTTAGATGCAAGCACACCATGGCCAAAACTGAACACCTCCGTAGCATCCCTGTATATTCTCCCAATCTTGCCGCGTGCAATGCCGTAGTTGCAAAGCTCACGGAAGTTAGCAAGCAACAACTCATCGTCGGTGAGGAACATGAGATCCCGAGGAAAAAGCGAACTGCACTCGCTCGGTCTGATGCCGATGCTCTCGAAGAAGGGCTCAAACTCGTTGACAGGGTTGAACTGAAACAGCCGCATCAGCGCCTTGCTGACCCTCTGATCCCTCATATCCCTCTTCTTCACATGCGACATGTAGATCACCTCAGCTCCCCCCTCCACGGGCTCCTTCAGGGCATCCTTCACCTCCTCCAGCAGCTTGCTCAGGAAAACGGGCGAGCGCTTGCTTATGTGCTCGGCGTCGCTGAAGGCCATGCCGCGCGTGACATGGAGGTACTCCATGAACGTCTTCTGCGCGGCGCGGACTGCCCACCTCCTCCCCATCTT